>JANAVB010044620.1:12178643-12220474 GCA_029216955.1 Iris pallida | reverse complement strand
CTAAAGAACTCATATCATCAATCGTAAGAGAAAGAGAGAGGTGGTTTGTGCAAAAGCATGAGGTACGTGAGAATTTATAGTGATGAAAAAGGATAAAAGAGGATGTATGTTTGATATCTTTCTAAAAAATAAATTGATATATTCATGCATCAGTGAAATCTACAAAAGATTCACTTTAAGATTAAAAATTAAATATATTGATGAACTAAATTAATATATTGATGAACTAAAAAATTACGAGTGACTGCAAATCATAAACCCTAAGGTTGCTACGTTAATGGGCAAATCCCTTGGAGCTTTAGATGTTACCTCGTAATAAAATTTACCAATGAGCAAGATTTAAGTTTGGTCATGCTCATAAAATTTAGCTTTTTTCGACTCTAAAATTAAATTAGGACGGTATTTTTCGTCCTAAACTTTTTGCCACGCCACCCTAATAGCACTGTCACTTACCGTCCTAAAATTTGTCCCAAATTACAATTTAGGACTGATTTGGATCTTTTTAAGACGTATTTTTTGGCGTCCCAGAAAGACACTTTTTTGGTAGTGTTGTTAATTTTTTTGAGGCACTGGAGCTCAAAAATTCTCCAATGCAAATGTCAAATAAATTATGGAGGTGGCATGGCATGACATATCAAAGACATTCTGAAATTGGTTGTCTAGTTCTAGATAATGCACTTGAAAATGACTTTATCTCCACATCATCAATTTTGAATAAAAAAATTATGAAAAAGAAAGAGAAAGTTATCTTGAAAGTTGAAAAAAAAAATTAGTGTCTTCTTAATATTTTTGTATTGGAGAAAGTTTTTCTAGCTCATTGTTTTTTGTGAATATAATCTTGCCACCTATGAAAGATATTGTCTTGTGTCTCATGCTACCTAAGATTCACAACACATAACAAGACAATAGGGTTGGAGATGCTCTAATTAGTATGAGAGATGGAAAATTTCTATGAAAATTTTTACATGTAGAAACTCTCACTACCTCACCGCCACGTATATATGATAGAAATTGTTATATAAATCACTATTGGAAGATTTTTTTTTTCCTAAAATGGATTTCAACTATAGAAATAGGGGATATAGAAACCCCCACTGGAGATGGCCTAACCTTTGGCAGGAAAAGGGTTGTTTAGGTTATCTTTCTTATGGTTACGAGACGTAGGGACTATTATTTTTGTTAAGTAACTACTTGTGTGTATGCCATATTTGTAATGGGGACATTTGCTAAAATATTTTTTTCGGGGATATTTTAGCAAATGCCCCTATTACAAATATGGAAACTAGCATATATCCTCATTTATTTTAAAAATAGCAAATGCCCACATTCCATTGTATGCAACATTTAAAAATTTAAGATATGCTACTATTTTAACCTAAATTTTGATTATTTTATACATAATGAGGGCAATTGTTAGTACTTAAAATAAGTGAGGGTATATGCTAGTTTTCATATTTGTAATGGGGATACTTGCTAAAATATTCCTTTTTTATGTCAACTAATTGGACTTTCTCCCTCCATGTCTCATGAGTGTGTGTGAGAGTTTGTGACGGAGAAAGTAACAACTTATTTCAATTTAAGTTATTTAGTGATAGGGTCTCATATAATATGTAATTATATGATATTAGAATTTGGGTTGTCAATTTGTCTAGTATTAGAATTTGGGTCTCTACATGGCTCACAATTGGTAATATAAACCGTATACCCGCTGAGTTTAAAAAAAAAGTAAAAATAAGATAAAAGTCTAATGTCGGACAATTTAGAGTCTCAAATTCTAATATTACATATTATATGAGAGCTATTACTATATAAATAACCCTTTCAATTCTATTATAGAGAGAGACTTCTGTTCTCCTCTCCTCTCCATGTTGTACATGAGCTAAAATGATTTTAGACCAATGTCCAATGTCAGACCATCACCTATGGCTATTAGTAGAAAAAAATGGGTCCTAACGGACGAGCAAAATAAAATGTAAAGTTAATTAGATTTTGAATTTCTAAATGTTCAAAAGTTGATGTTTGAGTCTGAAGATGTTCAGCCTAAGATTTATGTCATGAGATAACAGTTGACTAGTATTGACATTCCAAAAATCTGTTAAAAAATATTTATTAATTAAACTCAGGATTCTATTTTTTTCCTTCCTTTTTGAGTTCTTATTCGATGTATGTGTTAACAAATTTTGGATGGTCGACACGGATCAACTGTTATCTCAGGACGCAAACATTAAGTTGAACATTTGCTGGATACAAAAGAATATTTTCAAATATTTCTGGAATTCAAAATCTAATTAACCCTTTTATTAGTATAGATAATTTTACAATAAAACTAAAGAGGGGAGTTTGAGAGAGAGAAAAATAGACAAGGTTTATTGGTGTTGTAAGGCAAAAGCTCAAACACGCGGAGACGAAACTTTCTCGTATATTATCAACCACATAAGTGCATCTTACAAGCTATCCCAACCTCTCTTTATATAGGGAGAGAGGTTGGGGTTATGAAGAAATGAAAGGCCAAAGGTCTTTTGTATGTTACAAGGAGATGAAATGAAGGGCCATATGAGTTACAACACTCCCCCTTGGCTCTCCAGAAATTCTGCTTGTAAACATCTCTGAGTTTCTTCGTCTATCTGTAGCTTGCATCTTCAAGTTTGACCATCTACTTGTGCCTCGTCAAAATCTTGCCAAAAAAAACCCAGTGGGAAAAAAAAACTTTAGTCGAAGGACAAAAGAGTACACACAGGTCAGTGTGATGGGGGTAAACTAACCATTGCAAAGGTGCCTCGTCAAAACCTTGTCAGAGAAAACCCAGTAGGAAAAACAGCTGATCGAAGGACAAAAGAGTACACGATGGTTTAGAAGTATACACTGGATACTCCCCTTGATCACAATAGTCCTTAGTGAATAAGAGATTTGAAATGTGTCTCGTTAAAAACCTTGCTAAGGAAAACCTAACAGGAAAAAACTTGGTCTAAGGGAAAAAGAGTACACAAGCATACATCAGGATGCTCCCCTTTTCACTCGCACTCGACAGGGCGCGGGATATACGCACAACAGGGCGTTTGGAGGCGATCGTTGGGGCGCTCCCCCTCACATGCACACAACAGGGTGCAGGAAACATGTTTCACTTAGGATAGCTCTGAAAGCTTCCTAAGTCCAATCGCTCTGACATGTTTCTGGAACGAGTGTTTTGGCAGTGACTTGGTAAACAAGTCTGTACGGTTATTCTCCGATCCAACGTGTTGCACTTCAATCTTCTGAAGCGCTTGTTGTTCATGTGTAAAGAACAACTTGGGCGATATGTGCTTGGTAGCATCCCCTTTGATGTAACCATGTTTTGCTTGATCAATAACAGCGGTATTGTCCTCATAGATGACAACAGGTTCATCTGGGTCATATGGAAGATCACATGTACTTCGAATATGGCCAATAACAGCTCGAAGCCATACACACTCTCTAGTCGCCTCATAGAGCGCGAGTAGCTCAGAGTAGTTCGTTGAAGTAGCCACTAAGGTCTGTTTGCGAGACCTCCAAGAAATCGTCCGTGTTCCCAATGGTAAAGACATAACCAGATTGGGAACGCCCCTTGTGCGGATCAGATAAGTATCCCGCATCGGCGTAGCCAACAAGGGTCGCGTTGCTTCGAGTGCCAACATGTAACGACCCACTCCGCCCTAGCAGAACGCCGATTCAAACGGCAAGTGCAACGACTCGAACGAGCCGTCTACCCGAAGAGTTGGCATCGACCTGATGAAGAATCGATGCAAGGCTTACATTGGCCCGTCAAGATGTATCCAGACTTAGACTTTCAAAGGCGCGCTCGGAGTATCGCTCGACCGATGCGAACATCGCTAAGGTGGGTGGCTCCGATGAACCCGTCTTTGCTTAGCCTAGACACATAACAATACGGACACTATCACGAGAATCGCTAGGCGATAACACCGTGCATGCTAATAAATGACTCAACGCATCTAGCTAAGGGAATAATCCCATCTTGTATGCTTGTATAGAATATGGAAAGGAACTTGGAAAATGTGAACTCTCGTACCGCGCTCCACGCTCGTGCTAAGGCACAAGCTTACGTTCAAGTCCTTTACGCGTTCAACAATGAAATAATGAATGGATTACAACAATGAAACGGAAGACTATCGACATAGTCGTTCCGAGTAGAGTATAGCAACATTGAAAGACTTCGGGACCGATGGGTCGCCAAGGCGACTCCCGTACGGGAAGTTACAAAATATATAAATAAATGAATGAATAAGTGAATGACTGAATCCATGAATGAATGAATACGTGAAAATAAATGAACGAACGAACAAGTGAAAGAAAGAAATGAAAGAAAGAATACATGAAAGATAAGACATGAAAGACGTTAGCGACAAGTGTGACGGACACGTGCAACGGGGCTCGCTACCCGCGCTGTACGGACGCCAACCTGGTCGATAACGCATTATGGCTAAGGGTTAGCCTACGGCTCGGAGACAGCCGTTATGTTAAATGACAAGTAAAATACGAAATGGTCGTGGACAAACGGCACGGGCGATGGAGGGGAATACCGTGGCCGTCATGAGGAAGGATTCTGCGACACGGACGATGGAGGAAAATCGTGGCCGGCCTAGGCGGAATCAAAATGGGGCTTACGGTCTGCCTGGGTGTGGGCTTCGGTACCAGGGGACGTAAGTGCAGGGTATATTCAAGAGACTTAATGGGGTGTACCAGCCATCACCCTACGCTAAGTTGAGAATTACCAAGGGGATATGTCCAAATGGCTTGTGATGCCAACGACCAGTACATATAGATTAAGTGGGCTTTGCTGGTGGCTATCCACGTGCAAGTCCTTGCATTAAAATCAAAGTAGTCTAAGTAAAATGAACAAGTGCCTCCTGAACATGCTCGAATTGTAACTTGCCTGAACATGCTTGAAATATAACACCCTGAACATGCTTGAAATGTGCCTCCTGAACATGCTTGAAACGTAACACTCTGAACATGCCTACGACGTGTTAGAACCCGAGACATGGACACGACCGTAACATTGAATGTCTACATTAATCACGTTAAGTTACTTCATGTTAATTGTTAACTAACTTGGTTTACCTTGGACAGGAAAGGTCGGACGGTAAGGGTAAGTCGTGCATGTATTTCCATGCGACACTTGAAATTGGCAACACGAGATAGGTTATGACATATGCCATAAAATTGATCCTAAGACAAGATTAAAAAGATAATGAATGATAGATGGTGCACGAAAGTAAATGGAACATGTTTGGTAATGATAGCATTGTGGGCGAGCTAGCCTCCGCACCAGTGCATAACAATGAACTGATAACCCCACAGTCTGCTTGCAGGATGCAGAAGACGCCGACGGGAGCGGAGCTTCCATCGAACGTGTTAGGCGCGGAGCCAACTCTAAGGCCTTGGGACGTTGCAAGAAGCTGAAGCACCCTATACTGGACATAATGTATCGGAACATCGCCATGAATCATTCCATGTTGTAAGCCACTTGGCACGCCTTTTATGTTTCAGAGAGAGAGAGCTTAAGCGACTTGTAAACTCGGCCTAGCACCGCTTGTAAACTTCTTGAATATCAATAAAGAGATTGAATTCGCTTCAATTTGTGTTCGTTTACTTTCTGCTACAAAATGGGGACACTCTGTGCGACTCTGTGGCCTAGCTCAAATCGGCCGTTTCTGGACTTGGCCTTGCACGGGCGCAACCTAGGCCCGTGCGGCATCACGCCTTAGCGAGGGCGATCGCTCCTATGGGAGCGGGGCGTGACAGATTGGTATCAGAGCACGGCTTTACGTCCTTGGACTTCACGTCGATTTCTTAGTTTTGAAAGCTCGTTGGAAATAAAGAAGTGTACGCGCTCTCTCATTGTGCCTTGGGATGTTCCATACAATAAGTCTAAATATTTTCAAAAGCCCGTACAAGTACTCGGTTGAACGGGATCGATAGGCGAAGGCCTATGTGCCAAACCACGATAGACTTGAGTCGAAGGAAAACTAAAATGCTAGAAGTTAGCAAACGCAAGGCGTGCTTGAATAACCTTACGCTAACACTGTCGAACGATGTTAAACTTGACTCGATAGAGAACACATGCTAAGTTAACATGTCGCGTGCGTGCCTGACTAGTCTTGCGTCGACCTAGCAAGTGAGCGCGCAAACTTGAATATAGTCCGCACGGGATGGTTATGCGGCACAACTTAGTTCGCGTGTCGCACACCTCGACTTCTGGTGCAATCGAGTTGCGAGCGATATCAAGTACCGCTTGGTCGGGATCAGAGATACACTTAGAGTGTATATCGATAGGAACGCTATCAAACTAACGCTTAGGCGTGCACGAAAGATTGGCTTGGATTTTGAGGATTAGTGCGAACGACTTAGTACGTCGAGGCGACATGAGCGATTACGCTAGAGATTCGTTGAACGCACATGAAAATGTCTTAGCAAATGATGCGAATGTGATTGAGGATTTATAGAATGACTTGAACTCGAGTGGTGTATGTGATAGCTTCGAGGAAGAATAAGAGTGAGTGTCAACGACTAGTCGAGTGGCTCGAACCCTGAGTGGTGTATGGATTTTCTTAGAAATTATTCGAGCAAAGATTGAGGATTAGAAATAATAACGAGTACGTCGGCGAGGCGAGGCGATCGCGCAAAGCCTTAGAATGCGTCACGCTTAGCTGATTATGACTTCGAAGTCCCAAGCGAGATGTTGTTCGGACAACTTGTGAATGGGCAACGCAAGTTAGAAAATGATTCGGAACGATGAATGAAAATGAATGGTCTTGATCGAAGAAACTTAGAGGATCGCACGTACGATTTTGGATTGATTCAAATAAAATGTGACTTGAGTTTTAAACAACGATCTTGAAATAAGCTTGAGGAATAGCGATCGAACTTGATCTTGAATATCGAGAAAATTGTGGAATATCCAACTCGGACAACAGCATCAACGCACGACTCGAAATTGGTTGCAAAGGAAGATCGTCAGGTTACGCATATCGTCGATGGTATTGAGGCGTATCAAAGATCGATATGCGATAACTCGGGGGTACTCTGACTCGACGAATGACGATCGTGCAAATGTCATTGTTCCGTTGGATGCTATACTTGGGATGTTAAAAATGTGTGTCGAGGAAAAGATAGGCTTGGCTCGAGGATTTTCTAGTTGAACGCATGACGGTCAGACTGTCGAATTGATTTGGCTTGGATGAAAATGTGAATGCTTAGATTTACTTCGACGATAACCCCAACGTCGACATGCTTGTCTTATGCGAGCGCAACACCAGCCTCGCACATGCGTCACGCCGATTAGGGCGATCACTCCGCGTGAGCGCTGGTATGGTGATTCATACAGCGGGGGTGATTGAAGTAGCATGGCGTGGCAATTTGTGTGCCTCGACTTGTGGTTTGATGCGAAGGTGACTCGAGAATGAATTGTGTGCTTGATAATTAAGTTTGAGGATTGAGTAGGTCCAATCCGCGTATCGATAATGAATTAGTCTAGACGTAAGCAAGAGTTACGCCCCGATGAGAATGATTATTCCACGGGAGCGTTGCATGGTGATTCATGAACCACCGAGGATAATCGGACTCGCGTGAGATTGGGGCGCAACATATTGTCAAAGCTAGATGAACTCGTGATCGAATACATGAATTGGTTAGAATGGATATGTGAAGTATGTCGATTGGATGATTTGAATGGATTCGAATACACGCAACGAATGCATTGATGCGAATAGGTGATCGTGTTCGATGTTTAGAAATCTGAGTGACGCGAGCTTGGGTAGAAAATCTCGTACTACCGACTTTGGTTTGACCCTAGGATTGGGGTCAGTGTTGGCATTATTGTTGGAGAACTATGATTCCAATCCTGACATTGACTTAGCCTCGAAAAGATGGCCTAGCGGTTAGGCGAGACATCTTGTTTCATGAGTTATCAATCGGAAGATTGATCTTGAGGATTGACATGGATGGATAGCGTGAATCACGAATATAGGAAATCCTGCTCACGAGACTCGGTTGACATGTATATATTTCAGGGACGCCTGAGTATGTGTACGATACGACTCGAGTGAGAATGACGAATTCTCTATCATGTGGCTTGGCTGAATGCATATATTCTGGGGATGCCTGGAATGCGTGCACGATCCAGCCAAGTGATACGTTGAGTACAAACGAGACTTGAGGAATGGATGAGTGTCGAGAACTTGAAATCGTGTTAAAAGAAAGGAATGATACTAGTACGAGCGTGGCTCGGAATCGAAGGAACGTGTAGGCAGAGTGAGCGTGAACGACGACGAGATTAGCCCTAAACAAGTGAATGGTATGGAATCGATATCGTGCAAGTAAAAGTTGGTATAACGAATTGAACCATTGATAGGAAGATATACTCGATGATAGTACAATACGTGGTCTTGAATCGGACAAAAATTACTTAGACTTGGTCGACCCCGCTAAGAAGAAATCATACTGATTTTGTTGACACAAACGCTTGAGAAACGAATCGGGTCATCTCGATGACCGAGATAAATGAAAGTGAGTTTACCTCAGCCTACGACCCTCGCATTTGACGAATTACAACGTACCTCATGAAACCATTTTTGTTCCATGACACGGAGAAATAGCAACCAAGACGAAGAAAACTTGAATTGAATAAGTAGAATCAACTCTAAAATGAATGAAAGGCTATTCAATAACATCGACCAAACGCGTGCGACACGGAATTTAGAAAGATATCAAGTATGGTTCGATGCCGTCGAACGATAGAGCCGTTCGATGGAATTGTCTAAAAAAACACGACGACACGAGTTAAGGAATGGTAGGATGACCTGCACTCAGAAAGTCTCGAGGACGAGACTTATTTTGAGTGGTGTATTATGTAACGACCCACTCCGCCCTAGCAGAACGCCGATTCAAACGGCAAGTGCAATGACTCGAACGAGCCGTCGACCCGAAGAGTTGGCATCGACCTGATGAAGAATCGATGCAAGGCTTACATTGGCCCGTCAAGATGAATCCAGACTTAGACTTTAAAGGTGCGCTCGGAGTATCGCTCGACCGATGCGAACATCGCTAAGGTGGGTGGCTCCGATGAACCCGTCTTTGCTTAGCCTAGACACATAACAATACGGACACTATCACGAGAATCGCTAGGCGATAACACCGTACATGCTAATAAATGACTCAACGCACCTAGCTAAGGGAATAATCCCATCTTGTATGCTTGTATAGAATATGGAAAGAAACTTGGAAAATGTGAACTCTCGCACCGCGCTCCACGCTCGTGCTAAGGCACAAGCTTACGTTCAAGTCCCTTACGCGTTCAACAATGAAACAATGAATGGATTACAACAATGAAACGGAAGACTATCGACATAATCGTTCCGAGTAGAGTATAGCAACATTGAAAGACTTCGGGACCGATGGGTCGCCAAGGCGACTCCCACACAGAGAGTTGCAAAATGTATAAATGAATGAATGAATAAGTGAATGAATAAATCCACGAATGAATGAATGAATGAATACGTAAAATAAATGAACGAACGAACAAGTGAAAGAAAGAAATAAAGAAAGAATACATGAAAGATAAGACATGAAAGACGTTAGCGACAGGTGTGACGGGCACGTGCAACGGGGCTCGCTACCCGCGCTGCACGGACGCCAACCTGGTCGATAACGCATTATGGCTAAGGGTTAGCCTACGGCTCGGAGACAGTCGTTATGTTAAATGACAAGTAAAATACGAAATGGTCGTGGACAAACGGCACGGGCGATGGGGAGAATACCGTGGCCGTCATGAGGAAGGATTCTGTGGCACGGGCGATGGGGAGGAAAACCGTGGCCGGCCTAGGCGGAATCAAAACGGGGCTTACGGTCTGCCTAGGTGCGGGCTTAGGCACCAGGGGACGTAAGTGCAGGGTATATTCAAGAGACTTAACGGGATATACCAGCCATCTCCCTACGCTAAGTTGAGAATTACCAAGGGGATATATCCAAATGGCTTGTGATGCCAGCGACCAGTGCATATAGATTAAGTGGGCTTTGCTTGTGGCTTTCCACGTGCAAGTCCTTGCATTAAAATCAAAGTAGTCTAAGTAAAATAAACAAGTGCCTCCTGAACATGCTCGAAATATAACATGCCTGAACATGCTTGAAATATAACACCCTGAACATGCTTGAAATGTGCCTCCTGAACATGCTCGAAATGTAACACTCTGAACATGTCTACGACGTATTAGAACTCGAGACATGGACACGCCCGTAACATTGAATGTCTACATGAATCACGTTAAGTTACTTCATGTTAATTGTTAACTAACTTAGTTTACCTTGGACAGGGAAGGCCGGACGGTAAGGGTAGGTCGTGCATGTATTTCCATACGACACTTGAAATTGGCAACACGAGATAGGTTATGACATATGCCATGAAAATTGATCCTAAGGCAAGTTTAGAAAGACAATGAATGATAGATGGTGCACGAAAGTAAATGGAACGTGTTTGGTAATGATAGCATTGTGGGCGAGCTAGCCTCCCCACCAGTGTATAACAATGTACTGATAACCCCATAGTCTGCTTGCAGGATGCAGAAGACGCCGGTGGGTGCGGAGCTTCCATCGAACGTGTTAAGGCACGGAGCCAACTCTGGGGCCTTGGGACGTTGCAAGAAGCTAAAGCACCCTATACAGGATATAATGTATCGGAACATCGCCATGAATCATTCCATGTTGTAAGCCACTCGGCACGTCTTTTATGTTTCAGAGAGAGAGAGCTTGAGCGACTTGTAAACTCGACCTAGCGCCGCTTGTAAACTTCTTGAATATCAATAAAGAGATTGAATTCGCTTCAATTTGTGTTCGTTTACTTTCCGCTGCAAAATGGGGACACTCTGTGCGACTCTGTGGCCTAGCTCAAATCGGCCGTTTCTGGACTTGGCCTTGTACGGGCGCAACCTAGGCCCGTGCGGCATCACACCTTAGCGAGGACGATCGCTCCTACGGGAGCGGGACGTGACACAAGAGCGTTGGACTTACTCAAAACCTGCATAGGGATAGAACAAGCCCAAGTCCGTAGTACCCTTAAGGTAGCTGAAAATGTCTTTTATGCCATTCCAATGGCGGCGTGTTGGTGCGGTTCTGTGTCGAGCTAGACAATTCACAACAAACGAGATGTCCGGTCTAGTATATTGGGCCAAGTACAATAAAGCGCCTATTTCACCCAGATAAGAGCACTCAGGACTAATATCTCTTCGTCGTCCTTCTTTGGACGGAATGGGTCCTTAGTAATGTCTAGAGAGCGGACGATCATGGGAGTAGCGGATGGCTTAACGTCAAAATGACTAAAGCGTCTCAACACCTTTTGGGTGTAGTTCGCTTGATGGATAAGAATTCCATCTTTACGGTGCTCGATCTGTAGGCCGAGGCAAAACCGTGTCTTCCCAAGATCCTTCATCTCGAATTCCCTCTTCAGGATATCAGCAGTTTCTGACAAGTCTTTTTCGGTTCCTATGAGATTCATGTCATCTACATAGACCGCGATGATTGCGTATCCTGAAGTAGATTTCTTTATGAACACGCATGGGCAAAGTTCGTTATTAACGTATCCCAAACCGATCAAGTATTCGCTTAGGACGGTTATACCACATTCGCCCGGATTGTTTCAATCCATATAGCAAACGCCTCAGTCTAATCGAGAACGCGTTCCATGGTCGGAAACTACTTGATTCAGGCATCTTTAGTCCTTCAGGGACTCTCATGTATATCTCTGTGTCCAGATCACCATAGAGATAGGCTGTGACCACATCCATGAGCTGCATATTCAGTTTTTCGAAAACTACTAAACTGATTAAGTAGCAGAACGTTATGACGTCCATTACGGGAGAATATGTCTCCTCGTAATCAATTCCAGGGCGTTATGAGAAGCTTTTCGCCACAAGGACGAGCCTTGTATCGCACAATCTCATTTATCTCATTACGCTTCCTTAGGAAAATCCATTTGTGACCAACTGGTTTAACATTGGGTGGTGTTGGAGCAACAGGTCCAAACACGCTTCTTTTCGCTAAGGAATCTAGTTCAGCCTGGATTGCATGTTTCTATTGTGACCAGTCCGTTCGTCGTTGACACTCGACAACACTACGAGGTTCCATGTCATCATTGTTCATAATGTCAGTGGCCACTGAGTATATGAACACATCATAGATGACAGTTTTATTTCGCTTCAAAATATCGTCTAAGCTAGCATACTCGACGGATATTTCGAGGTTATCGGCATGATTAGAATAGGCATTTCATCTGGAACGCGCTCTTCTAATACATCGCCGTGATCCTTAATGATCTCATGTGGCAAAACACTTTTAACAAGATTTCTCCGCTTTCGGGACAGAATATCTTTGGAACCAACCGGTCTTCCCTTCTTCTTGGGAATAGCGGCGGACTAGACGGCCGATGGCAGCGTCCTTTGCTCGGCGGGTTCGACCGGAGCAACATGTTTTACAGGAACATGGCGTCTCTCAGGGACGTCTATCCTTGCAGGAACATTTGCAGCAGGTATATTTGATCTGGTGACTTTTGCTAGGTCGCTAAATGCGTCTGGCATTTGATTTACAATATCTTGCAGACCTAGAATCCTCTGCACTTCCTTATCACTATGTGCAGAGGGGGGATCATGATGAGCAACAGCGGGCACATGCCACGCTAATTTACGTCAGTTTCTCATCAACGTTAGCGTGCATTTCTCTCCCTAATGACGGGAAGATTGCCTCATCAAAGTCACAATCCCCGTGTCTCGCGGTAAAGAGATCGCCTGTCAAGGGCTCTAAATAGCGAATGATGGACGGAGAGTTATAACCGACATATATTCCCATCGCTTCTGAGGTCCAAATTTTGAACGCCTTATCGGCTCAATTGGAACATTGACTAGGCACCCAAACACTGCGTAAATGTGAGATGTCAGGCTCACATCTAGTAACCAGCTGGTACGCAAAAAGTGGTTGGGTGGCCATGGGCCTCAGACGGACCAAATTTGCAGCGTACAAAATTGCATAGCCCCATACAGATAGTGGAAGTTTGGTGCGCATAACAAAGGTCCGCGCTATCACTTACAGTCGCTTTATAAAAGCTTCTACTATGCCATTTTGGGTATGAACATACGTAACAGGATGTTCAAGATTTATTCCCAAAGTTATGCAATAGTCATCGAAAGTCTTCGATGTAAACTCCGCGGCATTATCAAGTCTAATAGACTTTATCGGATAATCCGGATGGTGAGCCCTTAACTTAATGATCTGGGCGAGGAGTTTAGGAAATGCTACATTTCGGGTGGACAACAATACTACGTGTGACCATCTAGTCGATGCATCAACCAAAACCATGAAGTATTTAAATGGTCCGCATGTTGGTTGGATTGGTCCACAAATATCTCCATAAATTCTCTCAAGGAATTGAGAAACTAATCTCGTAGGTTTCACATAGAGTGGCTTGAGATTCGTCTTCCCAATCGAGCAAGCTTGGCATAGGCTTTTCGGATTTATAACGAAATTCTTTCCTCCAAGAGGATGCCCATGTGATACATTCATAGTACGAAGCATCGTATTTTGACCCGGATGACCCAGCCGGTCATGCCATAGCATAAAAGTCCTCTCATCAACTGGCGCTCGGCGAATGATGAGATTACTCTCGATGTGTTGTATTGTAGTGAGATACAAGCCACTTGAAAGACTTTTCAACTTCTCTATGATACGCTTTTGGCCGTACTTAGTGGAGGTAATGAAAAGATACTCGAAGCCATGTTCTCGAGCAGTTTCAACATGAAATCCGTTTTCTCGAATATTCTTAAAACTCAGTAAGGTACGACTGGACCTTGGAGAATATAAGGCCTCTGATACTTCAACGGAAGTACCATTGGACAACGAAAAATAGGCTTTGCCAAAACCTTGAACAAGGGTTGAGGGTCCCGAAATGGTTGTCACTAAGGTTACTTTAGGCGTATAGGAGATAAAGTATGATTTATCTCTCAAGATAGTGTGAGCCGTTCCACTATCAACCAGACAATCCACTGTCCCTGTGGTCCATGCCTATAAGTAAAGAAAATTAAAGTTTGTCACACGTTTGAGGAAAGTGCTCGAAATAAAACTTTAATTTATCGAGAAAATAGAAAATACAAACCATCAAAAGTTTCATGACTTAAATCAAATATAGAGAGAAAATGGAGATTCATTCTTCATTTCTGCTACAAAATCGGGGGTCTCAAGATTTAGATTTTCGTACTCGTTGACCAAATTTGCTTCGGCCCGGTGCCCCTTGTGATAGTTATTAACTTCTTGGGGGGTCGCCCTGCAAGTCTGTTGTATATGACCATAAGCACCACATTTGTAGCAGAGAGTAGGCGCTTGGCCTTCCACTCTCGCTTTGGGACGACTGGCCCGTTGGTTCTTACCATGAGACTGCCTAGGAGTCAAAGGTCCTTGGTTCTTGTTAGAACCTCCAAATTTGTCGCTTGGCATTTTTTTTATCATAATGGCGTGGAAATTGAAAAATTGTCTTGGCTACATAAACAAATTCTGGCACCGCCAAATTTGGGCCTCCAAAAATAACCTTTTTGGCTAATAATTTTTCAAAGACAACGCTCATTTTGAGCACGCACTAAAATTTTACCTATTTTGTACAGTTCGCAAATAGTGTGAATTTCTTGAAAAATCTTATTTATTCTTACATTTAAAAAAAATTACGAAGTCTCTCCGAATAGGCTCACCTATTTGGGTATGATGTCAGAAAGAACTTGGGGCTTGGTTCTTAAGAGGTCCTCGGTGACCCTCCTCCCTCATTTTCCCGCCTGGTCATATTCACGTAGAGCTACTGAAAGGGGTTGACCGAATATTTTTTTGCTCAAATTGTATTTATAATTATGTATTTTTACAATAAACTAATTGAACTCTCTATATCGGCCCGTCGATCGATATAAGAAAAAGTTTTAAAGCAAAAAATTGTTTTTTCAAAACCGTTGGTTTTATTTACGATTGTTTGTTGTTGCTTATACAAACCAAATCCATATAAACCTGTTGTTTTATATGTTGACTGATCAAGATTTTTTCTTTTGTTGTAGAAAAATGTCGATCAAGATTGATTTTCCCATCCTTGAAGCCTCTGGCAAGAACTACTTGGACTGGAACGCAAGACATCCAGAACCATCTAGATGCGCAGGGCCTCTTGGACATCATCTATAACGAGGAAGAGCGTGAAGTGGAAGTCACTCGCTCAATGAACTGCCAAAGCGATGATTCTATTCCGCAGGCATTTATCTGACGCCATGAAGGCGGAGTTCATTGAAATCTCCTCGCCGAAGACGCTATGGGACTCTCTGAAAGAGCGCTTCGACCACCAGAAGACCATATGGCTACCTGAAGCACGCCATGACTGGTTGAACCTGCGCTTCCAAGACTTCAAGAGTGTAACTGATTACAATAATGAAGTCTGCAGGATTCGATCACTTCTCCAATACTGCGGTGAGATATTAACCGACAGTGATCTATTGGAGAAAACATATACCACATTTCCTTCCACTGACAACTTGCTCCAAAAGCAATACCGTCAGTCTAAGTTCACCAAGTTTCCCGAGCTCATCACCCAGCTTTTACTAGACGAGAAGAACAGTCTCATTTTAATGAGAAACAATAATTCTCGTCCTGCTGGAACAAAGGCAATTCCAATGCCTGATGCAAACTGCTCTCCGTGGACCAAATCTACGGTGGAAACGAGACAAGGGCCAGTCGTCCCAGCCAAGGAACAGAGGCGAGTTTAAGTCTCGCCACCCAAAGCGAGGTTCTAACACGAACCAAGGACCTTTGACTCCTAGGCAGTCTCATGGTAAGAACCAACGGGCCAGTCGTCCCAAAGCGAGAGTGGAAGGCCAAGCGCCTACTCTCTGCTACAAATATGGTGCTTATGGTCATATGCAACGGACTTGCAGGGCGACCCCCCAAGAAGTTGATAACTATCACAAGGGGCGCCGGGCCGAAGCAAATCTGGTCAACGAGTGCAAAAATCTAAATTTTGAGACCCCCGATTTTGTAGCAGAAATGGAAGAATGAATCTCCATTATCTATCTATATTTGATTTAAGTCATGAAACTTTTGGTGGCTTGTATTTTATGTTTTTTCGATAAATTAAAGTTCTATTTCGAGCACTTTTCTCAAACGTGTGACAAACTTTAATTTTCTTTACATATAGGCATGGACCACGGGGTAGTGGATTGTCTGGTTGATAGTGGAACGACTCACACTATCTTGAGAGATAAATCATACTTTATCTCCTATACGCCTAGAGTAACCTCAGTGACAACCATTTTGGGACCCTCAACCCTTGTTCAAGGTTTTGGCAAAGCCCTTTTTCGTTGTCCAATGGTACTCCCGTTGAAGTATCAGAGGCCTTATATTCTCCAAGGTCCAGTCGTACCTTACTGAGTTTTAAGGATATTCGAGAAAACGGATTTCATGTTGAAACTTCTCGAGAATATGGCTTCGAGTATCTTTTCATTACCTCCACTCAGTACGGCCAAAAGCGTATCTTGGAGAAGTTGAAATGTCTTTCAAGTGGTTTGTATCTCACTACTATACAACACATCGAGAGTAATCTCATCATTCGCCGAGCGCCAGTTGATGAGAGGACTTTTATGCTATGGCATGACCAGCTGGGTCATCTGGGTCAAAATACGATGCTTCGTACTATGAATGCATCACATGGGCATCCTCTTGGAGGAAAGAATTTCGTTATAAATTCGAAAAGCCTATGCCAAGCTTGCTCGATTGGGAAGACAAATCTCAAGCCACTCCATGTGAAACCTACGAGATTGGTTTCCTAATTCCTTGAGAGAATTCATGGAGATATTTGTGGACCAATCCAACCAACATGCGGACCATTTAAATACTTTATGGTTTTGGTTGATGCATCGACTAGATGGTCACACGTAGTGTTGTTGTCCACCCGAAACGCAGCGTTTCCTAAACTCCTCGTCCAAATCATTAAGTTAAGGGCTCACCATCCGGATTATCCGATAAAGTCTATTAGACTTGATAATGTCGCGGAGTTTACATCGAAGACTTTCGATGACTATTGCATGACTTTGGGAATAAATCTTGAACATCCTGTTGCGTATGTTCATAACCAAAATGGCCTAGCAGAAGCTTTTATAAAGCGACTACAAGTGATAGCGCGGACCTTGGTTATGCGCACCAAACTTCCACTATCTGCATGGGGCTATGCAATTTTACACGCTGCAAATTTGGTCCGTCTGAGGCCCATGGCTACCCACTCACTTTCTGCGTACCAGCTGGTTACTGGATGTGAGCCTGACATCTCACATTTACGCGTGTTTGGGTGCCTAGTCAATGTTCCAATTGAGCCGATAAGGCGTTCAAAATTTGGACCTCAGAAGCGACGGGGAATATATGTCGGTTATAACTCCCTGTCCATCATTCGCTATTTAGAGCCCTTGATAGGCGATCTCTTTTCCCGCGAGATACGCGGATTGTGACTTTGATGAGGCAATCTTCCCGTCGTTAGGGGGAGAAATGCACGCTAACGTTGATGAGGAACGACGTGAATTAGCGTGGCATGTGCCCGCTGTTGCTCATCATGATCCCCCCTCTGTACATAGTGATAAGGAAGTGCAGAGGATTCTAGGTCTGCAAGATATTGCAAATCAAAGGCCAGACGCATTTAACGACCTAGCAAAAGTCACGAGATCAATTATACCTGCTGCAAATGTTCCTGCAAGGATAGACGTCCCTGAGAGATGCCATGTTCCTGTGAAACATGTTGCTCCGGTCAAACCCGCTGAGCAAAGGACGCTGCCATCGGCTGTCCAGTCCGTCGCTATTCCCAAGAAGAAGGGAAGACCGGTTGGTTCCAAAGATGTTCTGCCCCGGATGTGGAAAAATCTTGTTAAAAGCGTTTTACCACATGAGATCATTAAGGATCACGGCGATGTATTAGAAGAGCGTGTTGTCATGACCCGTACCCGCTTTTCGGATATGAGACGTGTCCAAGCCAGCCTACGCCGCAGAGTCGGCGGTAGAACGCTGTCGAGCCCGCACGAAATAATATGCTCAAAACATCACATTTGTTGCTCATTCACAATTCTAAAATTTATTACAACATTTACATCATTTAAAATTAAAGAAAATACAAGATTTTATAATTAATGAAATTGATACAATTATTTTTTATTTCTAGGTCGGCTCAGCATACCCATGTCTTCCCAGTGCTAATTGTGATCGTGGCTAAACCTAAAAATGATGGTTTCCAGTCAGGAATGGAACAGGTACACAAACCGACGATAATGCAAAATACAATAGAATTAACAAGACATGAAAATAGCATAAGGAATATGAAAGCTAGTAAGAAAACTGATGACATAGCACGATGGAGAAGTAAGCAAGGAAAAACTAATAAAAGACATCTATCTAGGTGGTGTGAAATATCTGTTTCAACATGTGAATGGCTAGGGGGTAAATACGGCTCACTGCACGTGTCGTGCGCAGCTGCTATCATGCAAGATTAGACATATTGGGATATTTATGGATAGTCCACATGTATACTAAGATATTTCCCCTCCTGACAACTCCGTGTGACGAGCGTGTCAACAAGCAGCAAGATATATGTATAGACATGAAATGAAAAGACTACTATAAATCGGAAAGCAATCAGAAAGTGCACTTGCCTGAGGTCCTTAGCTGGAGAAACCAAAATACCATACCACTTAATGAGCCACAATCAGTCAACACATGTAGAAGTCTCCGGATGCTGAAATAAATAGTACCAACGTTCTCAGAATAGTCAAATTAACTAGGATTGCCTGTCCTTAAGTCCAATTCTAGACACAGGGGCAAAACGGTAATTTTGGGCAAAAACGATGTCCGCCGTTGGACCCACTTTGCACCGAAAAGTGTTCCAGAGTCAATGGTCTCTAAAGTCGTCAAACTACATGTCTACAGATCCGATTTTCCGATACGAACCCAACCGTAAGTCCAAAGTTGGATTTCGGCGGGCCGTGCACAAAATCGCCCGTTGAGTCGGACCGTGGGACCCGCAAAACGACGTCGAATTCAACTGTCTCAGAATTGGACCAAACTTGGCATGCAGGACCAGAAAAATGATACGATCCTGTTGGCGCAAGTTTTGTCTCGATCTGACGAGCGTGCACAAAGTAATTGAAAATTTTGCAACTTGTACGATACGGTGAATTTCGACGGATACGCATCAAATTCGTCGCGCACACGCGACCAATTTGAATTCCATCAAAGCCCACACTGACCAAAAAGCCGTTACGCAGCTTTCGATCCTTTCGGTGCGCGACCACGTCGCCCGGAATGGCGGGACGCACGTCGTGTGGATGAGTTTTCTAGTTTTGAAAACAGATTTTTGGGAAACTTTGGAATTGAATAACTCTCTGTAAACTTAAATGAAAAATTAATCTACCAGAAGGGTTTTTATCCCCTACATGTTGTCTAAAAGTTCCTTTAAATAGATTTTCAAAATTATGCATGGTTTGGGATAAAACTGGCCGCAAACTAGAGTATTTGGACTGGTTCTTCTGTCCTGTTTGGGACAGACTTTCGTCGAACTTTGGTTCGATTTCTCGGCCAATATAACGCATATAAAATCGATCTACTTGAAGGAAAGTAATCTTGTATAAGTTGGGGACTTACCCGAGAAATCGGTTCGCGAAACCACTGCACGACGACGGAGATATTTGAACTCGAAGTCGGACGCGCGGCTGCTGTGTTCTCTGTTTCGCGCGCGATGCCCTCAGTTTCGCGTACGACGGCCAGCGACGGGCGGCCGGGGGCGGTGGCGAGTCGGCACGGTTGGGTCGCCCAGGTGGTGGTGACGGCCGTGGAGTGTTAGGGTTACACGATATTAGGGTTTGAGTTTTATCTTCTCCATCTCGTTTTCTTTGTATACGCGCGGCTCTGTTCGAGTATATATGTGATCGGGTTATGGGGCTAACTGTTGGAGCATTCAAGGAAAAGTTTAGTTTGGAAGAAAAGTTAGGCTCCTGCTCATTTGGTTTTGTTGTTGTGGGCTTCACCGCTCGGTTTGGAGGGTTTTGAAGGGGCTCGGGTGCTGGGCTTGGCCTGGTTTCGAATATAGGTGGGGGAAATAGCCTGGCCCGAGCCCAGCTGACTTGGTTGGCCGGGCCAGCCATGTAGAGCCATTCCTTCTAAAACTATTGATTGAGCAATGAAATAAAACTCATGAATGATATGTGTATATCCTGAATTGAATTAAAACATTCAATTCATTTCATTTCAATTCAATTCAATTCACTACTATACTATATAATCATAATAATTACAGTGGCCACCACCATTTGCACTTGTTGCTTTAGGCAGTGGTACAAGTCATATTTGGAGGGCAGAGTGTTTGTTGTGTGCATATTTTATATACTTATATATTCATACATTTATCTATTTCTATATACATTTATATATACTTATACGCACACATTTATATATATATATATATATATATATATATATATATATATATATATATATATATATATATATATATATATATATATATATATATATATTTATACACGTATACACGTATTTATCTATATACACGTATACACATATACACGTATATTCATATATTTACCTATATACATGTATGCATACATACACATATATCTATATACACACCTATATATCTATTTATATACATGTTATTTGTACATACGTATATGAATATCTACACCAAATATATGTTCCATATATTCCTATATATAATCCAATATATATATAAACCTATATATATATCTACCTGTAACTTCTAAATGAACAGAATAAAATCTTAATTTCTAAAGTAGGTCCTTCATATCAAAATTGTGTACACGAAATGATATCTATTTACAGAATCTAAAAATAACCATTCGGATAAAGTAATTAAAATAAAATATTTACAATTTTCTGGGAAGGGGAGCTACAAATCTACCCACCTTAAAACAATTTCGTCCTCGAAATTCTAACTTACAAACATGCCTAAAATTCGAACAAATAATAATAATAATAATAATAATAATAATAATAATAATAATAATAATAATAATAATAATAAGTCCACTATTACCACAATCTCCTTAAATTTAATTTCTAAAAAAATATTTTATGGCCTTCTCTAGTCATTTCGTAACTACGAGTCCTCGAAGACTTCTACCCACCTTTGGTCACACTACTCCTCACAACTAAAATCTCAAAATCTTCTAACTGGTTGCTAACAACCTACTAACAAATACCTAGGCACATGGTATCTATAATCCTCTCGTATCTATCAAATAACCCAAAATTAACAAACCACAATTTTACACAAGTAGCTTAAGGAAATATGACTGTACGTCACTCTGGAATAGGAAGGTCATGAAAATAAAATAATCAAGAATAAATATAAAATTTCAAGGGCGGTAGAAAGTATCCAAGGATACAGATAGAAAGAGTGTTTATGAATCTATAGTCTTATTCGCTAGACTGGGCTACTCTAGTCTAGTCATTGACTCAATCGAAAAACTTTTGCTTCTTAGAGGGGCTTGCAATCCAAGGACAATAGAAAATCCGTTCTCGAATTTAGTCTAAACAAGGTTCCTAAAATAGAACGGAATTTGGAAAATCGAGATTTTGATCTTTTTCGTGGTTATTTAAACACACGAGCAAGGGGTACAATTGCAATACAAGATCATATCGCGACTTCCAGGTAGATGGAATAAGGGTTACGAAGGACTTCGTACTCTAAGGGGTGGAGATTTCTTAGTGGGTACAGGGATTGAGTCGAAGCTGAGGCTCTAATGGAAGTCAGGAATTTTACCGGTATTATGGTAAGGGTTATAACTAATCCTTTTATCCTGAAAGTCGTACCTCAAAAATAGAGTACAAGGGGAGAGGTTTGAGTGGGACATGATATACCTAGATGAAGATGGACTCGTCTAGATCTTAGATATGAAATTTGTCGGAAGGTAATAGCTAGTCTCGTGCTCCAAATATTAATGACACTGCCGGGGACACAAAATGATCTAAATGGAAAGTGGGAGTCCATAGGGCACTACTATCCTTCTAATGGAAAAAAATTTATTCTAATCAATATGTAATCTTCGTATTTTCCAAAATTTTAGGGCTTACAGTCTACCCACCTTAGAAGCTAGGACAGAGTTTTAGGAATAACGAGGTTAGAAGGCTCGCAAAGCCCGGATACTATACCTCGACTCTTGTTAATAGAGAATAAGGCACGACGTATCGGGATACGGTAGATATAAGTCAAGTCAAGGGTCGTTCCTCAATAACTGGAAAACAAGTGCGTGTGAAATACACCAGGTCGATAAAATAGAATGACCTACTCGTCCACCGTATACATGAGTTGTCGACGGGGTAACCAACTCTAAGGCACATCATATGAAAAAGATTTCTAACAACTGGGTCGTGCATTTCTATTTGTGTCGAGCCTTCCAAACTATTATCGCAGGGGTTCCAGTTAAAGTAAGCTCCAAAAATAATTAGAGGCTCACAATATTTGGTCTATCGAGCATAGGTAGTCTCCTAGGTTGGCATTTGACTGCGGGTAAAACCCTAATCATTCTTAGACTCTAATGACTAGAAGATCAAGATTAGCAGGTTTAGGGTCGCAGAGAGGACGAGTAATTCGAGGCAAAGTTCCAGTCACAGGGCTGGCTGGTGGTAGGTACACCTGCGTATACCACTATCAAGCCATGGGGATACTCTATATCTATCTATCAATTATGAGCTTTCGCCTTTCCAATCGATGAAAGGCAAAAAATAATAAAGAGTTCAAGAGGGATGTTATTGGATATAATTACGCGATTCAAAGGCGAATTGTATAATTCAAGGGGAGTTGTCAAAGCAGTCGCGGATGAGATCCTAGAGACATCTACATCTCAATCCACGTAGGGTTATTAGTTAAAGAGCGAACCAATTGCATCATGGTTGATCAGACCGTAATACAATAATTCTGATTAGACAATATGTTAGCGGGCGTCCCCAATAAACATATGTCTTGAATCAAGCTCGATAAAAGAGTAAGCTTGCAAAAAGTAGGCTGTAATAGCAGCGTTGGTCAAGATAGTCAAAATACGATTATGCGAGATTTTTGGAAGAAGGAAATAAGAAGTTCGAGTTTTGAGAGAGTCAAATCCTTACCTGGTGTTCTTGCTTATACAGTCTTCCTATAATCTTTCTATCTCTAAGGCCTTGGTCAACTAATGGGTTATGGACTTCTGAATTCTATACTCTGAGTAAACCTATTAGCGTCAGTCAGTTACCTCGTCAATGGATCACAAGGACCACGGAAGACCAGGTGGGGAGTCATGCTACCGGACTTACAGGGCTTCCACTAGTCTTGGCTTTGGATCTAGGGTCATACAGGGCAGTCCCTATCCTCTAAAGTATCCTAAACTGGTAATCACGTCTGAAGTCATTTCACCGAGAATTAGGCCTTGTCCTTATACTCTGGCTGTGGCAAAACTCTTGGTTCCGTGATTCAATTGTGATAGGCTATCAGATACTCTACCCTACGTTGGCTCAAGGGTATCTAATATCTAAAAGAGGTCAATCGAGAACATAGCTTTAGCAATGCTCCTTAACCTACAATTCTTCGAAAGGATTTCAATTCTATGGGTTTTGCCTCGCCAGTGCGCTGCTAGCTGCAGTGAACCCACATTCTCCACTCTCTAATAATTGACGACTAGTGCGCTGCTGTCTAAACTATTATTAGTTAACTAATACTCCTTTAAATATATCCGTAAAAATTCGTGAGCTTCTAGAGATTCAAACAAGTTGACTAAAAATAGAGCGTAGGTATTTGTCCTATCAGTCACTACACTTAAATTAAAAGATTTAACATGGAGAATATAACTAAATACGAAAGAAATACAAACATTCGAGTATCTATTTTATATGCATTTTTATGGTTGATGGAAGATCTCAAATCAATCTACCTCGAGATTCGTATGCAAATAATAGAATCAAAAAATTTAAACTAATTCCCTATGGCAACATAAAATTTAAAACGAGCAATTCTAACTTATGATATAAGATTTATCTCTAATACAGCAAAGAAAATTAAACAGTTCAGCAATATCAAAGCATTAATTTTAGGTAAGCCTAGCTTACCAAGTGAATAGCATATCTGCATTGGATCACATTGTCATATCAAAGGTAATAGTGTGTCTATAAAGATCTGGCAAGCAATCTAAATTTAATAATTCTAAATAGTATGGCCTATCAAACATCCTTAACTACCCAACGGTCAATTTAAACAAGGGACTCCTAGTCCTAGTCATCCTCTTAAATCATTTTAATCCTAGTTTGTGAATGAGAATTCTTGGTCGCAGGCTCGCAATAGTACGACTAACGTACCATCACGAGTTCGCAATCTTCTGCGAAAATATGACCTGCATGGGCCACCACAAAAACTTATCACGACCCGTACCCGCTTTTCGGATACGAGACGTGTCCAAGCCAGCCTACGCCGCAGAGTCGACGGTAGAATGCTGTCGAGCCCGCACGAAATAATATGCTCAAAACATCACATTTGTTGCTCATTCACAATTCTAAAATTTATTACAATATTTACATCATTTAAAATTAAAGAAAATACAAGATTTTGCAATTAATAAAATTGATACAATTATTTTCTATTTCTAGGTCGGCTCAGCATACCCATGTCTTCCCAGTGCTAATAGTGATCGCGGCTAAACCTGAAAAATGATGGTTTCTAGTCAGGAATGGAACAAGTACACAAACCGACGACAATGCAAAACACAATAGAATTAACAAGACATGAAAATAGCATAAGGAATATAAAAGCTAGTAAGAAAACTGATGACATAGCACGATGGAGAAGTAAGCAAGGAAAAACTAATAAAAGACATCTATCTAGGTGGTGTGAAATATCTGTTTCAACATGTGAATGGCTAGGGGGTAAATACGGCTCACTGTACGTGTCGTGTGCAGCTGCTATCATGCAAGATTAGACATATTGGGATATTTCTGGATAGTCCACATGTATACTAAGATATTTCCCCTCCCGACAACTCCGTGTGACGAGCGTGTCAACAAGCAGCAAGATATATGTATAGACATGAAATAAAAAGACTACTATGAATCGAAAAGCAATCAGAAAGTGCACTTGCCTGAGGTCCTTAGCTGGAGAAACTAAAATACCATACCACTTAATGAGCCACAATCAGTCAACACATGTAGAAGTCTCCGGATGCTGAAATAAATAGTACCAACGTTCTCAGAATAGTCAAATTAACTAGGATTTCCTGTCCTTAAGTCTAATTCTGGACACAGGGGTAAAACGGTAATTTCGGGCAAAAATGATGTCCGTCGTTGGATCCGCTTTGCACCGAAAAGCGTGCCAGAGTCAATGGTCTCTAAAGTAGTCAAACTACATGTCTACAGATCCAATTTTCCAATACGAACCCAACCGTATGTCCAAAGTTAGGTTTCGGCGGGCCGTGCACAAAATCGTCCGTTGAGTAGGACCGTGGGACCCGCAAAACGACGTCGAATTCAACTGTCTCAGAATTGGACCAAACTTGGCATGCAGGACCAGAAAAATGATACGATCCTATTGGCAAAGTTTCGTCTCGATCTGACGAGCGTGCACAAAGTAATTGGGAAATTTGCAACGTGCACGATACGGTGAATTTCGACGGATACGCATCAAATTCGTCGCACACACGCGACCAATTTGAATTCCGTCAAAGCCCACACGACCACAAAGCCGTTACGCAGCTTTTGATCCTTTCGGTGCGCGACCACGTCACCTGGAATGGCAGAACGCACGTCGTGTGGATGAGTTTTCTAGTTTTGAAAATAGATTTTTGAGAAACTTTGGAATTGAATAACTCTCTGTAAACTAAATAAAAAATTAATCTACCAGAAGGGTTTTTATCCCCTACATGTTGTCTAAAAGTTCCTTTAAATAGATTTTCAAAATTATGCATGGTTTGGGATAAAACTGGTCGCAAACTAGAGTATTTGGACTGGTTCTTCTGTCCTGTTTGGGACAGATTTTCGTCAAACTTTGGTTCGATTTCTCGGCCAATATAACGCATATAAAATTGATCTACTTGAAGGGAAGTAATATTGTATAAGTTGGGGACTTACCCAAGAAATCGGTTCGCGAAACCACTGCACGACGACGGAGATATTTGAACTCGAAGTCGTGCGCGCGGCTGCTGTGTTCTCTGTTTACGCGCGACGCCCTCAGTTTCGCGCACGACGGCCAGCGACGGGCGGCCGGGGGCGGTGGCGAGTCGGCGCGGTTGGGTCGCCCAAGTGGTGGTGACGGCCGTGGAGTGTTAGGGTTACTCGATATTAGGGTTTGAGTTTTATCTTCTCGATCTCGTTTTCTTTGTATACGCGCGGCTCTGTTCGAGTATATATGTGATCGGGTTGTGGGGCTAACTGTTGGAGCATTCAAGGGAATAGTTTAGTTTAGAAGAAAAGTTGGGCTCCTGCTCATTTGGTTTTGTTGTTGTGGGCTTCACCGCTCGGTTTGGAGGGTTTTGAAGGGGCTCGGGTGCTGGGCTTGGCCTGGATTCGAATATAGGTGGGGGAAATAGCCTGGCCCGAGCCCAGCTAACTTGGTTGGCCGGGCCAGCCATGTAGAGCCATTCCTTCTAAAACTATTGATTGAGCAATGAAATAAAACTCATGAATGATATATGTATATCCTGAATTGAATTAAAACATTCAATTCATTTCATTTCAATTCAATTCAATTCACTACTATACTATATAATCATAATAATAACAGTGGCCACCACCATTTGCACTTGTTGCTTTAGGCAGTGGTACAAGTCATATTTGGAGGGCAGAGTGTTTGTTGTGTACATATTTTATATACTTATATATTCATACATTTATCTATTTCTATATACATTTATATATACCTATACGCACACATTCATATATATATATTATACACGTATACACGTATTATCTATATACACGTATACACATATACACGTATATTCATATATTTACCTATATACATGTATGCAACATACACATATATCTATATACACACCTATATATCTATTTATATACATGTTATTTGTACATACGTATATGAATATCTACACCAAATATATGTTCCATATATTCCGATATATAATCCAATATATATATAAACCTATATATATATCTACCTGTAACGTCTAAATGAACAGAATAAAATCTTAATTTCTAAAGTAGGTCCTTCATATCAAAATTGTGTACACGAAATGATATCTATTTACAGAATCTAAAAATAACCATTCGGATAAAGTAATTAAAATAAAATATTTACAATTTTTTGGGAAGGGGAGCTACACGTGTTCCAGATGAAACGCCTATTCCTAATCATGCCGATAACCTCGAAATATCCATCGAGTATGCTAGCTTGGATGATATTTTGAAGCGAAACGAAACTGTCATCGATGATGTGTTCATATACTCAGTGGCCACTGATATTATGAACAATAATGACATAAAACCTTGTAGTGTTGTCGAGTGTCAACGACGAACGGACTGGTCACAATGGAAACAAGCAATCCAGACTGAACTAGACTCCTTAGCGAAAAGAAGCGTGTTTAGACCTGTTGCTCCAACACCACCCAATGTTAAACCAGTTGGTCACAAATGGGTTTTCCTAAGGAAGCGTAATGAGAGAAATGAGATTATGCGATACAAGGCTCGCCTTGTGGCGCAAGGCTTCTCACAATGCCCTGGAATTGATTACGAGGAGACGTATTCTCCCGTAATGGACGTCATAACGTTCCGCTACTTAATCAGTTTAGTAGTTTCCGAAAAACTGAATATGCATCTCATGGATGTGGTCACAGCCTATCTCTACGGGGATCTGGATACAAAGATCACGGAACGCGTTCTCGATTAGATTGAGGCGTTCTCTATATGGATTGAAATAATCCGGGCGAATGTGGTATAACCGCCTAAGCGAATACTTGATCGGTTTGGGATACGTTAATAACGAACTTTGCCCATGTGTGTTCAAAAAGAAATCCACTTCAGGATATGCAATCATCGCGGTCTATGTAGATGACATGAATCTCATAGGAACCAAAAAAGACTTGTCAGAAACTACTAATATCCTGAAGAGGGAATTTGAGATGAAGGATCTTGGGAAGACATGGTTTTGCCTCGGCCTGCAGATCGAGCACCGTAAAGATGGAATTCTTGTCCATCAAGCGAACTACACCCAAAAGGTGTTGAGACGCTTTAGTCATTTTGACGTTAAGCCGTCTGCTACTCCCATGATCGTCCGCTCTCTAGACATTACTAAGGACCCATTCCGTCCAAAGGAGGACGACGAAGAGATATTGATTCCTGAGTGCTCTTATCTGGGTGCAATAGGCGCTTTATTGTACTTGGCCCAATGTACTAGACCGGACAACTCGTTTGCTGTGAATTGTCTAGCTTCGACACAGCACCGCGCCAATACGCCGCCATTGGAATGGCATAAAAGACATTTTTCGCTACCTTAAGGGTACTACGGACTTGGGCTTGTTCTATCCCTACGCGGTTTTGAGTAAGTCCAACGCTCTTGGCACTCGAAGCAATGCGACCCTTGTTGGCTACGACGATGCGGAATACTTATCTGATCCGCACAAGGGGCGTTCCCAATCTGGTTGTGTCTTTACCATTGGGAACACGGCAATTTCTTGGAGGTCTCGCAAACAGACCTTAGTGGCTACTTCAACGAACCACTCTGAGCTACTCACGCTCTATGAGGCGACTAGAGAGTGTGTATGGCTTCGAGCTATTATTGGCCATATTTGAAGTACATGTGATCTTCCATATGACCCAGATGAACCGATTGTCGTCTATGAGGACAATAACGCTGTTAGTGATCAAGCGAAACATGGTTACATCAAAGGGGATGCTACCAAGCACATATCGCCCAAGTTGTTCTTTACACATGAACAACAAGCGCTTCAGAAGATTGAAGTGCAACACATTGGATCGAAGAATAATCGTGCAGACTTGTTCACCAAGTCACTGCCAAAACACTCGTTCCAGAAACATGTCAGAGCGATTGGACTTAGGAAGCTTTCAGAGCTAGCCTAAGTGAAACATGTTTCCTGCACCCTGTTGTGTGCATGTGAGGGGGAGCGCCCCAACGAGCGCCTCCAAAATGCCCTGTTGTGCGTATATCCCGCACCCTGTCGAGTGCGAGTGAAAAGGAAAGCATCCTGATGTATGCTTGTGTACTCTTTTTCCCTTCGACCAAAGTTTTTCCCACTGGGTTTTCTTTGGCAAGGTTTTTAACGAGACACAGTTCAAATCTCTTATTCACTAAGGATTATTATAATCAGGAGGAGTATCCAGTTGTATACTTCTAAACCATCGTGTACTCTTTTGTCCTTCGATCAGCAGATTTTTCTACTGGGTTTTCCCTGACAAGGTTTTGACGAGGCACCTTTGCAATGGTTAGTTTACCCACATCACACTGACCTGTGTGTACTCTTTTGTCCTTCGACCAAAGTTTTTTTTCCACTGGGTTTTCTTTGGCAAGGTTTTGACGAGGCACAAGTAGATGGTCAAACTTGAAGATGCAAGCTACAGATAGACGAAGAAACTCAGAGATGTTTACAAACAAATTTTTGGAGAGCCAAGGGGGAGTGTTGTAACTCATATGTCTCTACACATTCATATTCTTGTAACCTACATGAACTTTGGCCCTTCATTTCTTCATAACCCCCAACCTCTCTCCCTATATAAAGAGAGGTTGGAATAGCTTGTAAATGTACACTTATGTGGTTGATAATATACGAGAAAGTTTCGTCTCCGTGTGTTTGAGCTTTTGCCTTACAAGCTATCCCAACCTCTCTTTGTATAGGGAGAGAGGTTGGGGGTTATGAAGAAATGAAAGGCCAAAGGTCTTTTGTATGTTACAAGGAGATAAATGAAGGGCGATATTAGTTACAACAATTGGAATTTAATTCGATATAATTATTGGGGGGAACTTGAGAGTAGATACAACGATGCATAAATTATGATTAGTTTAATAAAGTAGGGAAACTTTGCAATAAATTTGTGTTTCAAGTAAAGTGCGGTTTCCACCTGAAACCAAGGAACACACGCACACATGCTAATCTATCCTAAAATTCAAAAATATTTTGCTAACTAGATGGTATTAGAGCTTGTGGTTGATCAGGAGTAGGACCATCATATACGCAGAATCATACAGAGACTGGGTGGGCTCCAGTCCACCCCAATTTTTTTTAATATTTTTATTATATATTAACTCACATCTAGTCTATTCTAGTCCACTCCAGTCCAATCCAACTTAAATTTTTAATTTCGTCATTGACCACAATAATGCTACTAATATGTATGTTGCCATATTATGGGTATCCAAAATGTGATAGAATTTTATAATGTTGAATAAAAGGAGACCCATTGGTTCTTAAACATGGAATAAAGAAAAATTAGCTTAAAGAAGTATACCAAAATAAAATATTATCATGATAATCTAAACCTCACTTGGAAAAATGGCAGGAAAAACTTGAACCTACTACATAATAGCTTGTACATATGCTTGGACAAAATCTTCTTGTGAAGTTAGTTATATCATAACATGACAATGTACTCAACGGATTTGCATATTTGAGTCCAAAAGGCTTCATCACAAATGTAAAGTATGACAACGGCCTCCATTGCAATATGTTCAGGACTTTGCTTTATCCAGGCCATAGGCAGCATAAGCTTTTATATTAAGGCCTAGTCTCATTTCAGGATACTAAAAATTCCTAGAAATGGGAACCCCAAGAAGACAATATAGAAAAACCTCCTTAGATATGAGAAAATTACAACAGTCATATTTTATATCGATGATATAGTGGCCACATGAGACAATGAAAAGGAGCGATTGACACTTTAGAATTATTTTCCTATATAATTTGAAATTAATCCATGTACTCTAAGTATTTTTTTGGGCATTGAAGTTTCTCAGAGTAAGTAAAAAATTATTCTATCTCAAATGAAGTATACTTTATATAAATTGTTACATAAAACATATATGATTGATTGTCAACCAGTAGCCACACCATTAGAGGAAGGTCTGAATAATTCGAACCAGATGTTAGTAAATAAAGTGAGATATCAATGATAATAGGTCGTTTGATGTTTCTGACACATACAAGGTCGAATTTAGCACATGTTCTTGAAGTTGTGAGTCAATTCATTCATGATTCATAAGAGCAACACATGAATGCTGTGATGAGCATATTGAGGTGCCTGAAAGGGAGTCCTGGAAAGGATATACTGTTAAATAAGAAGAATCATCTCAGAGTTGAAGAGTATACATACGTAGATTGGACATGAGCAATAGATGATAGACGGTCTAAATCTAGTTATTTTACATTTGTAAGAGAAAATTTAGTTATATTGAGAGAAACAAAAAGTAGAATGTAGTTGTTCGTTCCATGGTTTGAACTAAGGACCTCATATATGAAAGCCTAACATGGTAAGAACTACACCATAATTTTTTTGGGCCATCAGGATCCGTAGGCCCTGGGCGGTCGCTCTGGTTGCTCTAGGCCAGGGCCTACCCTGATACCATGGAATGGTTCTAGATATTTGTAAAATATTACGGATTCAAAATCTATTGGAGGATTTGGGTTATAGAAATTCTCAACCACTGAAGTTATTTTGTGACAACCAAGCACTGCATGTGATATTGTACATAATCTAGTTCAACATTACATAACGAAGCATGTGAAAGTAGATCGGTTCTTCATCAAAGAAAACTAGAAAATAAAATTATCGAGGTACCGACATCAAAATAGAAGACTAGTTATCTGATATTCTTACAAAACTCGTGGCCAGCCACATGTTCACAAGTTTCTTGGACTGATAGGAGTGTTGAAGTAGTTAATTATAAGAGATCCTTAATTAAGGAACACCTTATGTCACGACCCGATCCCAAATAATTGGGTCGAACCGGATCATGTCCAGCCTGCACCGTTGTTGAGACGACGGCAGTAAGCTGTATCCACTATTGCAGATAATCACAACAACATCTAAATATTTGTCACAACTCAATATTCGGGAATTTAAAACTTTATTCAACCTTTAAATAAATACAGCTGGAATGTAAAAGAACTGAATTAAATGCAGAATTCAAATAACAAAATTTCAAAACAACAAACTGGAAACTGGAAAAATCTAGCTATGCGTTCGGCTCGTCGGCCTCAGGTCCTGCGTCCCCCAATGGAGACTCTGGCAATACCATAGGGTACAGAACTGGGTCATAATAGCTGTTGTATAACAGCTCAGCATCCTCAAATTTCCCTAAAAATGTTATCTCCAGTCAGGAGGGAGCAAAGTACAATTCATGATAATCTAACAATTGAAATAATAATAGAGTTATGCACTTTTAAACAATTTGAAAATAAACAGTTCTCCAGCAGTTAAAATATTATGATGTGAATAGGCAATGAATATGACCGGATTGGATTGTACAGTGAATGATATGGCTTATCCCCGTGTGTATGAGGGGTAAGCTAATATAGTTCTAAATTATTACTTTGGATGTGGTCATACTCATTACACTACTCCCCCAGTACCCAACAGTCAATCAGTCAGTGCTTTCAGAGAGAGTTCCGTGTTGCATCATGGTTTAAACTTGCAATAAAATGATTATTAACTAATTGTAAACTAACACAAAATGTACTTGCCTTTGTTTACGACTGGAAAATAGTGTTGGTTCTGGGAAGATGCTTGGTTCGTCTCCGAGATCCTACAGTTGGAGAACTTGACTTAGAACCATTGTGAAACCAAGCTAGGTGTGCTAGTTACAATCTCTAGTAGCAGGTCCTAATCAGATTTTAAGTTGTTTATTTAATCTATTGCTAACGGTTTACGACGCGTACTACGTTGGTTCTCATTTAGTTGGATAGCCAGTTTCTGGTTTTACTTGGAAAAATTATCGTTACCGGTTAATTCGCAAAACTTTGTATTTTTACTATATATATATAAAACTATATTTTCTTTCAATGATAAACCGTGGGTTTTGTTAATTATAAATATTTTATTCAAGTTATTTTATCGTGAGAAATCCTTTTTAATTTATACAAAATATTTATCAGTCATTTTGTTACGAAGCGCCTAAAATATAAATGATAAAACCATCCAGAAAATTAAAGAAAAATCAACCCAGAAAATAAATAAAAAACCTAGACTACGCAATACAGGGGCACAGCTGACAGAATAGGAATCTGAGCTTATGCCCTTACAAACTTTACATAAATTAAAATAAGAGAAAATTAGTTAGCTCTGACTAATGTCTCGTAATTTAAATATCGAAAACAAAACTAAAAATAAATTAAATTAAATCTTAGGAGTCTCAGACTTGGTCCAATCGTCACAGTTAGCTAATGCCTCAACGTCCGGGTAAAACCGGTTTCGTTTGCATTTCGCTAGGGCCCACGGACCGGTACGATCATCGCCCAAAAATCCATTTAAATAAATAATTTCCGAAAACCGATTTGAAATTCTTTTATAAAAATTTGGGCAACATTTCCTCTATATTCGGGACAACCCAAAACTGGGAAAATGTGCCGAAACACCCATAATAAAAGTCCCAATCCAGGGAACACCCAGAAATTAACTTCCAAACCATTTTACACCAAAATTAAATTCACAGAATAATTCCCGAAGCTTAATCGGAAACCTGAAATATAGTTTCGGGAATTCCCGAAATGAATTCGGAAACTACGGCGCCCAAAATCCAGAAAACATATTTCAAAAAATTCGAAATAAACACAAAACATCACAGAAACATCTCCGAAAAATCCGAAGTTACTACGTCGCTCTAAAACCGAATTCCCGGGAGGGAATCGGGGACCAATTTCATCATTGACTACCGAAATGGGACGGGACAGAGGAGTTATACCTTGGGTTGCTCGGCTAGAGCTCTCAGATAAATTTTATAGAAAAAAAATGGGAACAGCAAGTCGGGAAACCCGCGGACAGCGCTGGACGGTGCTATCCAGATCAGCGGGGCACAGGCTCGCGGGAACCGGAGCAAAGGGAACAGCTAGGGCACATCCGCGGGACAGCGCCGGAGAAGGGGCGGCATTGGGAAACCGTGCCAGAGTAGGGGGCCAGGGACTTGTGGGGCGGCGCCGGAGCTCGGGGGTCCGACGGGAGGTCGCTGGTCGGCCGGGCGTGCGGAGGCCAAAGGGGATCGGGTCGCTGGAGTGCGGGGCCGAGAGGGGGTGGCCGCGGGGGCGCGTCGATCGGGGAAAGGACGGTCGAGCAAACTCGGGAGCGCGGGTGGCAGAGGGTCGCCGGAGGTAGGCGACCCAGGGGCGCACGCGGGCGCGGGTCCGACAGGGAAGGCCGGGGGTCCTGGTCGGAGTCGGGCGCGGCCAGGAGGTCGGGTCGGGTCGGCGTTGGCCGCCGGGGTCGCGGGAGCTCGGGCGGAGTGGGGGTTCGGGTGCTCTGGAGTTGGGGAAAAGGAGGAAGAGTGAGGGAGAGTGAGGGAGAGTGGGGAGTTCTGGAGGAGTGGAAAATGGAGTTGGAAAAGAGAGTTGGTGGTGGTGGGATTACTTAAGGAGTGGGAGAATGTGAGGGGGAGTTTGAGTAGAGATGTGCTGAAGTTTTTTGTGGGAAGTGATGGTGGTGGTGGTATTAAAAGGAGAGTGGGGATGGTGTTGTGTGGTGTAGAGGAAATAGGGGAGGAGGAGAATAGGTGCTTGGCCTGTTCGTGGGTGACCAGGCCAATGGGTAAAAATATTTTTTTTCTTTTCTTTCATTCCAATACATATATATATATATATATTTTTATATATATTAGAAAAAGAAAATTAAGAATGGGTTCAGAAAACGGAATTGGGTTTCGGGAACTCATACCGGGTTCGAACTCGGGTTCGGAGTCCGGACTCGAGGTCGGGGCAGGGCCGCAATAAAAAATCAACGATAATTTTTAAAATAATATTTTTTCCTAAAACTGACTAAGTAATAATAATATAATAATAATAATAATAAATATAATAATACTATAAAACCAAAATTTAACTACAAACCAATAATAATTAATTCTAAAATTTTGGGTTTCACAATCTTTCCTCCTTAGACAATTTTGTCCTCGAAATTTTAAAGATAAGGGCCGGGGTACAATTAAAAAAACTTAGCCTTAAACAAAAATGAACTTTAAATCAGCAGGCACGATCGAGATTATCAGAATATGATCTGAAATAGGATTGGAATGTTTGTTGTAATCAAAATCATTTTAGGCACGAGAAAGAACCTAGGTACAACCAGGATCATAGAATAGGAGAGAACCAAATGAGGTTTCGTGAAACAGGAAAGGCAAGAAAGGAGCGGAGGTCAACATTTTATTGAGAAGACAGAAGGTAATGGAATCTTTTGAGATGAGGAACCTAAATGTCAAATCAAATTGGAATGGGGTACAAAGATTTGTGACTCAGGAAGGATAGAAAAGTTGTACGATAGTAGGATATTAGAGATAATTAGAATATTATACCTATGATAGGAATGTAATTGAGTGAAACATTTCCATTGAGGGCCGAGTGATAATCAAAGAGGATAGAAAGTATGTCGTTTCACTGTTCAACGGTCAGAAGATAAGATATGCGAGAAAAGACTTACAAGATAACTATCTATGGCTTCCAAAATCTGTAACTAAATAATAATAAATAAATAAATGAATAAATAAATAAGATATAAGAATATATGTATGCAACGTACTAAGGTTGAAACAGAAAAGAGATTGAGGTAAAAGAGATTGATATGGTCCTAATAAGTTTTTAGGAAGATCAAGTAGAATTTTGTAGGGAATCTTTTCTTTCTGGTTGTGACAAGAGATTTCTAGAAATGGAGACAACTGCTAGAAATATAAACCCTCTAATCAGGCAAAAGTCAGAATGATTTGATGGTGCAAAAGACAACCATGGTATGAATATAGTCTGAATAATATTCGGGAACCAAATATGTTTGAAGTCATTTTGTCTCAAATTCATGCCTCGCCAGAGTGCACCTGACTGCAGTGAATTTTTGACCCAATAACTTGAATAATTTTAGGTTACCGAGTAGTCTGTCAACTTTATCCATTTCACGGCTAAGCAACATAGAAGATCAACATGGTGCATTTAGGACATAGTCACGATAATATCCGGGAACCTATGAACACCTGAAATCACTTCAACTTTAGAGTCTTTTGCCTCGCCAGTGCACAATTGGCTGCAGTAAACTCGCAGTTTCCATAATTCAGACAATTGACTATAACGCAATGTGCGAAGTTATATTAGATCACGGAATATTTTTCCAAACTTTGTCCATAAGAATTCAAAGGATTTTTCGAAAAAAATTCAAACGAGTTCTAAGGTTCTAGTCATGATAGGAAAAGATGTTGACGTATGTTCTTCTGGTTTCAAGAAAATTTATCAGGAAAAATATGTGTGCCAGTAGTTCTTGAGATTTAAGAGATTTGATTTTGAAGAAATTGATTAAACTTGAGTATGACTAATTGAGTTCGACACAGGATAAGGTAGAAGAATCAGAGCTTTGAATTGAGTTGAAGAAGCCAATGAGAATATTTCCGACAAATCACTTAAAGGGTACAAACGTTTACCAAAATTATTTGAAGAAATAATTTCTTATCCAAGGAAAGTTTTGAGAATGTGATGGGTAAGTAGGGTTGACACGAAAGAAGTATGTCTTTATGGATTCAAGGAAGTCAGGTTAAAATATTTTAGTAAAGCCAACAAGGGGATGGTTCAACAATTTAAAAGTTTTCAATGATTTAAAGAAGATTTAATAATAGGATGGAATCAATTCTCTGACCGTTCGTACTTCACGATACTCAAGCATTGAGTTTTAAAAAAACTATCTAGGCCTTGAATTGATCAAGAAGTTGCATAGAGAGTAGGGCTTCAGGTTGAGTGGAGGGGATCAAAATAAACTTTTGGAATACCCTAGGAGATAACAATCAGTATTGAAAGTATTTTTGAAAATATCTATTAGGAAAATCATGAACTAACTAAACTGAACCAATTCTTTTGGTAATAATTAACCTTGAGGCTTTATAGTTCCAGAAGAATTTGGTTCAGGATTAGTTCCGAGAAAGTCAATTAAAATGAGGTTAAGGCGAATGGTTGGATACGCTAGTCGTAGAAGTACTCGGATAGATAAGGGTTTATTAGAATTAGAAACTCTAGATAGCGAACGAGTTTGGATTCCAAATAAAGATAGAGAAATAAGATTTGATCGACTAGTGGAGAAGTTTGAAAAAAAATAGGTTTGCTGACGAAGGAGATTGAAAAGTTCTAATATTGGTCCATAAATAGCGAAAAAACATAAATCCTAAGGGATGCTAAAAATCTGTTAAAGATATGGGAAGGAGATAATTCTCGAAAATCATGGGACGCTAAAAGATACAAAAATCTAGGAAATAAAATATATAGTAACATATACCATCATACAGTCGGCCTAAACTGGTTAAGGTCAAAATTCACTCCTTATGTCATTATCACTCCCAATTGTTATAAGTACCAACTAATATCTGGGTATTCCAAAATTCTATTCTTCCAATTCTTAATCACCAATATATCCGAATAAATGTTGCCTTACATACCTTCTCACTAAGGTTACAATCCTCAAAAATGGTATCGTAGGGGAAAGACTTTGGGAAAGATATCTACCATAAGGTGTAACCAAGAATTTTATTTATATTGGAGAATTACAGCAAGACTCTCATGATTATTCTAAGGACATCCTGTTACAACTTCTTATAACAATAGATAATGCTACTCAGCAGTTCTAGGTACTAGTCTTCATGGCTCTGGCTCTTGTACGAGCAATCTCCAACTGCTTTATCTTCTTCTATGATCCTCAAGTCTACATCATGCCTTTCTACAGTGGGTGTTGGAGGCAAGGTCTGCTCGATAGGAAGAGAGTTCCTAGGTTGCGGCATAGCAGGTGTTGCTGGGATAGGTGCTCTGGTACGATAGAAAATAAGAGACAGTCCTTTACCCGATGTTCAGCGGATCCATATGACAAACATTGTCCCAATCTCTTGCGGTAACTAATGGCTAGATGACCAGGCCTCTTACAGTAGGTACAAGCCAATAGCTTCTTACGACATGACTGCCGGAAAGTAGAGTACTTGATGGGACCCAAATATCTTCTAGATTCAGGGGTATCCCTCCTAGGGTGAGGTTCCGCACCAACTCGGTTTAAGATAGCTAAGGCTACGTCATTGACATCCTTCATAACATCTCTCGTGATATCAATTTGTCTCTGCTGGGCCTCGGCTTGGGCCTTCTAGGACTCCAGGATTCCTTGAAATAGGGCAACCATTTGGGAGGTGTCTGCTAGTACTGGTGGGGCGACAGGAGTAACTATCATAACAGGAGATGGTAAAATTGCCATGGGCGGAATAGGTTCGGCTGTAGTATGAGCTGTGCCAGGGACTTGTCCAGCAAAGGGGGAATTGATGAGCTGCAAAGGAGAAGGGTTAGAATGGGCCTGAGAAAGAGGGGTGTGATCAGGAGATAACACCTTGTCATCAGCAGGACTGGAACGGGTTGTCTTTTCTCTAGTCATAGTCTGAAAGGTTTAGGAAGCAAACATAAGCAAGGTAGCCTACCAATCTATAACAACCAAAAATATTTATTTATAATATAATTCGGTCCTATGTTGTGAAAAATTAATATTCTAGTGTTCTAAATGTTCTAGAGGTGTTCTCCTAAGTTGTTGTTGAAAGAAGGACCTGCATGGGCCACCACTAAAAACATGTCACGATCCGATCCCAAATAATTGGGTCGAACCGGATCATGCCCAGCCTGCACCGTTGTTGAGACGACGACAGTAAGATGTATCTACTATTGCAGGTAATCACAACAACATCTAAATATTTGTCACAACTCAATATTCAGAAATTTAAAACTTTATTCAACCTTTAAATAAATACAGTTGGAATGTAAAAGAACCGAATTAAATACAGAATTCAAATAACAAAATTTCAAAACAACAAACTGGAAACTGGAAAAATTTAGCTATGCGTTCGGCTCGTCGGCCTCAGGTCCTGCATCCTCCAATGGAGACTCTGGCAATACCACAGGGTACAGAACTGGGTCATAATAGCTGTTGTATAACAGCTCAGCATCCTCAAAATCCCCTAAAAATGTTATCTTCTGTCAAGAGGGAGCAAAATACAATTCATGATAATCTAACAATTGAAATAATAATAGAGTTATGCACTTTTAAATAATTTGAAAATAAACAGTTCTCCAGCAGTTAAAATATTGTGATGTGAATAGGCAATGAATATGACCGGATTGGGTTGTACAGTGAATGATACGGCTTATCCCCGTGTGTATGAGGGGTAAGCTAATACAGTTCTAAATTATTACTTTGGATGTGGTCATACTCATTACACTATTCTCCCAGTACCCAACAGTCAATCAGTCAGTGCTCTCAGAGAGAGTTCCGTGTTGCATCGTGGTTTAAACTTGCAATAAAACGATTATTAACTAATTGTAAACTAACACAAAATGTACTTGCCTTTGTTTACGACTGGAAAACGGTGTTGGTTCCGGGAAGATGCTAGGTTCGTCTCCGAGATCCTACAGTTGGAGAACTTGACTTAGAACCATTGTGAAACCAAGCTAGGTGTGCTAGTTGCAATCTCTAGTAGCAGGTCCTAGTCAGATTTTAAGTTATTTATTTAATCAACTGCTAACGGTTTACGACGCGTACTACGTTGGTTCTCATTTAGTTGGATAGCCAGTTTCTGGTTTTACTTGGAAAAATTGTCGTTACCGGTTAATTCGCAAAACTTTATATTTTTACTATATATATATAACTACATTTTCTTTCAATGATAAACCGTAGGTTTTGTTAATTATAAATATTTTATTCAAGTTATTTTATCGTGAGAAATCCTTATTAATTTATACAAAATATTTATCAGTCATTTTGTTACGAAGCGCCTAAAATATAAATGATAAAACCATCCAGAAAATTAAAGAAAAATTAACCCAAAAAATAAATGAAAAACCTAGACTACGTAATACAGGGGCACAGCTGACAGAATAGGAATCTGGGCTTATGCCCTTACAAACTTTACATAAATTAAAATAAGAGATAATTAGTTAGCTCTGACTAATGTCTCATAATTTAAATATCGAAAACAAAACTAAAAATAAATTAAATTAAATCTTAGGAGTCTCAGACTTGGTCCAATCGTCACAGTTAGCTAATGCCTCAGCGCCCGGGTAAAACCGGTTTCGTTTGCATTTCGCTAGGGCCCACGGACCGGTACGGTCGTCGCCCAAAAATCTATTTAAATAAATAATTTCCGAAAACCGATTTGAAATTCTTTTATAAAATTTTATAAAAATTTGGGCAACATTTTCTCTATATTCGGGACAACCCAAAACTGGGAAAATGTGCCGAAACACCCATAATAAAAGACCCAAACCAGGGAACACCCAAAAATTAACTTCCAAACCATTTTACACCAAAATTAAATTCACAGAATAATTCCCGAAGCTTAATCGGAAACACGAAATATAATTCCGGGAATTCCCGAAATGAATTCGGAAACTACAACGCCCAAAATCTAGAAAACATATTTCGGAAAAATTCGAAATAAACACAAACCATCACAGAAACATCTCCGGAAAATCTGAAGTTACTACGTCGCTCTAAAACCGAATTCCCGGGAGGGAATCGGGGACCAATTTCATCATTGACTACCAAAATGGGACGGGACTGAGGAGTTATACCTTGGGTTGCTCGGCAAGAGCTCTCAGATGAAATTTATAGAAGAAATAAACGGGGACAGCAAGTCGGGAAACCCGCGGATAGCGCTGGGCGGTGCTGTCCAGATCAGCGGGGCACAGGCTCGCGGGAACCGGAGCAAAGGGAACAGCTTGGGCACAGCCGCGGGACAGCGTCGGAGAAGGGGCGGCGTTGGAAAACCGTGCCAGAGAAGGGGGCCAGGGACTTGCGGGGTGGCGCCGGAGCTCGGGGGTCCGGCGGAAGGCCGCTGGTCGGCCGGGCGCGCGGAGGCCGGAGGGGATCGGGTCGCTGGAGTGCGGGGCCGAGAGGGGGTGGCCGCGGGGGCGCGCCAATCGGGTAAAGGGCGGCCGAGGAAACTCGGAAGCGCGGGTGGCGGAGGGTCGCCGGAGGTGGCGGCCCAGGGGCGCGCGCGGGCGTGGATCCGACAGGGAAGGCCGGGGGTCCTGGCCGGAGTCGGGCGCGGCCAGGATGTCGGGTCGGCGTTGGCCGCCGGGGTCGCGGAGCTCGGGCGGAGTGGGGGTTCGGGTGCTCTGGAGTTGGAGGAAAATGAGGAAGAGTGAGGGAGAGTGGGGAGTTCTGGAGGAGTGGGAAATGGAGTTGGGAAAGAGAGTTGGTGGTGGTGGGATTACTTAAGGAGTGGGAGAATGTGAGGGGGAGTTTGAGTAGAGATGTGCTGGAGTTTTTTGTGGGAAGTGATGGTGGTGGTGGTATTAAAAGGAGAGTGGGGATGGTGTTGTGTGTGTAGAGAAAATAGGAGAGCAGGAGAATAGGTGCTTGGCCTGGTCGTGGGTGACCAGGCCAATGGATAAATTTTTTTCTTTTCTTTCATTCCAATACATATATTTTTTTATATAAATTAGAAAAAGGAAATTAAGAATGGGTTCAGAAAACGGAATTGGGTTTCGGAACTCGTACCGCGTTCGAACTCGGTTTCGGAGTCCGGACTCGGGTCGGGGCAGGCCGCAATCAAA
>JANAVB010044620.1:12167418-12178579 GCA_029216955.1 Iris pallida | reverse complement strand
AATCAACCATAATTTTTAAAATAATGTTTTTCCTAAAACTGACTAAGTAAATAATAATATAATAATAATAATAATATAATAATACTATAAAACCAAAATTTTACTACAAACTAATAATTAATTAATTCTAAAATTTTGGGTTCACACCTTAATTATAGAAGTCCTTAATTAAGAAAGTCTTGTTGTATAAAGTTTTAATTATATAAAGTCTTATGATATTTGTAATTGTAATTATTTGGTGTACTAGGATTTGTTTCTCTATATATACTTGTCGTAAAGAGAAATGAATACTCAATTAAGTTATTAGTACTTTTCCATACCATCATTTTATAACATATGGAAGTAGTAGCTCACACAAGTTTCAGAAACATTGCTCTACTTTCTTTCATGCTCTATGATAAATAAATATTATTGGTGTTGGTGTAGAAGCTTCGTGGAACAGAACTCTGAATCGTTGAGGCGTGTGAATCACTGTCCTCAAGAAAAGATTCGCCCCTTATCATAACTGTAAGGCTCGAACGGCGACTTTCCTCTAGGATACAACAACGAGTTACAGATAGCAGTACCTATCTGCAACCTACAATCGAACATGGAAGAAGAGGGACGGCTGTGTTTCTGATCTCTTCTTCTATTGGTGGTTTGGATCTCAGCGGTGTGTTCTTTCTGTGAAGAACGAATGAATAAATAGAGTTGCAAAATCTAAAACTGTTAGATCGTGAACCAAATCTCAGGAGGAGAATCAGGAACGGTTTGAATGAGTATAGCAGTTACGCATAAATTCAGGCTCACTACCAAGAGAAAATGTAAAAAGTAGGGTCGTGTCCCGCCTACGCGCGAGGCTAAACGGCCGGATTTGCACCCCCCCTGCGCGTGCGACGTGCCCGCACATGCGCATTAAGGTTTTCTGGAGCTTCCCTCCAAACCGGGTGCATTCTAGCCCAATGCCCCCCGGCGCGCGAGCACCCCTCTTACTACCACTCACACAACCATGTAGAAGATGTAAACATATATACCCACTCTCAAGTGTGGGTTTTAAGCGATGTGGACTAAACAAAAGTCTTTCCTTTTGTCTATGGGTATTTGAAATACATACAAAGTGGAACAAAAAAACAAGAGTTCCAACAATCCCCCACTATTTCAAAATACACCACACATGCTATGTCTATATCGACTACACCTCCACCACATATATTTGAAATATGTGGTTGTCTCATCTGCTAGCCGTAGCACGAACACAATGCCTAAGTACTGGTGCCTTTCAGCTATGAACCAGCCATTAGGATAGCAGGACTTATTCACAGGAGGTGGTGAAACAAGTTTCTATGAACCAACAACCTTAAATGTGAAAAGAGGACTTGCATCCACATTTTAATTCTTAGTACTTCACTGTTCTGCGGTTTTGCGCTTTTTGGCCCTACGCTGATTCCTGGTTTTTTATGAGTGCTCTAGAAAGTCTGCCAAAGGCTTTCATAGGAACCGACCCAGTTCCTCACTCGTATAGGTAGATTTCCATCAAGTGTGTACTGCAGTTTAGACACACCACCTCAAGATTGGGATATGGATTCTATTAAGAGCAAAGCTCAACCTTCTCACTGCAGTAGTTGTATTCATAAATACAGTACTATCTCCTCATAGGAATGGAACATCTCAAATACAATAGTCGATAGTACACAAAAACAACCAGTGACTTGTTCTTACCCCTATGAACCTAAGTCATGGGATCACCAATCAAATAGGTAGGATTACCATCACTCTTGTTTTCTGTTTAGGCATAAGTCCCATTCCCTCGATGTATCTTCCACTTGCCTCCTATTAAGTGGTTTGGTCAGAGGATCGGCCAAATTCAACTCTGACCTCACATAATCCAAGGATATAACTCCGGATTTTAACAGCTGTTTTACCACTGTATGTTAGACGTATATGTCTACTTTTCCCATTATAAATCTTGCTCTTTGCCTTTGCGATAGCAGCTTGACAATCACAATGCATAGGCACAGGAGGAGGATTTACACTAATAGGAAGATCCGCTAAGAGGTTTCTGAGCCACTCAGCCTCAGAACATGCCTTCTCTAAGGCGATTAGCTCGGACTCCATAGTTGAACGAGCTATACATGTTTGCTTGGTAGATTTCCAAGACACTGCACCCCCACAAAGGGTAAATACATAACCACTGGTGGATTTAATCTCATCTGAATCTGAGATCCAGTTAGCATCACAATAACCCTCTAACACAGGTGGGGACCCTTTGAAAGATATCCCATGATTAATGGTACCTTTTAAGTACTTGGCTAATCTCTCAATGGCAACCCAGTGTTCCTTACTAGGACTCTGAGTATATCTGCTCAGTCTGCCAACAACATAAGCTATGTCAGGCCTCGTACAGTTCATCAAGTACATTAAGCTACCAATAATTTGGGCATATTCTTTCTGAGAGACACTATGTCCTTTATTTTCTTAAGATGGATATTAGCATCATATGGCGTCGACACCCTCTTACAATCATAATATCCAAATCTTTTCAAAAACTTCTCGACATAGTGTTCTTGACACAATGTAAGACCATCTTTTGTCTTTACAACTTTAATACCTAAGATTACATCAGCTTCACCAAGGTCTTTCATATCAAAATTTGAAGCTAAAAATTTTAGTCTCATTTATAATATCAAGGTTAGGTCCCAAAATAAGCATGTCATCCACATAGAGACAAAGCATAATATAAGAGTTATTAAAAGCTTATAGTATACGCATTGTCTGCATCATTGATCAGGTATCCATTAGACACCATCACAGAATCAAATTTCTCATGCCATTGTTTAGGTGCCTGTTTCAACCCATATAAAGACTTAACTAGTTGCATACTTTCTTCTCACTACCGGTACAATAGTACCTTCTGGCTGTGACATATAAATCTTCTTCTCTAAATCACCATTTAAGAAAGCAGTTTTCACATCCATTTGATGGATAATTAACTTATGAACTGCTGCCAATGCAATTAAAATCCTAATAGAACAGATTCGTATCACAGGGACGAAAGTGTCAAAATAGTCTATGTCTTTCTTCTGGGAGAATCCCTTCGCAACCAACCTAGCCTTGTATTTCAATAGAGCCATCTGCTCTTAGTTTTTCTTAAAGATCCATTTGCAACCTATAGCTCTAGCACCAGGAGGTAAATCAACAACTTCCCAAGTATGATTCGACATAATTGAGGTTAACTCACTGTTGATTGCTTCTATCGAGAAAGGTGCGTCTCTAGAATGCATAGCATATCATAGGTTATCGGATTATCATCCACAAGAAACATGTGAAAATCATCACCAAAATTGGTGGATATCCTCGCTTTTACTCCTTCTCAATTCAAATTCTGAATTTTCAGGAGTCTCGGAGATACGTTCGGTATGGTTAACAGTTCTTTCGAGACTAGTCTTCCAAGGAAAAATAGTTTCGAAGAAATCAACATTTTTGGTTTCCAGAGTAGTATTGACAGCAACCTGGTCAGAGTCACTCTTAACCACCAAAAATCTATAAGCAGCACTGTTATTAGCATAACCAATGAATGCACAATCAACAGTTCTAGAACCTAATTTGGTCTTTTTAGGTCCTACTAACAGAACTTTGACGAGGCCCCCACATTTTGAGATATTTTAGGTTAGGCGTATAGCCTTTCCATAACTCATAGGGTGTCTTGCCAGTTGCTTTATAAGGTATTCTGTTCTGAACAAAACAAGCAGATAGGATGGCTTCTCCCCACAAGTTCAGGGTGCTCCTGAACTAACCAGCATAGCATTCATCATCTCTTTCAAGGTTCTATTCTTTCTTTCAGCTACCCATTCGATTCAGGTGAATATGGAGGGGTAGTCTCATGAATTATGCCAAGTTGTTCAATGGTCAGCAAAGGGATTAGACTCATATTCACCTCCCCTATCTGACCTAAGCCTTTTAATTTTCCTATCTAGTTGATTCAACTTCAGCTTTATATTTCAGAAACATCTCGCCTGCTTCATGCTTGTTTCTAAGGAGATATACCTTCGTGTATCTAGAGTAATCATCTATAAAGGTAATATAATAATATTTCCCTCCTCTAGACATTAAGCTTCTAAATTCAGCAAGATCGGTGTGAACTAAAGAAAGCAAATCAGTATTATCTCTAGAAACAACAGGTAAACAACCCTTTTTGATGGCTTTAACTTCAGTACATACTTCGCACTTATCATTTGTTGGTTTAGTGATGTTAGGCAATAAACCAGTTTTTCTCATTTCCTTAATATAAGGTGCAGAAACATGTCCCAGTCTACCATGCCACAAATCAAAAGAGTCAACCATGTAAGCAGAAGAAGCAGAATTTTCATTAATAATAGTTTTGAGTACATTCAAAATAAATAAACCCTAGTTACAATACCCTTTCCATATGAATGTCTCATTCTTAGAAAGCACTACCTTGTTGCATTTCATGTTCACTTTGATTCTAGCTTGAACCAAAAGTGACACAGAGATCAGATTGCAGCGAATGTCAGGAACATGCAGTACATTACCCAGTGAAAGGGTTTTCCCAGAAGTCAAGTTGAGAAGAACTGTGCCTTTTCCCAGGACGGGTACAGGCCTAGAGTCACCCATATAGACTCGTTCTTCTCCATCTTTCACTTGGGTGTACTCTGAGAAAGACTTTAAGTCACCACAGATGTGACGGGTTGCTCCAGAATCAATAACCCAGTCTTTTTTCTCAGCCACCATGTTCACAACAGAGACAACAGCAGCAAAGACATCATCCTTCACTATATTAGCTTTCGAAGTGACATCTTTGTTGTCTCCATCCTTCTTGTGTCTGCACTGGAAAGCATGATGTCCGGGTTTTCCACAAACATAACAATTTCCTTTATTCTTCTTAAAAGGACGGGAATTGTTAGTCTTCGGAATAGAAGATTTCTTATCGGTTTTCTTAGGATTTCTCCTAAACCGATTAGAAGCAGAACTGGGATTACCTTCCACAATATTAGCCTTAGAGTCAAACTCCGTAGCTAATCTTGCATCAAGTTTCCTGTTTTTCTCTTCAATCCGGACATGAATAATCACGTCTTCCAGACTCATCTGCCTCCTTTTGTGCTTCACCTTGTCCTTGTAGTCTTTTCATGATTCAGGTAGTTTCTCAACCAAACAACCAGAGACAAAAGCATCAGGGAGTTCAATATCCTCAGTTTTCAAATCATTTAAAAGAACTTGAAATTCAATGATTTGAGAAGCGATATCTCTAGAGTCAACAAACTGGAATTTCAGATAATTCCCAATAGCGTACTTTTGAGTACCAGCATCTTCGATTATATACTTCTTATTCATATTTTCCCAGATTTCGTAAGCTGATTTATATGAATAGTATATATCGAAGATCTCATTGGACAAGGTGTTTAGAATAGTGTATCGGCATACCTTATTTCCTTGCTGCCACTCATCGTGCAGCTTTTGGAAATCATCGAAAGCGTTGGCAGCATCTTCTATGTTAGCCGAATCGAACTCCATAGCCGCCGGCTTTCCAGGTTCAGGTTCAGTCAGGTACTTCGCATAGTTCAGCACGTCCAGGCAGACGTAGATCCTCTCCCTCCAGCGTTTGAAGTGTGTACCGTTGAAAACTTCAATCTTCGAAATGTCAGGAAGCCTGGAACGAGATTGAACAGATCCAGCAGCAGCATCGAGATCATTGTTCTGAGAAGTCATCTTTTCTTGAGATTGTTGGTGTAGAAGCTTCGTGGAACAGAACTCTGAATCGTTGAGGCGTGTGAATCACTGTCCTCAAGAAAAGATTCATCCCTTATCGTAACTGTAAGGCTCGAACGGCAACTTTCCTCCAGGATACAACAACGAGTTACAGATAGCAGTACCTATCTGCAACCTACAATCGAAAAGGAAAGAAGAGGGACGGCTGTATTTCTGATCTCTCTCTCTATTTGGTGGTTTTGGATCTCAGCGTGTGTTCTTTCTGTGAAGAACGAATGAATAAATAGAGTTACAAAACTCTAAAACTGTTAGATCGTGAACCAAATCTTAGGAGGAGAATCAGGAACGGGTATGAGACGTGTTGAATGAGTAGTAGCAGTTACGCATAAATTTCGGGCTCACTACCAAGAGAAAATGCAAAAGGTAGGGTCGTGTCCCGCCTACGCGCGAGGCTAAACGGCCCGGATTTGCACCCCCCCTGCGCGTGCGACGTGCCCGCACATGCGCATTAAGGTTTTCTGGAGCTTCCCTCTAAACCGGGTGCATTCTAGCCCAATGCCCCCCGGGCGCGCGAGCACCCCTCTTACTACCACTCATCACAACCATGTAGAAGATGTAAACATATATATACCCACTCTCAAGTGTGGGTTTTAAGCGATGTGGGACTAAACAAAAGTCTCTTTCCTTTTGTCTATGGTGTATTTGAAATACATACAAAGTGGAACTAAAAAACAAGAGTTCCAACAATTGGGCATAAAAATAGAGCCATGTAGTGACATGTGGCAAACTAACAAATCACAATTTCAAAAATGGAACAACTTTATCTTTCATGAGAGATGGCACCTGGTTATATAATCAAATATAATAGAGTTGTGCTGTTGTTTTGTTGTGTTGTGATGTGCTATGCTCTAAGAACATATTCATGTAGTACATTTAAGCTGTTGTTGAACCAACAATTTCAAACAGCATGGAATCTAAATGGCTAATAGGGATAGAGCATTGGATATATTCGGTTTCAATCGAACCGACATACCTAAAATCGAAATGAACTAAAATCCAAATCGAAGTTGAACCAAAATGAGTCATAACCAATCCACATCGAACTGCTATAATCGGTGTTAAATTAGACCTTTTTTACCATTTATTAACGGACCGTACCTAAAGTTGAACTTATGGTTAAAGTATAGTGATAATACAAAATTGACAAATAGTACAAAGTAATTGTAAAGTAATGAATATATCAAGATATAGAATTATGATTGAGATTTATCCCTATCATAGGCGACATGCAAGAAATAAGAGAAGAGATAACCAAAAAATAGGGTGATATTGTATGTGTGTGTGTGTGTGTGTGTGTGTGTGTGTGTGTGTGTGTGTGTGTGTGTTCTTATTTGGTTTTGGAGTGAACCGAAAATTCAAAACCAGAATCTAAATCGAGAACCAAATTTGGATAATTTCATAACTGAATCCTAACCCAATAGTTTCCTACCTAACCAAATCCCTATCCCTTATTCAGTATGGTTCTGGGTCCAAAATCGAATTGAAACAAATCAACAATCTTGATTTTGTTAATGGATAATATAAAAAGCAATACAACCAGGGATATATATAGATGGAGAACATACACATATCCATATAGGAGAAAGAATATGTATCCGTATTGTAGAAGGAATCTAATCCTAATCCTAATTAATCTTAACACCGCCTTCAAATTCATTATGGGTCAAAAAACATGAGTTTGCCCAATAAAAACTGAAAAAGCGGTGTAGGGTGTGACTTGGTAAAGAAATCTGTCAGCTAATCAACAGAAGTCAAATGGGGTAGAGAAATAACACCTGCCAAATAAATACTCACGAATGAAATGATAATCGATCTCAATGTGCATTGTTCATTCATGAAAAAATCGGATTGTTTGCTATCTGTATAGCACGATCCTGTTATCATAGTGAAGCCGTGTAGGTCCTGTAGGAGTAATGCCCATATCACAGTTTACGTACATGGACAATATTCTTGTGGTGGCAGCCATAGCTTTATACTCCGCATCAGTAGAAGAACATACAACAACGTCTTATTTCTTGCTTCTCCATGAAATCAATGAATCACTAAGAAACAAACAAGATCCTGTAGTAGATCGTCTAGTGGTCGGATCTCCTGTCCAATCTGCAGCAGAAAATTCTCGAAGCTGTAGAGTAGATGTGGAAGATATCGAAAAATTCGGAGTAAGGCACCATAGTGAGATAATCGAAGAGCATAAATGAACTGGCCAACAATATTAAATGCATGAAAAATATCTGGCCTGGTCAAACAGAGATACACAAGCTGACCCACTAGCCGTCTGTAGCAAGTAGGATCTGTGAGAGGCTCACCATCTGTGGGACGAAGCTTCACATGAAGATCCAAAGGAGTATCAATTGTCCGACTATCCGATAGACCAATAGACGAAATAATCTTCGAAGTATATTTATGTTGGGAAACAAGTATCCTCTACTTTGTGCAATCTCGAGTCCAAGAAAGTAGAGAAGACAACCAAGGTCCTTCATCTGAAACTGCTGATGAAGGTACCTCTGTATAGTTGCAATCCTTGTTGAATCATCGCTTGTTAAAATCATGTCATCCACATAGAGCAGAAGGAGAACACGCTCCTGCGGTGACGATCCCACAAATATAGAATAATCTTGAGAACACTGCTGAAAACCTGCTTTACAAATAGCACTTGGAAAACACTCAAACCAAGCTCGAGGAGCTTGCTTGAGACCATAAATGTATTCTTCAAATCCATCTGATAGAGTGGCCACTGACAAACATGTCCCACCGGAGTAGAAAGACCTGGAGGGGTGCATATAGACAACCTCGAATAAAGAACCGTGAAGAAATGCATTCTTCACATCCACCTGATAGAGTGGCCAATGACGAGCGGCAGCAACAACTAGTAATGTACGAAATATGGTCATCTGAGCAACAGATGCAAATGTCTCATCATAGTCAATTCCACGCTCCTCTGTAAAACCTCGGGAAATAAGGCGAGCCTTATATCGCTCAATGGATCCATCAGGTCGATACTTGACCTTGAAGACCCACTTGCAACTAACAGGCTTTACCTTATCTGAAAGTAGGACAACATTCCAAGTACCTATCTGCTGAAATGCTCGAAACTCCTCTGCCATAGCCTCATGTCACTCAGGGTACTGTATAGCCTCCTGATAAGAATTGAGCTCTCGTGTAGTACCGATAACAGTAAGAAGGAATAAAACTGTGTAGAATATGAGACTAAGGTAGTAAAACCAAACTTGTCCGATGGACAAGAACAGTCAGGAGTAAAAATGAGTAGGGGGTCGATGAGTACGTTGGAACTGATAAAGAGGTTGTGATAGAGGCGTTAATGGCAAAGAAGATGGTATAGCAGAGGCTGGTAGAATATGTGGAGGGATCCTCGTGAGGTAGCGACGGAGGCGTCATACGAGGAGATGTACCATGAGAGGGAAGCAAAGGAGTAGGATCAACGAAAACATTGGACGTCGGAGCTAAGGATGATAAGAAATGAATATCCGGAGGTGGGGACAGTGAAATAAGGAGAGTCCTAAAAAAAGATGAAGTGACGCGATAAACAAAGATGACGGGCCAAGGGATCATAACAAGGTATCCCTTATACTCTGAACTAAAACCATATAAGACACACTTGACTGATACATGCATATTATTATTCTTGGTTCGGCCTAGAGCATGGCAAACAATAGGAAAAGTGATGTTAAAGTTAAATAAGGGATATCGTTGTATATGTTTTATGTATACATGGGATGAAACAATAAGGGATATCGTTGTATATGTTATATGTTTATATATATTCATGGTTGTATTGCATTTTATATTATCCATTAATCAAATCAATATTTTTGATTTATTTCATGGTATCATAGCAAAGGTTTTTATATCCATATTTTTCCGTCTACCTCCTCATCTACTAGCTACCACCACCACATATGCTCTCCTTTCCGCTCCTTTGCGGTGAGCAGCAAAAATTGCGAGCACAAATTAGCAATTTTTGCTACTCACCGCGAAGGAGCGGAAAGGAGAGCATACGTGGTGGTGGTAGCTAGTGGATAAGGAGATAGACGGAAAAATGTGGATCAAAAAAAACCTTTGCTCCGATATCATGAAACAAATCAACAATTTTGATTTTATTAATGGATAATCTAAAAAGCAATACAACCATGAACATATTTAGATGGAGGACATATACATATTCATATAGGAGAAAGAATATATATCCGTATTGGAGAAAGAAACTAATCCTAATCCTAATTAATCTTAACAATAATAATAATACTTGGCGCTAACAACAAATGGTGAGGAGATATCTCTCTCGGGTGAAATGCAACTGATATTTTAACAAGAAGATTGCAGAGATGGTAACATAAAACAACACCACCACCTTCCTCCCAAATTGTTTGTGTCGGACTGTTTGAATCATTCTCTTCCATTCAACCTCAATTCAACTATGAAGGATGGTGTCCTATGCAATACTAACAAAGATGATATTTGTCTTTAAACTTCAAACTAAGATCATACACTAGTTGCTTGGAGAGGGAGAGGGAGAGGGAGAGAAAACCAGAGCATAAACAACTTTCTGACATACAAGATAATGATTGACCTTTTCCAGCTTCCTATTTCCATCAACAGTATATATAATAACTAGAGGGAAAGAGGAAGCACAACAAATTAAATTTATGAGAATCAATAATACTGGACAAGTCACTCCACACACAAAAAAAATTAAGAGAACAAATAATATCAACTCCGACCCAAATATTGGACACAAGAGATTTGAGTAACTTCATCAAATAGCAACGAAAATAGTCCTTCAAACCCGACTAATCCAGGTGCATTCACTTGGCTACGATTTCCTTCCAAAAAAGGAGTTTTGAATTTAGGTTCGGAGTTTTGAATCCAATGGTCAACAAAATTACATACCTTAATTTTGCATTCCTACAGTTACCACATACTAAAACTTTCAATTGAGTTTTACTTTGTTTTTTGCTAAAGTTAATATCTAGAGGTGATTTCAGTAATTGTGATGGATACCAGTTAGGCATATAACACAAAAACTTGGTAAACAAATTATCATCAGTGTTTTAAAAATCAGACCGTGGCCCATCAACCCGTAGCTTTTTCAGATCGGTTCAATATTGACCACTTTTTTTTTACAAAAATATATTGCAAATAAATTTTTTTTGTAAAAATCAGTGTCCATACGGGATTGAATTTGGGCCACTTAGATTAACCCACTGGTTGAACCAACCTATTGAACCGGTTTGACCCAATCCAGTACTTTGTCTGGATCGATATCCGGTCTGATTTTTAAAACACTGATTATCATTGTTTATTACCTATTTCAAATCCCTAACTATGACTGATCTTTTCATTTATTACATGTTTTGGTGAACATGACAACCAGGTTGGT
>JANAVB010044620.1:12062418-12162418 GCA_029216955.1 Iris pallida | reverse complement strand
TAAAATATCCCTTTTTTATGTCAACTAATTGGACTTTCTCCCTCCATGTTTGGTGAGTGTGTGTGAGAGTTTGTGACGGAGGAAGTAACGACTTATTTCAATTTAAGTTATTTAGTGATAGGGTCTCATATAATATGTAATTATATGATATTAGAATTTGGGTTTTCAAATTGTCTAGCATTAGAATTCGGGTCTCTACATGGCTCACAATCCGGACCGGACCCGTTAATTGGCGGGGCGGGACGGGACGGGTCCAAAAAATATTGGAACCGGTACGGATTCGACCCGTTCGAAACGGGTCCAAACTGAGCCGACCCGCAGGTCCAAACGGATCCAAAAAAATTTCAAAAAATTATAGAATAGTAAACATTTACACATGTTCTATTATCTAGAAGAACAAAACAAGTATTATGTTTTTCCAATTTGTAGAATTTGTTTACTAAACAATAACGTGTGCTATTATTTATAAATTATAATATGAAAAAAAATCAAAATTGATAAATAAAAAAGAATCATACTCCTAGAAACGGGTCGGTTCGGGGTCCCGTTTATTTTGAAAATAGGACCCGTCCCGCCCCGTTAGTGTCACACGACCCGTCCCGGTCCGCCCCGTTTAAATTCCAAATTTTAGGAACCGTCCCGTTTGACCAATATACGGTTTGGGCTGGGTCGGAACCGCGGGTCCTGACCCGTATGCCCACCCCTAATAAGGGCATTTGTTAGTATTTAAAATAAGTGAGGGTATATGCTAGTTTTCATATTTGTAATGGGGATACTTGCTAAAATATCCCTTTTTTATGTCAACTAATTGGACTTTCTCCCTCCATGTCTCATGAGTGTGTGTGAGAGTTTGTGACGGAGAAAGTAACGACTTATTTCAATTTAAGTTATTTAGTGATAGGGTCTCATATAATATGTAATTATATGATATTAGAATTTGGGTTTTCAAATTGTCTAGCATTAGAATTCGGGTCTCTACATGGCTCACAATTGGTAATATAAACAGTAAAAATAAGATAAAAGTCTAATGTCGGACAATTTAGAGTCTCAAATTCTAATATTATATATTATATGAGAGCTATTACTATATAAATAACCCTTTCAATTCTATTGTAGAGAGACTTATGTTTCTTACAGTTTTCCTCTCCTCTCCATGTTGTACGTGAGCTAAAATGACTTTGGACCTACTTCTAATGTCAGACCATCGCCGATGGCTATTAGTAGAAAAATATGGGTCCTAACGGACGAGTAAAATAAAATGTAAAGTTAATTAGATTTTGAATTTCTAAATGTTCAAAAGTTGATGTTTGAGTCTGAAGATGTTCAGCCTAAGTTTTATGTCATGAGATATACAGTTGACTAGTATTGACATTCCAAAAATCTGTTAATAAATATTTAAAGATTAATTAAACTTAGGATTCTATTTTTTTGCTTTCTTTTTGAGTTCTTATTCGATGTATGTGTTAACAAATTTTGGATGGTCAACACGGATCAACCGTTATCTTATGACCCAAACATTAAGTTGAACATTTTCAGGATACAAATGATTATTTTCAAATATTTATGGAATTCAAAATCTAATTAACCCTTTTATTAGTTTAGATAATTTTACAATAAAACTAAAGAGGGGAGTTTGAGAGAGAGAGAGAAATAGACAAGGTTTATTGGAATTTAATTCGATATAATTATTGGGGGGAACTTGAGAGTAGATACAACGATGCAGAAATTATGATTAGTTTAATGAAGTTGGGAAACTTTGTAATAAATTTGAGTTTCAAGTAAAGCGCGGTTTCCACCTGAAACCAAGGAACCAATGCCGGACTTTAGATTTAGAGACCCTGAGGCAAACTCTAAAAATGGTGCCCTCGAAGTCTAATGTTCATAAAGATTTTTTTTCATGGACGATGATACAATAGTATTATCAACACGAACCTAGAAAATAAAAAAAACACAAAACTTAGAAAATAAAATAATAAATTAAATGAAATATAATATAACATCCAAAATAATATGTCATAATAAAATTCTAATAAAAGTGAAGATGTTCCAAACCAAAAATAAAAATAATATATTAGGCAAATAAATAAAAAAAATCTAACAATGTTTGGAGTAGTTTCATATATAATAATAAAAAGGAAAATAAAAAAATTGTAACTTATTCTTTTGTTCAGTTACCTCCTAGAGGACCAAGAAATGCACACACAAAGGGATTGACAACAACGAAAGGGTAGAGGAGATTGAGACAGATGATGAAAGGGTAGAGAAGATTGAGAACATCAGACTGTTATAGCAAAGGAAGGAAAAATAATTTGACAACGACTGCACCAATTTTTTTCTTTATCCTACTAATCGACCTGTCTCTTGGTATTCTAGTATATGATGTTTAGACGGGACCAGCCTTGACCCAGGCAGCCAAGGTGACCGCCCAAGCCCAAAGAGTATGACCTCCCCCCCATATATATATATATATATATATATATATATATATATATATATATATATATATATATATTTTTTTTTTTTTTTTTATTTTTTTTATTTTTTATATATATATATATATATATATATATATATATATATATATATATATATATATATATATATATATATATATATATATATAATCTTGTATTTAAAATAGAATTGGTATGTACCATGGCCCTCTTTTGATACAAAATAATTGTGTTGTAGTGTTGTTATGTTAGATTTGCACATTAGAAGTCTTAGGTTCAATTCTTGGTTGTAGCGCTTTAAAAAAAAAATCTTGGTTGTAACATTTTTTTAAAATTTACTTTTATTTCAGTTTTTATATTTTTTTTACAATATACATGGGCTCATTTTAAAATTTTGTCTAAGGCTCCATTAACTCAGGGCCGGCCTTGCGTTTAGATAACCTATAAAAAAAATTATACGATGACTAAAAAAATTAGAATGAGTTTGATGGGCCTTTGTTTAGAATTGGACTTACATACATTAACTAGTATATATATAAAAAATTGGTGCCCTCTAAAATTTTGGGCCTGAGACGACTGCCTCATGTGCCTCATATAAAGTCCGGCCATGCAAGGAACACACACACACATGCTAATCTATCCTAAAATTCGAAAATATTTTGCTAACTAGATGGTATGAGAGCTTGTGGTTGATCAGGAGTAGGACCATCATATACGCAGAATCATACAGAGACTGGGTGGGCTACAGTCCACCCCAATTTTTTTTATATTTATATTTTTATTATATATTAACTCACATCTAGTCTATCCTAGTCCACTCCAATCCAATCCAACTTGAATTTTTAATTTCGTCATTGACCATAATAATGCTACTAATATGTATGTTGCCACATTATGCGGTCTCCAAAATGTGATAAAATTTTATATTGTTGAATAAAAGGAGACCCATTGGTTCTTAAACATGGAATAAAGAAAAATTAGCTTAAAGAAGTATACCAAAATAAAATATTATCATGATAATCTAAACCTCACTTGGAAAAATGGCAGGAAAAACTTGAACCTACTACATAATAGCTTGTACATATGCTTGGACGAAATCTTCTTGTGAAGTTAGTTATATCATAACATGACGATGTACTCAACGGGTCTGCAGATTTGAGTCCAAAAGGCTTCATCACACATGTAGAGTATGACAGTGGCCTCCATTGCAATGTGTAGGACTTGGCAAAGGAGACAATATAGAAAACCTCCTTAAATATGAGAAAATTACAACAGTCATATTTTATGTCGATGATATAGTGGCCACATGAGACAATGAAAAGAAGCGATTGACACTTCAGAAATATTTGTCTATATAATTTGAAATGAATCCATGTAATCTAAGTATTTTTTTGGGCATTGAAGTTTCTCAGAGTAAATAAAAAATTATTCTATCTCAAATGAATTATACTTATATAAATTGTTACATAAAACATATATGATTGATTGTCAACCGGTAGCCACACCATTAGAGGAAGGTCTGAATAATCCGAACCAGATGTTAGTAAATAAAGTGAGATATCAATGATAATAGGTCGTTTGATGTATCTGACACATACAAAGTCGAATTTAGCACATGTTCTTGAAGTTGTGAGTCAATTCATTCATGATTCATAAGAGCAACACATGAATGCTGTGATGAGCATATTGAGGTGCCTGAAAGGGAGTCCTGGAAAAGGATATACTGTTAAATAAGAAGAATCACCTCAGAGTTGAAGAGTATACATACGTAGATTGGACATGAGCAATAGATGATAGACGGTCTAAATTTGGTTATTTTACATTTGTAAGAGAAAATTTAGTTATATGGAGAGAAACAAAAAGTAGAATGTAGTTGTTCGTTCCATGGTTTGAACTAAGGACCTCATATATGAAAGCCTAACATGGTAAGAACTACACCATAATATTTTTAGGCCATCAGGATCCGTAGGCCCTGGGCGGTCACTCTTGTTGCTCTGGGCCAGGGTCGACCCTGATACCATGGAATGGTTCTAGATATTTGTAAAATATTATGGATTCAAAATCTATTGGAGGATTTAGGTTATAGAAATTCTCAACCATGACAACCAAGCACCGCATGTGATATTGTACATAATCTAGTTCAACATTACATAACGAAGCATGTGAAAGTTGATCGGTTCTTCATAAAAAAAAAACTAGAAAATAAAATTATCGAGGTACCGACATCAAAATAGAAGACTAGTTAGCTGATATTCTTACAAAACTCATGGCCAGCCACATGTTCACAAGTTTCTTGGACTGATAGGAGTGTTGAAGTAGTTAATTATAAGAGATCCTTAATTAAGGAACACCTTAATTATAGAAAGTCCTTAATTAAGAAAGTCTTGTTGTATAAAGTTTTTAATTATAGAAAGTCTTATGATATATTTGTAATTGTAATTATTTGGTGTACTAGGATTTGTTTCTCTATATATACTTGTCTCTAAAGAGAAATGAATACTCAATTAAGTTTATTAGTACTTTTTCCATACCATACATTTTATAACATATGGAAGTAGTAGCTCACACAAGTTTCAGAAACACATTGCTTTACTTCCTTTCATGCCCTATTATAATAAATATTATTGGGCATAAAAATAGAGCCATGTAGTGAATGTGGCAAACTGACAAATCACAATTTCAAAAATGGAACAATTTTATCTTTCATGTGAGATGGCACTTGGTGATATAATCAAATATAATAGAGTCGTTTGTTGTTCTGTTGTGTTGTGCTGTGCTATGCTCTAAGAACATATTCATGTAAGTACATTTAAGCTGTTGTTAAACCAACAATTTCAAACAGCATGGAATCCAAATAGCTAATAGGGATAGAGCATTGGATATATTCGGTTTCAATCGAACCGACATACCTAAAATCGAAATGAACTAAAATCCAAATCGAAGTTGAACCGAAATGAGTCATAACCAAGCCACATCGAACCGCTATAATCGGTGTTAAATTAGACCTTTTTTACCATTTATTAACGGACCGTACCTAAAGTTGAACTTATGGTTAAAGTATAACGATAAATACAAAATTGACAAATAGTACAAAGTAATTGTAAAGTAATGAATATATCAAGATATAGAATTATGATTGAGATTTATCCCTATCATAGGCGACATGCAAGAAAGAAGAGAAGAGATGACCAAAAAAATAGGGTGATATTGTGTGTGTGTGTGTGTGTGTGTGTGTGTGTGTGTGTGTTCTTATTTGGTTTTGGAGTGAACCGAAAATTCAAAACCAGAATCTAAATCGAGAACCAAATTTGGATAATTTCATAACTGAATCCTAACCGAATAGTTTCCTACCTAACCAAATCCCTATCCCTTATTCAGTGTGGTTCTGGGTCCAAAACCGAATTGAAACAAATCAACAATCTTGATTTTGTTAATGGATAATATAAAAAGCAATACAACCATGGATATATATAGATGGAGAACATACACATATCCATATAGGAGAAAGAATATATATCCGTATTGGAGAAGGAATCTAATCCTAATCCTAATTAATCTTAACACTGCCTTCAAATTCATTATGGGTCAAAAACATGAGTTTGCCTAATAAAACTGAAAAAGTGGTATAGGGTGTGACTTGGTAAAGAAATCTGCCAGTTGATCAACAGAAGTCAAATGGGGTAGAGAAATAGCACCTGCCAAATAAATACTCACGAATGAAATGACAATCGATCTCAATGTGAATTGTTCATTCATGAAAAAATCAGATTGTTTGCTATCTGTATAGCATGATCCTGTTATCATAGTGAAGCAGCGTAGGTCCTGTAGGAGTAATGCCCATATCAGAGAACAGTCTACGTACATGGACAATATTCTTGTGGTGGCAGCCATAGCTTTATACTCCGCATCAGTAGAAGAACATGCAACAACGTCTTGTTTCTTGCGTCTCCATGAAATCAATGAATCACTAAGAAACAAACAAAATCTTGTAGTAGATCGTCTAGTGGTCGGATCTCCTGCCCAATCTGCAGCAGAAAATACTCGAAGCTGTAGAGTAGATGTGGAAGATATCAAAAAATTTGGAGTAAGACACCCTAGTGAGATAATCGAAGAGCATAAATGAACTGGCCAACAATATTAACTGCATGAAAAATATCTGGCCTGGTCAAACAGAGATACACAAGCTGACCCACTAGCCATCTGTAGCAAGTAGGATCTGTGAGAGGCTCACCATCTGTGGGACGAAGCTTCACATGAAGCTCCAAAGGAGTATCAATTGTCCGACTATCCGATAAACCAATAGACGAAATAATCTTCGAAGTATATTTATGCTGGGAAACAAGTATCCTCTACTTTGTGAAATCTCTAGTCCAAGAAAGTAGAGAAGACAACCAAGGTCCTTCATCTGAAACTGCTGATGAAGGTAGCTATGTATAGCTGCAATCCTTGTTGAATCATCGCTAGTTAAAATCATGTCATCCACATAGGGCAGAAGGAGAACGCGCCCCTGCAATGACGATCCCACAAATATAGAATAATCTTGAGAACACTGTTGAAAACCTGCTTTACGAATAGCACTTAAAAAAATACTCAAACCAAGCTCGAGGAGCTTGCTTGAGACCATAAATGCATTCTTCACATCCATCTGATAGAGTGGCCACTGACAAACATGTCCCACTGGAGTAGAAAGACCTGGAGGGGTGCATGTAGACAACCTCGAATAAAGAACCGTGAAGAAATGCATTCTTCACATCCACCTGATAGAGTGGCCAATGACGAGCGGCAGCAACAACTAGTAATGTACAAAATGTGGTCATCTGAGCAACAGATGCAAATGTCTCATCATAGTCAATTCCATGCTCCTCTGTAAAACCTCGAGAAATAAGGCGAGCCTTATGTCGCTCAATGGATCCATCAGGTCGATACTTGACCTTGAAGACCCACTTGCAACTAACAGGCTTTACCTTATCTGAAAGTAGGACAACATTCCAAGTACCTATCTGCTGAAATACTCGAAACTCCTCTGCCATAGCCTCATGTCACTCAGGGTACTGTATAGCCTCTTAATAAGAACTGAGCTCTCGTGTAGTACCGATAACAGTAAGAAAGGAATGAAACTGTGGAGAATATGAGACTAAGGTAGCAAAACCAAACTTGTCCGATGGACAAGAACAGTCAGGAGTAAAAATGAGTAGGGGGTCGATGAGTACGTTTGAACTGATAGAGAGGTTGTGATAGAGGCGTTAATGGCAAAGAAGATGGTATAGCAGAGGCTGGTAGAATATTTGGAGGGATCCTCGTGAGGTAGCGATGGAGGCATCATACGAGGAGATGTACCATGAGAGGGAAGCAAAGGAGAAGGATCAACGAAAACATTGGACGTCGGAGCTAAGGATGACAAGAAATGAATATCCAGAGGTGGGGACAGTGAAATAAGGAGAGTCCTCGAAAAAAATGAAGTGACGAGATAGAAGAAGATGACGGGCCAAGGGATAATAACAAGGTATCCCTTATGCTCTGAACTAAAACCATATAAGACACACTTGACTGATACATGCATATTATTATTCTTTGTTCGGCCTAGAGCATGGCAAACAATAGGAAAAGTGATGTTAAAGTTAAGTAATTTGTGGAAAAGTAGTTGTTGATGTTGGTTTAGTATTATCACTAAGGGGTCTTTTATGTATACATGGGATGAAACAATAAGGGATATCGTTGTATATGTTATATGTTTATATATATTCATGGTTGCATTGCATTTTATATTATCCATTAATAAAATCAATATTTTTTATTTATTTTATGGTATCATAGCAAAGGTTTTTATATCCATATTTTTTCGTCTACCTCCTCATCCACTAGCTACCACCACCACATATGCTCTCCTTCCCGCTCCTTTGCGGTGAGTAGCAAAAATTGCGAGCACAAATCAGCAATTTATGCTACTCACCGCGAAGGAGCGGAAAGGAGAGCATACGTATATGGTAGCTAGTGGATAAGGAGGTAGACTGTTAGATTATATTTGTAAATGTAAATATGGCCCGTAAGACCAAATGTAGACACTATATATATTGTAACAAACCCTAGCAATGAGAACAAGGCATTATTATTTTCTACATGGTATCAGAGCCTTCCGAAAAACCCTAGCCGCCAGACTCGACATCTTCCTTCCCCTCTCGGCTCTGACTGAGCCGTCCGCAGATCCCGCTCCCGTCGATCCGCGACGATCCGTCGATTCCCGCAGTACGCGCCCGCCGCCGTATGCGCCGACACGCCACCGTATGTGCCGACCCGCCACCGTACGCACCCGCCACCGTACGTGTCGACCCGCCGCCGTACGCGCTGATCTGCGCCCGACCTGATAGCGCCGATCCGATCCCGATCCCGACAGTACCGATTTGCGCCCAACAGTGCCGATCCGCGCCGATCATAATCGAGCCGATTCGTGCGCCGGACCTGTCACGACCCGTACCCTGTATAGGGGCACGAGAAGTGGGTACGTCCAGCCTACGCCGCAGTATCGGTGGTAGTAAGCTGTCCTAGGTTGCTAACTAATCTCATGCAGTATATAAAAAGTACTTGTCCAGATATCAGCTCCGAATGGAGGACAAGTAAAGGGTAGGATATACTCAATCACAGTCTAAAACACGAAAAGATAACACAGAAGTTATACCTAAGGAATTAAAGACAACAACAACTAACTACTAAAATAATACAACAATGTCTCAAACCAACTTAATACAAACTCAATAACTTAACTTTAATACAACAAGTCAAAACATGAAAGCTAAAGTAGTCTACTAGCTAATCTCCTAAATCACTCCTGAGAGTCGGAACCAAAGGTAGCTAATCCCTCGCCAGGTCCATGGTAAGTAGGGCAGGTGTCCACAGGATTATCATCTGTAATATTTTCAACAGGTCCAATCAGGACGGGAACGAGTACAACTCATCTAGAAAAATCTAAGTAAATGACAAAGAACTATAAAGCAGTTATAGACAGTTTTATTGATGAGTATGGCAGTTTTATACAGGTAAGGATGGCATAGAGACACAGTAAGATACAAGAAAAGAAAGGTAACTAAAACAAGAGAAGAATCATGGGAATAAAGACTGTAATAAAAGCTAACTGAACTAGGATAACATTTACGAGTCCGGATTTGGGGTATGTCTACATGTCTTACTCAATATTTCCCCGCCCAGCAAGTGAATCCAAAATTGACAAAAGAATCGAGATGAGTCTGGCCAATACATGATGATTCCAGAAATAATTCCGGAATGATACCAATGACTCCAGTAATAGAGGCCAGCAAGTAAGGTATGTGTCGATACATGAATCCAGAAATATCCATACGTGTTGATACAGAGAATCATATAGAACTAACTAGAACTGAAATACATTAATCGACAAATAAATGAGAGAACTATCAGAGAATATACTCGCCTGATACTCTGGAAAGAGTAGTGTAATATCAGATGTCTGTACCAGGGTCACAATATCCTAAAATAGAGCAATACAGTTATGACATGTCCAAAATGAAGGTAAATAAAATCTACGATGCAATCTATATGAATTCTAAACCAATCTAGGTCAAAGTCAAACTTGGTCAACACTACAGTCAAACTAAGTCAAATTAAGTCATACTAGGTTACAGGGAATCAAACTAAGTCATACAAGATCAAACAAAGTTAAACAAGTCTAACTAGGTTAAAGTCAACTCTTGGTCAAATATTTTAGCCAAACTAGTTAAGTTATCTAGGGTTTAGTCAATAGTGGTCAGATTAATCAATACTAGTCAACATGGTCAAGCTAGGTCAAAGTCTAGGTCAATCTTAGACTAACTAAGGTTTTGGTTAATCACAGATTAGTCAATAAGGTAATTAGGTCAATGGTCAACTCTATAAAGCTAACTCAAAACCAAACTTAGGCTAACATGTCTTAGGATACCTAAGATACTATACCACAATGTTAAGGTATAACCAATCATCTATACAAGTATATCACACAAAATATATATAGTACAATACCAACCTTAATCCTGTAATCAAGCTAATCCCATTCTCCAGCTCAAGTCATGACTCAACTCTAAGTATCTCACTTAACCCCATACATATCTTCATCTATATAGGATTACCCTCATAATCCATATGGTCAACCTAATCATCTAGTTAGGGTTTAGTCAAACCTTAGTCAAATAGTCCTTCTATGTTCATCCAAGTCATTTTTAGGTCAATTAGGTCATGGTTTGACCTATAGTTGACTTTGGTCAACAATGGTCAACAAGGGTCAACTTGCTAGTTAAACTAGGTCTACTAGACCTATTGGTCAATCCTAACTTGCTACTAACCATAGGCTAGTGAATCTAGGACACTAACACATATAGGTATATATATATATCCCACTATGTATATAACATATATATACACTCTCAATATATATCTAATACAAATATATATAATACATAATCTATATATATATATATACCAACTATATATATAGATAACCAAATATATATATATAATACATATATATATATATACATATATAGATAGCTAACATATATACACATATATAACATACATATATATATATAATACCCTATATATATATAACATATATATATATACCATATATTCCATATATACATATATAGGTAGAGAGAGAGAGAGGAATGGGAGGGTGAGAGTGGGGGTGATGGGGTGTCATGTGTGTGTGTGGACTGGACAGCAGAGGGGGGGGTTAATCTCAGGAAAACTGAGATGGGGGGACACACAAACACACACATACACTACATACATCTATATCTATACCTACACACACATATATATACACTCACATACTCATATACACACACACATACATATATACATATGTATGCGATATATATACACCCAAAAATACGTATATACATATATCAAAATCGTTTCAAAATTCATTTTAAATACTATGAAAATACTGAAATTGGGTTCACTGTACACAGTGAAGGATATTTGGGGGAAACCCGATTTTAAAGCCCAAAACCTAACTAAGATGCCCATACAGTGGTTGGTAATCGTGCCCCTAGGTGTGTACGTGTCGTAGGTGTCCCTAGGTGTCCTCCATGACACGACACGACGTGTCCATGAGTCTAAAACCAAAATCGGGTAAATTGACAGTGCACAGGAATTGTACTGTATCGTGCACGAGTTCATGTGTCTCGTGGACACGACACAAGGGTCTAGAAGTCTCGTGATCACGTGGGTAGATTCGCCTAGGGTTACTCTAAGTGTCCAGCACCCTGAAACGTGTCCAAGTGTCACACAGTGTCGTGTCCGAGCCCGTATCAGAGCTCAATTTCCACGTGTGTGCTGTCAGTACAAATTCAATGCACACACGAATTCGTGTCCGATACTACACTAGAAGACATGAAACTTAGGGGGCATGTTCGCAGACATTGCCCCCTCGTGTCCACCAAGTGTCACCCCTCCACGTGTCGTGTCGTGTCCTACGTGAGTCCCAAACAGCAGGGGACTGAACACGCGCGTGGTGCAGTCTATTGCAGCGAGGACAGAGCCTCGTGGACACGACACACGCATCAATACGTATCATGCTCGTGTCAGGGTGTAGCCTAGGTCTAGGGCTAGGGTTTAGGCCTGACACTTTGTGTCCATGTCGGGTCTAGACACGATACGAAGGCCGTGTCAGTGTGTGTTTTAACACTATGTACAGTATAAACTAAACCAGTGCGTGTCGGATTTCTTACTCGACACGATACAAAGTGTCACGAAACTCGAGGGGGGGCTTGTCAGAGGGTGCCCCCACCTCTGTACCAAGTGGCACGTGTCCACGTGTCCAATTCATGGAGAAAACAATATCGGGTTTTAGGGACAGTGCACTGTGTGTGCACAGCGTGTTTGTATCCATTTTGGACACGGACACGACACGATAATGTGCTCAGTCAACTAGGGTTGTGTCCTACATGTCTAGGGCTACCCAAAAATATATTTTGTTTTGGAAAACAACAACTTTCAAACCATAGTAATATTTCACCAAACACTTAATTAAACACACAAATACGTGTCCGATACGGACACAAAACCAAACCTATTTTCTACCAAACTTGACCCACAGTTAGGGTTTACCTATATGCATGCAATCAGGAAGAGAAAACACAATCTTAACACGGTTTGGGGATATTTACCTATGAGTGCAAAATTCTCAATAATAGGCCTATTTGAATGAAATCCTCTTTCGACTCCCAACGTCCAAAGCTCCACAATTCCTTGCTAGCAAGCCACAATTGGTATCCTCTAGTATAGGGAGTCTAATGCAAGAAACTAGGCTCAATTTGGAGTCAAATTGGTTAAGTGGTGAGGGTGTGAAGTTGTAGGAAAAACTAGGTTTTTAAGAGTAATAAAAGAAGCTTGAATGAAGGGGGGGTGTGATTATATAGAGGGGGTAGGGTTGGGCTGCCATGGGGGGTAGGGGGTAGATATTTAGGGTTTATCCACCTAGCAAAACTTAGCCCCTAAGTCTTTGACTAAGGGAATAGATATTTAGGTTTCTAGGAAATATCTTAGATAGGTAATATCTAGATATTTGTAAACTAGATATTTATACCTAAAGCTAACATCCTCTACTTAGTCTCCTAGGTTAGTTTCTAACCTCTAGATTAGTGCTAAACTAGGTTAGGAGCTAACAAGACACTAATCAACTAATTAAATAATAATAAATTACATAAATCTAAATAAATTCTAATGAATCACCAAAATACCCTTTTGACTAAAAAGTGGTAATTTGATATCCTAATCACATGGTTAGGCTTACATGGTCATGGTTAGTCTCTTGGTTATAAAATCTCTAGGGTTTACACTAGGGTTATACTAGTAAAATTACAAAGTCATAAGCCATGACTTAGAAAATAGTTTTAACCTAACTAAAATTCACAAAAATCATATCATGACTAAAATACCATTAATAATTAATAAAAATAATAAATTTTCAAAAATATCCCAATTTCAGAAAACTGGGTGTTACAAGTCTACCCTCCTTAGAGAAATTTCGTCCTCGAAATTAAGATAGTCGTACTCCTTCTAGGTCAAACTCCCAGTCAATCAGAGTCAAAAGATAACATGCAATCATAGTCCTACTGGTCGTGATTCCACAGTCTCGAATAGGGTAACTATACCATCTAGCACATCACAAGCATATCCTGACAGGTACTAATGGAATCATACAACAAGATGGGAAAGGAAGGACAGAAAAGATAAACCTGCTAACCCGTCACCTGCAGCGTTGGTCTCCTCGACCGTCATCGCAAAAGCTCCACCCCTCTGGTGCTGAGCTACAGGTGGCCTAGCTCCCTTATAAGGAGGTACAATAGGACAATCCATCTTCTGGTGAGTATCAGACCCACAGGTATAGCAAACCTTCAGCCTCTTCCTACACTGCTCCCTGGTGTGTCCCTGCTTCCTGCAGTATAAACAACTGATCGTCTTCGGGTCCTGACCCCGATACTGATGCTGCACTTGCCGAAATGGCCTCTGCTGCTGGGGTCCCGGGGCTCTAACTGGCGGGGTCGAATGATGTGGTGTGGGAGGATGATATGTCTGCCGGTGTAGCGTCGGCACTTTCTGCTGGAAAGCCTGACGCTTGGAGGGTCCCTCAATGTGTACAGAAGCTGGCCTCTTGCAAGACAGAAGACGCTCCTCGATACTCCGGGCTAACTCTAAGCTTTGGTAGTAGTCAGTCATACCGTTCGCCACTATAAGAATACCAATGTCTGGAACTAGACCATGGCAAAACCTACGCGTCATCTCCTCTGGATCTGCAACCAGACTAGGAGCGAAACAGCTCAGGCGACTAAACTCTGCCGTATACTCGTCGACAGAACGGGTCCCCTGCTGGATGTTCTAGAATCGTAGCCCCATGGCTACCCTAGCGGTGGTCGAGAAGAATTTCTTCTTGAACTGGGTCTTGAACTGATCCCAAGTGGCTCTCCCTCTCGTGAATAACGGCTCATTCCGGAACCAAACTCCTGCCAAGTCTATCAGCAGAAATCCCGCTGCCTCGACCTGGAGGTCATCCGGCATCCTAACTCCAATGAGCTTCCTTTCTACCGAGTCTAACCAGTCATCTGCTACTACTATGTCCTCAGTCCCTAAGAACTCCTTGGGGTTCAGACCCATGAAGTCCTTGATCGTCCCTGCTCTCTGCCGCGGCTCTACAGGTGGTGGGACCACGGTACGTTCCTCAGAATGCTCTATGCTCTGGCGGAGTATGGTGGTCTGCTCCTGATGGGTTGCTAGGAACCCCTGGATCAGAATGAGCAGTTGGTTCCCGTCGAATGTGACGGAAGCCTGGGTAGGTATAGTGATAGGGGGTGGTGGAAGTATTGGGTCCTGCTGGGACTGTGAGGTGGAAGATGGTAGAGGCATCTGGGTTTGTGGATCTGTGGAGTGGGAGAATGTGGTAGGTGGAGGTGGATCAGTTAACTGGTCAGCTGACTGGATGGGGAGCGTGCCATTCTCAAGTGAGACATACCGGGATGAACGAGTAAGCACCATCTAATTACAATAAAAAGGACTTATAAGGACTCTTTAAAGCAAAACAATCATAGACAAGAAAATCAAATTATAATAGCAAGCATGTGATATATTTCCTATGTTGCAATCCTAGTATTCCTCTAAGTGTTCTAAACGTCATTCCTAATGTTGTCTAATTACCTTAAGTTCCTAATTGCAGGCATGCTTGGTACAATAACGTAACCAAACAATTTAGTTGACGAGACTTGTATAGGGGCACCACTAAAAACGTGTCACGACCTGCACCCTGTATAGGGGCACGAGAAGTGGGTACGTCCAGCCTACGCCGCAGTGTCGGCGGTAGTAAGCTGTCCTAGGTTGCTAACTAATCTCATGCAGTATATAAAAAGTACTTGTCCAGATATCAGCTCCGAATAGAGGACAAGTAAAGGGTAGGATATACTCAATCACAGTCTAAAACACGAAAAGATAACACAGAAGTTATACCTAAGGAATTAAAGACAACAACAACTAACTACTAAAATAATACAACAATGTCTCAAACCAACTTAATACAAACTCAATAACTTAACTTTAATACAACAAGTCAAAACATGAAAGCTAAAGTAGTCTACTAGCTAATCTCCTAAATCACTCCTGAGAGTCGGAACCAAAGGTAGCTAATCCCTCGCCAGGTCCATGGTAAGTAGGGCAGGTGTCCACAGGATTATCATCTGTAATATTTTCAACAGGTCCAATCAGGACGGGAACGAGTATAACTCATCTAGAAAAACCCAAGTAAATGACAAAGAACTATAAAGCAGTTATAGACAGTTTTATTGATGAGCATGGCAGTTTTATACAGGTAATGATGGCATAGAGACACAGTAAGATACAAGAAAAGAAAGGTAACTAAAACAAGAGAAGAATCATGGCAATGAAGACTGTAATAAAAGCTAACTGAACTAGAATAACATTTACGAGTCCAGACAGTACGATATAAGTCTAATATAATCCCAGTGTGAGTCCAGTCCATATAATCCGATACCAGATGATTTCCAGTACAAGACGAGTCCAACAGTGATCAATGAATCCAGGGTGAGTCCAACTAAGATTTAACGGTGTGTTTTAAAATACCGAGGTCGACATACAAACGGCTGTAGGTATCAGGCACATCTCTTACGGATCAGACAAGAGATGGCTATGCTTCCGATAGATTCCAGTGGGAGATTCCGAATTTGGGGTATGTCTACATGTCTTACTCAATATTTCCCCGCCCAGCAAGTGAATCCAAAATCGACAAAAGAATCGAGATGAGTCTGGCCAATACATGATGATTCCAGAAATGATTCCGGAATGATACCAATAACTCCAGTAATAGAGGCCAGCAAGTAAGGTATGTGTCGATACATGAATCTAAAAATATCCATACGTGTTGATACAGAGAATCATATAGAACTAACTAGAACTGAAATACAGTAATCGATAAATAAATGAGAGAACTATCAGAGAATGTACTCGCCTGATACTCTGGAAAGAGTAGTGTAATATCAGATGTCTGTACCAGGGTCACAATGTCCTAAAATATAGCAATACAGTTATGACATGTCCAAAATAAAGGTAAATGAAATCTACGATGCAATCTATATGAATTCTAAGCCAATCTAGGTCAAAGTCAAACTTGGTCAACACTACAGTCAAACTAAGTCAAATTAAGTCATACTAGGTCACAGGGAATCAAACTAAGTCATACAAGATCAAACAAAGTTAAACAAGTCTAATCTAGGTTAAAGTCAACTCTTGGTCAAATATTCTAGCCAAACTAGTTAAGTTATCTAGGGTTTAGTCAATAGTGGTCAGATTAATCAATACTAGTCAACATGGTCAAGCTAGGTCAAAGTCTAGGTCAATCTTAGACTAACTAAGGTTTTGGTTAATCACAGACTAGTCAATAAGGTAATTAGGTCAATGGTCAACTCTATAAAGCTAACTCAAAACCAAACATAGGCTAACATGTCTTAGGATACCTAAGATACTATACCACAATGTTAAGGTATAACCAATCATCTATACAAGTATATCACACAAAATATATATAGTACAAACCAACCTTAATCCTGTAATCAAGCTAATCCCATTCTCCAGCTCAAGTCATGACTCAACTCTAAGTATCTCACTTAACCCCATACATATCTTCATCTATACAGGATTACCCTCATAATCCATATGGTCAACCTAATCATCTAGTTAGGGTTTAGTCAAACCTTAGTCAAATAGTCCTTCTATGTTCATCCAAGTCATTTCTAGGTCAATTAGGTCATGGTTTGACCTATAGTTGACTTTGGTCAACAATGGTCAACAAGGGTCAACTTGCTAGTTAAACTAGGTCTACTAGACCTATTGGTCAATCCTAACTTGCTACTAACCATAGGCTAGTGAATCTAGGACACTAACACATATAGGTATATATATATATCCTACTATGTATATAACATATATATACTCTCAATATATATCTAATACAAATATATATAATACATAATCTATATATATATATATATATATATATATATATATATATATATATATATATATATATATATACCAAAAATATATATAGATAACCAAATATATATATATATATATATAATACATATATATATACATATATAGATAGCTAACATATATACACATATATAACATACATATATATATAATACCCTATATATATATATAACATATATATATATATACCATATATAACATATATATATATATATATATATATATGTAGAGAGAGAGAGGAATGGGAGGGTGAGAGTGGGGGTGATGGGGTGTCATGTGTGTGTGTGGACTGGACAGCAGAGGGGGGGGGGGGTTAATCTCAGAAAAACTGAGATGGGGGGACACACAAACACACACATACACTACATACATCTATATCTATACCTACACACACATATATATACACTCACATACTCACATACACACACACATACATATATACATATGTATGCGATATATATACACCCAAAAATACGTATATACATATATCGAAATCGTTTCAAAATTTATTTTAAATACTATAAAAATACTGAAATTGGGTTCACTGTACACAGTAAAGGATATTTGGGGGAAACCCGATTTCAAAGCCCAAAACCTAACTAAGATGCCCATACAGTGGTTGGTAATCGTACCCCTAGGTGTGTACGTGTCGTAGGTGTCCCTAGGTGTCCACCACGACACGACACGGTGTGTCCAGGAGTCTAAAACCCAAATCGGGTAAATTGACAGTGCACAGGAATTGTACTGTATCGTGCACGAGTTCATGTGTTTCGTGGACGTGGATAGATTCGCCTAGGGTTACTCTAAGTGTCCAGCACCCTGAAATGTGTTCAAGTGTCACACAGTGTCGTGTCCGAGCCCGTATAAGAGCTCAATTTCCACGTGTGTGCTGTCAGTGCAAATTCAATGCACACACGAATTCGTGTCCGATACTACACTAGAAGACACGAAACTTGGGGGCATGTTCGCAGACATTGCCCCCTCATATCCACCAAGTGTCACCCCTCCACATGTCGTGTCGTGTCCTACGTGAGTCCCGAACAGTAGGGGACTGAACACGCACGTGGCGCAGTCTCGTGCAGCGAGGACAGAGCCTCGTGGACACGACACACGCATCAATACGTGTCGTGCCCGTGTCAGGGTGTAGCCTAGGTCTAGGGCTAGGGTTTAGGCCTGACACTTTGTGTCCACGTCGTGTCTAGACACGACACGAAGGCCGTATCAGTGTGTGTTTTAACACTGTGTGCAGTATAAACTAAACCAGTGCGTGTCGGATTTCTTACTCGACACGACACGAAGTGTCACGAAACTCGAGGGGGGGCTTGTCAGAGGGTGCCCCCACCTCTGTGCCAAGTGGAACGTGTCCACGTGTCCAATTCGTGGAGAAAACAGTGTCGAATTTCAGGAACAGTGTACTGTGTGTGCACAGCGTATTTGTGTCCATTTTGGACACGGACACGACACGATTACGTGCTCAGTCAACTAGGGTTGTGTCCTACATGTCTAGGGCTACCCAAAAATATATTTTGTTTTGGAAAACAACAACTTTCAAACCATAGTGACATTTCACCAAACACTTAATTAAACACACAGATACGTGTCCGATACGGACACAAAACCAAACCTATTTTCTACCAAACTTGACCCACAGTTAGGGTTTACCTATATGCATGCAATCATGAAGAAAAAACACAATCTTAACAAGGTTTGGGGATATTTACCTATGAGTGCAAAATCCTCAATAATAGTCCTATTTGAATGAAATCCTCCTTCGACTCCCAACGTCCAAAGCTCCACAATTCCTTGCTAGCAAGCCACAATTGGTATCCTCTAGTGTAGGGGAGTCTAATGCAAGAAACTAGGCTCAATTTGGAGTCAAATTGGTTAAGTGGTGAGGGTGTGAAGTTGTAGGAAAAACTAGGTTTTTAAGAGTAATAAAAGAAGCTTGAATGAAGGGGGGGTGTGATTATATAGAGGGGGTAGGGTTGGGCTGCCATGGGGGGTAGGGGGTAGATATTTAGGGTTTATCCACCTAGCAAAACTTAGCCCCTAAGTCTTTGACTAAGGGAATAGATATTTAGGTTTCTAGGAAATATCTTAGATAGGTAATATCTAGATATTTGTAAACTAGATATTTATACCTAAAGCTAACATCCTCTACTTAGTCTCCTAGGTTAGTTTCTAACCTCTAGATTAGTGCTAAACTAGGTTAGGAGCTAACAAGACACTAATCAACTAATTAAATAATAATAAATTACATAAATCTAAATAAATTCTAATAAATCACCAAAATACCCTTTTGACTAAAAAGTGGTAATTTGATATCCTAACCACATGGTTAGGCTTACATGGTCATGGTTAGTCTCTTGGTTATGAAATCTCTAGGGTTTACACTAGGGTTATACTAGTAAAATTACAAAGTCATAAGCCATGACTTAGAAAATAGTTTTAACCTAACTAAAATTCACAAAAATCATATCATGACTAAAATACCATTAATAATTAATAAAATAATAAATTTTCAAAAATACCCCAATTTCAGAAAACTGGGTGTTACAGGACCCCATCGATCAGCGGCAGATTCGTCGAAGTTGTACAAATTTTTGTACACCCGACATCCGTTCGCCCCTTCGTGCCAGATCCGGCGCCCCTGATCGCGACCGATTCGCCGTCGACCCCGTCCATCCGCGGCCGATTTGTAACACCCAGTTTTCCAGAAGAGGGTAATTTTGAAATTTTGTAATTATAATTATTATTTAATGGTATTTATTTCATGTTATGATTTTTAGTGATATTTAATTATTTTTAAACTATTTAAATTCATGACTTATGATTTGGTGTCTTACTAGTGTTCATTTCCAGACTGAGGGGTATTTTAGTCTTTTTTGTAACTTTAAAAATTATTTGGAATTATTAATTATTATTTAAATTTATTAGAATTTATTGAATTTATGAGAATTTTTAGGAATTATTTGAGATTGTTTGAACTAGGTTGACTTTTGACTAGTGTTGACTTGTAGACCTACCTAGAAGCTAACCCTAGTTAGTGGGCCATGGTTAGGTCAAGTGACTCTAGTCTAACCTAGCCTAGCACTTGGTTTAAGTCATTTTAGCAATAGGATTAGAAAGTCATAAGTCATGGTTTGTGATTTTAGAACCTTTATTAAATCATTTAGCTCATAGCCTTGTAGTTTGGCCCAAAGCCCAAGACAAATTCCAAAACCTAAGCCCTAGACTAAGTGGCCAGCCACCATATCATCTTTAGGAACAACACCCTATAAAACCCCTCCCAAATCTAGGGTTGCCTCTTTTCTTTAGGAAGAGCCCTATTTTTAAGGAGGTGAGTTCTTACCTAAATAATTCATTATAAATCATTTATAGGTCCTAAAATTCCCAAATTAGTTGCATTAGTTTCTAAATCTGTCCTTCTTGCTGTTATGAATGTTTTGGTTCAGTTTGGAATTGATTTGAAGTGATTGGGATACCAAGCAAGGAGCTAGCAAAGGACTTTTTCTATTGAAGTTTCACAAGGAGGTATCTTCTTCAAATCTCAATGAAATTTCATGTAGTCTTCACCAATAGGAAGCCCTAAGGGTCCCCCTAATGCCTGGATAAGTTTCGAGTCGAGTGTCGAGGATTCGTGTCCATTCTGGACACGTATCAGTACACTGGTTAGGTGTTCGACATAATGCCACAGAGGGCCTGTCGATCGAGATAACCCATTGTTTTTGAATAGGAATTAGGTTTTTATTCTTGTTTATTGGTTCCTGTCTTCGTGTCATAGATTTCGTGTCGTCGTGTGTCGTTTTGATGTTGTGGACACGCGCGCGCACACGGTCGCGCGCTGCTACAGGGATCCCCTGCCTATCGGGCCCTGTAGCGGACACGACACGCGTAGTTTGGACACAAAACTTGACATGAGGCTAGGGGCAACGGACTGACATGCCATGTGTCAAGTCTTACGTGTTCTCGTGTCGTGTCGAGAGAGATATTGATCCCACACGGGGATTTGCCTATGTCAGTGCACTGTGGGTTTCCCCCACTGACACGGGTCTCGTGTCCGACCCTGACACTTCGTGGACACAGGCCAGTGGGCCCATGAGGTAGCCCTATAGGTGGGCTATCCATGTGTGTCACCACGAGATCCATTCGTGTCCTGTGTCGTGCACACGACACAAGTGCACGTGTGCACGAGACAGTGCACTAACAGTGCACTGTATGTGTCACTTTGTGATTCTTGATCTGGACACGCCGTGTCAGGCTATGGGTGACACGAGATGATGTGTGGGGTTGTGCACGAGGGGTGTTTACATTTCCAAAGCTTTAGATTCATGATAGTTGATTATTTGCTATTGATTTCCACATTGAACCCATGTTCTGATAACTGTCAACCTATTTACCTGTCATTTTCCAGTTTCTAAATTGATATTGTTCATGATTTAAATCCTAGTATTGATGTTAATTGCTGAGTTTAGACTCTAATCATGTTTCCTATATACATATTAGCTTGCCATGGTTAGAGAGTTGGTGTTAATTGATGTGTATGGGCTGTTAAGGGTACATGAACTGATTTATACTGAATTCCTCTTTCCTTTCTTCATAACTGAGATTAGGATTTCTTGTTCATTTGTGCAAAACCTGAGAATGCAGTGAGTGTTCACTGTTGACTTCATTTTCATTTGTGAGATGTAAACATGAGTTGGTTTGATATATGTTACACTGTTTCTTTTAACTGAGCTTCTAGATAGAAATCTGGGATTATTTTGGGTTAGACTTCATAACTGAGAATAGGAAGGAGGGGGAAACTGTCTTTAAATTTCTGAGTTTGATCCCAGATTTGGTGTAACCTGGGAATAGGCCATGATATTACCTGCTGTACACATTCTTGTATTTTCCTGTTAACCCATGTCACATACATTCCTCTTTATGTTGTACTGCCTGCACAGTGTACACACATACACACTCTTGACACACTATTTTCCTGTGAGTCATATCACACACACCCTTCTCTCCTAATCCCTGTTTACATGCTACACTTCCTTCACTATTTGTTATTTCCTGCATATCTACATAATTAATTCCTGCACACACACTCAGGTTCCTCTTATTCTCCCACTGTTTGTATCTTTCCTGCACACATATTAGACAATGTTCACACACTGATTTATATAGCTGTACTGCCTATGTACACACACACACATTTTTTTCCTCTTCCTTCACTGTTTTGTATATAATCATATTTGACACTCATTTCTCTATTGCACACACACACATGTGCACTGTTATTGCTCACTATTGTAAATTTTAGATTTATCAATATAGCCTAGACACCTAATGCACAGTCTATATTATGACTATACCTATATACATGGTGTGTGAAATGTTATGGAGAATGTGTATACTTGTGTACTTGTGTGTGATGCATATCTATATGAATACATATAGTATTTAGCCTAGGCATACATAGTGTTAATCCAAATATTTGTATCTATATATATAGTGTTGTATATGCATAGGTGTATGAGTACTTGAAATGTTGTGTGTAGTCTAGTATAGCCTTGTTAGAGTCTAGCATGACTTGTTAGACCCAGTTAGTTGAGTTTAGCCTAGTCTAGACAAGGTTGACCTAGTTTGACTTCTAGGGTTGACCAAAGTTGACCAAGAGTTGACTTTGGCCTAGATTGACCTAGAATCATGTAGAATGCATAGTAGGACTCCATTTTACTATTCTGGACTTGTTGTGACTTGTACTGTTCTATAGGAGACAGACACCACTCCTCGGACAGTATATTCTCTTCAGACACTCAGGCTATCAGGCGAGTACATTCTCTGACCGTTTCATACTTGTATGGATTTACATTCTTGCTCTAGATTACTGTACCTGATGCTGACATGACTGTTATCACGGATTGGTACTATATGGATCTTCTTCTGAGATGTTATCTCCTTGTGTTCACTAAGTACATATTGTGATGTACGTTTCACTTACATATTGTATTTATTGAATACCCTTATCATTGTACACTCATTGTGCATATTGTACTCTCAGTATCACATTGAGCCATTGTACAAGCCATTGTACAAGCTATTGTACAAGTTATTGTATAAGTCATTGTATAAGGTAACGTAACTGAATAGGATCCTTGTGTATTGATTGGGGAGGGGGAGTAGAAAATGGTTATGTGATCAATCGTATTGTATAAGAAATTATATATGTCCATTGTACACCCACGTACAAAGGAGTCCCATTTTATTGTATAACCTAACCCGTTTACATAACCATATTGTACTCTAAAATCACATGTTCCTTACAGTCTTACTTATCATATTTAGATATTTCCTGTTATCAAATCTCTACTGTTTTCATATATCTTCTTCTTCAGCGTTTATATACTTTACTCTATTGCATGCTTTATATTTCCTAACTCGTTATGAACTGCGTGAGATGTTTTGTGCTCGCTCCCGTCCTGACTAGACCTATTGAAAATTTTACAGAGGATGAGGAGGAGGCCTGCATAGACACCTACTATGGGGCAGCTGTAGATGCCATGTGTGACCCAGATTTCCAGCCTGATCCACTAGTTTAGAGACTGAGGACTCCCTAGTCTAGGTTTTCTATTTTCTGTCATTTGAGATCTAGATTGTATATATTCTTTCATTTCAGTACTAGAGTCTTGTATTGAGCTGGATGTTCTGATTTGTTATGTCAGCAGACACTTAGACTCTCTGGTTGTATTTATGTGGTTTTTCCTTCATTCCAGTATTTATCTATCTATCTTCCTATCTGTCATTCTGCTTTAGATGTGATTGAGACTGTATATTGCTATGTCACCTCCATTCGGGGTATATACACTGTACAGGTACCTTTATATTTGTTAGATGATTGACCTAGGACAGCGTTCTACTGCCGACACTGCGGCGTAGGCTGGGCGTTATTACGTTCCCGTACCCTCACAGTGGGTGCGGGTCGTGACACGATTCGTCGTAGTTGTACAAAATGTTTGTACACCCGACATCCGCGATGGCAGATGATGCTGCGTCCAGCTACTCCGTCGCGACTGGCGGTGGCGGTACACATAACCCAAATTATCCTAATCCGAAGGATCTATATTTTTGAGTTCTGCTGATCAACCAGGAAATATCATTACTCCTATTGTTTTTCGTGGACCAAACTATGCTGAGTGGTCTCGGTCGATACGTCTCTCCCTGATCTCTAGGCGAAAGATCACTTTTCTGGAGGGTACTGAAGTCAAACATGTTAATGATGCTAGCAAATTGCTTGATTGGAGATGCGTGCAAGCACTATTGGTTCAATAGGGTTCTTAATACCATTGATCCGTCTCTGAAGAAATCTTTGTCGTACTTTGAGGAGGTTTATCCATTGTGGAACTTGTTGGAGAAAAGATTTGTTGTTAGCAATGGCAATCGGAAGCAACAAATTAAGGTGGCTTTGGCTGAGTGTAAACAGACAACTTCGATGTCTGTGGAAACCTACTTTGGAAATTTGCAGTCTTTGTGGGATGAATAAGCTGCTTATTTTCTATTGCCTTCTTGTACCTATGGTGAACTTGCTGCAAAGCTACAGGCTATGAGGGATGAAGACCACTTTCAGGACTTTATGTATGGGTTGAATGCTGAGTTGTATGGTCATACCCGATCTAATCTTCTGGCTCAGGATCCTCAGCCAAGTTTAGATCGGGCATACCAGGCAGTCCGTGAAAAGGAGGAGGATATGCAAAAAAACTCAAGTCCAATCCACTGCTGAGGAGGTGTTGACGCTGGCTATCAAGACTTCACCTCGTCTGTCTTCTACTTCTAATAGTAGGACCTCAGATTCCAGGGATAAATCAGGTATGATCTGTACTCATTGCAAGAAAATAGGTCATGATGTTGCAACTTGCTTTGCCAAGATTGGCTCTCCAGAGTGGTGGGAGACACGTCCTCGACATAAGGGCAAACGTGGTACTGGCGGTAGCAGAGGCCCGCCACCACAGCAGAGACGTGATGAGGGACGCGGTACTGGTGGCGCAGGGGTTGTTCATCATGTCACCGCTGCTGGTCATGGTGTCCCTGCTAGTATTGCTGGAAGTTTGACGGATATGATGCATGGAGGATATCCTTCACCACTCTCAGGTGAACAATGGCAGAAACTGATGAGCCTGCTGGGTAACGACAATCCTTCCAACCCTGGTTCTTCAAACTCTGATCGTTTGATGGGTAAGAATTCTTCTGTCACTTGGATATTCGATACTGGGGCTACTCTTCATGCGATAGGTTCTCGTGACTGTTTAGTTGATTGCTTTGAGGGCCCTGTTTGTTCTGTAATTTTGCCTGATGGGAGCACTATTGAGGCTGTTCTGAGAGACAAAGTATTTTTGACTGCTTCGTTGGTGTTGACGGATGTTCTTTATATTCCGACATTGACTTGCAATTTGATCTCTGTCTCACAAATAATTGGTGCCAGAAATTGTGATATGTTATTTACTCCTAATTTGTGTTTTGTTCAGGACCGAAGTACGAAGATGGTGATTGGAGCAGGTGAACAAAGGGATGGACTTTACTTCTTGGGGGATGTTCAGCTTCTTTGGCTTCGGTAATCCTGGCATACAAAGAAAGTGATTCCGAGGTTTGGCATAGTAGACTGGGGCATCCTACAGATAAAGTAATGCAGACTTTACCTTTTCTCTCTGGTAGTAGTGTATTTTCTCATAAGGCTTGTGATATTTGTCATCAAGCTAAACAGACTCGTGATGCCTTTCTTGATAGTAGTAGTCGTGCTTTGAGATGCTTTGAACTTATACACTGTGATCTGTAGGGACCATATCGTGTTCCGTCATCTAATGGGGCACGATATTTTTTGACTTTGGTGGATGATTTTTATAGAGCTGTTTGGGTTATTTTATTGACGGATAAGTGTGCTATTTGTTCTATGTTTCTTAAATTCATTGCTATGGTGAAGTATCAGTTTGGGGCTGATATACGTCGTGTGCGGAGTGACAATGGCACTGAATTTAATTATTTACGAGATTATTTTTCATCTCAAGGTATATTGTTCCAAACATCATGTGTTGGGACACCTCAACATAATGGAAGGGTGGAAAGAAAACATCGACATATTTTAAATGTAGCCAGGGCATTGAGATTTCAGGGTTCTCTTTCGTAGATTTTTGGGGGAAATGTGTTCTGGGTGCATGTTATTTGATAAATAGAACCCCTTCTAGTATTTTGAATTTTAAGTCTCCTTATGAAGTTTTATATGGTTCGGCTCCTTCGTATGATTATCTACGTATTTTTGGTTGTCTGTGCTATACGTATGATTTGAAATCCCGACATGATAAATTTGCTAGCAGGAGCAGAAAATGTATCTTTGTTGGGTATCCACTTAATAAAAAGGGATAGAAACTGTATGATTTGGAGACTGGTAAATTTTTTGTGTCCCGTGATGTTACTTTTTATGAAAAAGAATTTTTTGGGTGTGGCTCTGCTAGCGAGATGTCTTCTGCGACACGCCATCCATCTATTGAGGTGCCAGGAGACGATATAGAGCCTTTTGGGATGGTGCCGGCTACAGTTGCTGAGGCCGGAGTGGTTGATGATGGCTCGGCACCGAGTGACGAGGATGCACAGATAGATGCAGAAGTATTGACATGAGAGTCTGCTGGGGGTGATACGGGTACTACTGATGATACATGGGATACAGTGTTACCAGAGGTACCCGACGTGGTAGTATTGGGAAGAGGAATGAGAAAGAAATCACAGCCAGTACGATTACAGGATTTTGTGACGAATGCTGTTAGAAGTAAAAGTCCCCCCTTCACCAATCATCTGTTTCCGTCACTTCCTCAGGTACTTCGTATCCTATAACATAATTTCTAAGTTATGACATATTTACTACTGGATACAAAAATTTTCTTGCAGCTATCACTACAGGTGTTGAGCCAACTTCATATCGCCAGGCCTCACGAGATTCAGGCTGGCGCGCGGCTATGCAAACTGAAATACAGGCTCTGGAAGATAATGGGACATGGAGTCTTATCGATTTGCCTCCTGGGAAGAAAGCATTGGGAAGTAGATGGGTGTACAAAATAAAGTACAAATCCAACGGCAGTGTTGAGTGCTTAAAGGCACGGCTGGTTGTGTTCGGTAATCATCAGGTTGAGGGATCGACTATTCAGAGACATTTGCCCCGGTAGCTAAGATGCCTACAGTTCGGGCGTTTTTGGCTGTTGCAGCTGTGAAAGGATGGACTTTGTACCAGATGGATGTGCACAATACTTTTCTTCATGGAGATCTGACAGAATATGAAGTTACCGCCAGGTTTTTCGTATAGTGAACCCAACAAAGTGTGTCTCCTGTGTAATTCTCTATATGGATTGAAACAGGCACCACGTTGTTGGTTTGCTAAGCTTGTTGCTTCTCTGATATCCTATGGATTTATTCAATCTCATTCCGATTATTTCCTTTTCTCTCTTTTTAAAGGGAAGGTAGAGTTGCATGTTTTGATCTATGTGGATGATATAATTGTGTCTGGTAATGACACAGGTGCTTTAGATGCTTTCAAAAAGTACCTTAGTTCTTGTTTTCACATGAAGGACCTTAGTGTGTTGAAGTACTTCCTTGGCATAGATGTGGCTCGGAGTGCAGAAGGAAATTTTTTGTGTCAAAGGAAGTATGCTTTGGACATCATTTCAGAATGCGGCTTGATGGGGTCTCGACCCGCTGGCTTTCCCATGGAGCCCAATCACAAGCTGGCAGAATCGACTAGTCCAAAGATGGCGGATGCAGAGTCTTATCGGAGGCTGGTTGGGAGGTTCATTTATCTATCGTTTATTCGCCCTGACTTAGCCTATGTTGTGCATATCTTGTCTCAATTCTTACAGGAGCCTCGACAAGATCATTGGCATACTGCTTTGAGGGTTGTCAGATATCTCAAACATGCACCGGGACAGGGTATTCTTTTGAAAGCTGATTGTGATCTTCGTCCTTCTGGTTGGGGTGATTCCGACTGGGCAGTTGTCCCTTGACTCGCCACTCTGTTACAGGCTGGTTGGTGTTTCTGGGGGGGGGAGGTCTCCTATTTCTTAGAAGACCAAGAAGCAATCAACTGTTTCCCGATCTTCCGCTGAAGCTGAATACCGATCTCTTGCTGCGCTTGTTTGTGAGTTGAAATGGTTGAAGGAGTTATTGGTGTGTTTGGGCGTTCGCTAGGAGTCTGCTATGTCGGTGTATTGTGACAGTCATTCTGCCCTGCACCAGGCTCAGAACCCGGTATTTCATGAGCGTAGTAAGCATATTGAGGTGGATTTGCATTTTGTTCACGATGCTATTCGAGATGGCACCGTAATAGCCTCGCATGTTCCTACTTCTTCTCAACTAGCTGACATCTTCACCAAGCCCCTTGGAAAGTATGTGTTTGATTATTTCCTTCCCAAGTTGGGCATTCGAAATGTAAATATGGCCCATAAGCCCAAATGTAGACACTATATATATTGTAACAAACCCTAGCAATGAGAATAAGGCATTATTATTTCCTACATAGACGGAAAAATGTGGATAAAAAAAAACCTTTGCTCTGATATCATGAAATAAATCAACAATTTTGATTTTATTAATGGATAATCTAAAAAGCAATACAACCATGAACATATTTAGATGGAGGACATATGCATATTCATATAGGAGAAAGAATATGTATCCGTATTGGAGAAAGAAACTAATCCTAATCCTAATTAATCTTAACAATAATAATAATAATACTTGGCGCTAACAACAAATGGTGAGCAGATCTCTCTCTCTCGGGTGAAATGCAACTTATATTTTGACACATGAGATTTGAGTAACTTCATCAAATAGCAGCGAAAAATAGTCCTTCAAACCCGACTAAACCAGGTGCATTCACTTGGCTACGTTTCCTTCCAAAAAAGGAGTTTTGAATTTAGGTTCGGAGTTTTGAATCCAATGGTCAACAAAATTACATACCTTAATTTTGCATTCCTACGGTTACCACATACTAAAACTTTCAACTGAGTTTTACTTTGCTGTTTGCCAAAGTTAATATCTAGAGGTGATTTCAGTAATTGTGATGGATACCAGTTAGGCATATAACACAAAAACTTGGTAAACAAATTATCATCAGTGTTTTAGAAATCGGACCGTGGCCCATCAACCGGTAGCTTTTTCAGATCGGTTCAATATTGACCACTTTTTTTTTACAAAAACATATTACAAATAAATATTTTTGTAAAAATCAGTGTCCATAAAAGATTGAACTTGGGCCACTTAGGTTAACACACTGGTTGAACCTAAAATATTAATTCCAAATATGTTTCTGCATTAATATTGTTGACACTCCTAAAAGGTCACCCTGCACTCCTTCCTTCATGCATGCACAAATTAATGTCGTATTTAAGGCATGAGTAGATTTGAAATTTGAATGATAGAATATTAAAGAGGAGTGCATGAACTATTTAGGAGTGTCAAAAACAGCAGTTAGATATAAGGTATTAAGGATTAATACATATTAAGGGTTTAATAAATTGGAAATTTTATTTAGCTGGAGGTAAAAAAAATATAATAATAATATTATTATTAACCTCAACTAGAAATGATAATAACCTCAATTTAAAATTTTAGGATTTACACAATTCCAATAGTTCTAGTTTCTCTCTTATCCGAGTCTCGCTCTATATCAATTATTCTCTCCTCCCGATTCTCTAGTCTCTGATTATCTACCTCTTTTCTTCTCATCTTTAATTTTCTCAAAAAGTTTATCTCTGTTTTCTTAAATTTGTCATCAACCAAACAAACAAATAATCTTTTTTTTTTCTTTTTTTTTTCCTTTTCTTCCCCTCTATTTTCTTAGCCAAACACATTCTGAAACTACAAGTTCGAGGTCGCCATCTATCTTGTTTTGGAAAATGTCCCTTTTCACTTTCCCTCCATTTTCTTAGCCAAACACATTTTGAACAAGTTCGAGGTCGCCATCTATCTTATTTTGGAAAATGTCCCGTTTCACTTGAAGTTGACAAGTATCTCATGAAAACAACGGCTAACATTTGCATAGTGAAAAGTTAGTCAAATAGTAAATTGCTGACAACTTTACAGAGCATCTCAACAAAAAAAATCATAGAGTTCATGTTTTTCATTTTCCTCCTCGTCACGGAAGGATCCAGAAATATATACCTAGATGGACTAAAGTGGGTTCGGGTGTACAGTGTACAGAGTGCAGGCTAACTCTCTTTCTCATCCGAGTGATGTTGAGCTCACCTCTGCTGCATCTCATGTATGGAAGCGACTCATTAGAGGGCGTCATCTTGGGGATGAATTCATTGATGTGGATGCTTTGGGTCAACATAGGTGGACTCAAAACCAGTCAGGTAACTTCTCACTTTCTTCAGCTTGGAGCATTGTCCCAGATCATTTTCCTCAGCATACTTTCCTCAACAATGTTTGGAACAAATGCATGCCGACCAAGTGGTCTATATTGATGTGGCGGATCATTTTTAACAAACTACCGACTGATGATAATTTGATTAAATTGGGCTATTCGTTGGCGTCGGCTTGTCATTGCTGTGTCGATCGACAAGCTGAATCTATTCAGCATGTATTCTGTTCTGGAGATTTATCTGCTGTTGTGTGGCATCCTTATCAAGTGAAGTTTCGTATCCGGGCTAATAGGAGAGATATTATGCAAAGACTACAATCATGGTGGAGAAGAAGACAGAAACACTTGAAACAGTTAGTTGTTGGTGCCATTTGCTGGGTATTATGGAAAAATCGTAACAAATGGAGATACGAAGCCTACTCTTATTCAGCTGATCAGTTGATTGCCGAAGTTAGCCGCCAAGTAAAGAAAGCACTAATTAGATGTTCTCATGTAACTACTTTTGAACTATAAGCTTCCTGTAGCTACTCTTTTGAGAATTTTAATAAAATTAGTAGTTCTTTAAAATATATATATATATATATATATATATATATATATATATATATATATATATATGAAAAAAAAATTGGTGGATTGGAGCCCATCCCATCCTAAACTAGACTATTGAGAAAAAATAAATTTCTCTACAAGTTTTGTTCTAAATATACATTTCAAGTGAGCTTTAACTAAAATCTAAAAAGTTATACAAACTATATACAGTAATAATAATTCCATAGTGCGACTTTCTCATTCTTGGTATTTCCAATTCACCGTAACCATTTAGGAGTTGATGGTCTTCTAAACCAACAAACTGTGGCAATAGCCTAAACCAGTTAAATCACAAAATAAGTCATATATTGTAAGGAAAAAAAAAGGTTCCAACTAGTTCAGGACAAAGAAAATAACTTACAGATAAAAGATTTAGGCAAACTAAATCCTCAACAATTGAGAAATAGTTACCGAACTCAGATGTCTCTTGTGGTCAGTCGACAGTCAGGAGAGGTATAAACCCCTTGGTTGGATGGATGGTCTCGGAATTGAACCGCATGGGAGGTGTGGGTGTGTGACAATTGGAAGTACTGGACCCAAATGGCATGCAACACAGTGTGTACAAAGCCTCGTGCGTTACGCCGAACATCGCCAAAAAAAAAAATTCGTGCGTTACGCCGCAAATTTTTTTTAAACTTGTGAGTTACGTCTGGCATTGCAAAAATAAAAATAAAAAAAACAATTGAGAAAATTCCGTGTTACGTCGGACATCACAAAAAAAAACAAACAAGCAATTGAAATATTTGAAAAATGTGAACAATCCTATACTTTTCAGTACAAAACCAATAAAACCAAAAAAAATGGTTTTGTGAAATAATCTCGAAATGTCGAACTTTATACATGTGAAAATTATCGAGTGACCAAAAAGAAGATCCAAATTTTTGTGAAGGAAACTTTAGAACGGGAAAGATGGGAATTGACACGATCCTCAAGCTAATGAAGTTTCACATGACTAAGGAGAGTCATTTGCTTGCTTAAGGATCAGGGTCCAATCCCAGCCTACCCATCTAAAGAACTCATATCATCAATCGTAAGAGAAAGAGAGAGGTGGTTTGTGTAAAAGCATGAGGTACGTGAGAATTTATAGTGATGAAAAAGGATAAAAGAGGATGTATGTCTGATATATTTCTATAAAATAAATTGTTATATTCATGCATCAGTGAAATCTACAAAAGATTCACTTTAAGATTAAAAATTAAATACATTGATGAACTAAATTAATATATTGATGAACTAAAAAATTACAAGTGACTGCAAATCATAAATCCTAAGGTTGCTACGTTAATGTGCAAATCCCTTGGAGCTTTAGATGTTACCTCATAATAAAATTTACCAATAAGCAAGATTTAAGTACGGTCATGCTCATAAAATTTAGCTTTTTTACAAGAATGCCAATGATCTATGCCAAAGTCAATTTATGTGAATAGACAAGATTGTGCAATTAAGTGAATGAAAAAAAAGAACATAACTTTTTTGATATACTATATATGCAATATGCTCTTTACCGCTGAACTTTGAAAGTTACAGAACTTACCTTACTAACTTCTATTTTCTTGTTTCACTTTTTCCCCCCTCCTACATTTAGGGTCTGCTTACAACTATGTTTTCACCGGTTCTGAAGTACTTTTGAACCGACCATTTATGAAGCAAACTCCTGGTTGTTAATTTTTTTGAGGCACTGGTATTGATCAGCTCAAAAATCCTTCAAAACCGGTGTAATACAATTTTGGGTGGCTTTATAAACACCCAAATTCGGTGAGCTTTAAGCGATTTTATTATTTTATTCTATTTATATCCTCACCAAAAGTTTATAATTATAACTACTAATACCTTTCTCTATTTAGTTTCATTCATGTAAAAAACTTTCAGAACAGCTTGTTAGTGAATTACCAATCATGGATTGGACTCGATTAAAAGCCGCTACTAAAAAACCATCGAAAATCGGACCCCTCATAATTTTTCAATTGGACATATCTTGACTTAAACTCTAAGCTGATATAAAATTCAGAGTCTAAACGCTAATTAGCCCAACTAAAAAAACGTAGATATTCAAGTTAAAAATATTATTTATTTGTAGAAACTAAAATGATTGACATGTCAATATTAAAATAGTACGCCTGTGAACCATATTTATTAGTTTGGACCATTTTTTAAATAAATAATACTAATAAATATGGTGTCCACTAGTTTCTTAAGTTTCAACCGTTTTGGATGGATTGGATGGAAACCAGATGAACTTATAATTTTCAGAGAAAGTTCCGAAATATAGTCTCCTAGTCTACAAACAAATAACATATCAAAACCGAAACTAGGACTCTCTACCAAAAATTTAATTTCCATACAACTTTTCCGTAACCAAAGGGGGCCTTTATGTGTCAACAAATAAAATAATCAATTTAACGATGTAGGACCCAATATTAAGATCATCTCCAACTCTATTGTGAGTTAGAAAAAAAGTTATTAAGGAATGACAAGTTTCTATTTAGGCAGTGATTCTCCAATGCAAATGTTAAATAAATTATTGAGGTGGCATCGCATGACGTGTCAAAGATATTCTGAAATTGGTGGTTTAGTTCTAGATAATGCACTTGAAAATGACTTTACTCCACATCATCAATTTTGAATAAAAAATTTATGAAAAAAGAAAGAGAAAGTTATCTTGAAAGTTGGAGAAAAAAATTAGTGTCTTCTTAATATTTTTGCATTGGAGAAAGCTTTTCTAGCTCATTGTTTTTTGTGAATATAATCTTGCCACCTATGAAAGATATTGTCTTGTGTCTCATGCTACCTAAGATTCACAACACATAACAAGACAATAGGGTTGGAGATGCTCTAATTGGTACGAGAGATGGAAAATTTCTATGAAAGTTTCTACATACATAAACTCTCACTGCCTCGCCGCCGTGTATGATAGAAATTATTATAGAAGTCACTATTGGAATTTTTTTTTATCTAAAATGGATTTCAACTATAGAAATAGGGGAGATAGAAACCCCACTGTAGATGGCCTAACCTTTGGCGGGGAAAGGGTTGTTTAGGTTATCTTGCTTATGGTTACGAGATGTAGGGACTATTATTTTTTTAAGTAACTACTTGTGTGTGTGTGTCATATTTGTAATGGGGACATTTGCTAAAATATTCTTTTTGTGGATATTTTAGCAAATGTCCCCATTACAAATATGGAAACTAGCATATATCCTCACTTATTTTAAAAACTAGCAAATGCCCACATTCTATTGTATGCAACATTTAAAAATTTAAGATATGCCCCCCACTATTTTAACCTAAATTTTGATTATTTTAAACATAATGAGGGCATTTGTTATTTTTAAAATAAGTGAGGGTATATGCTACTTTTCATATTTGTAATGGGGATATTTGATAAAATATTCCTTTTTATGTCAATTAATTGGATTTCCCCCCTCCATGTTTGGTGAGTGTGTGTGAGAGTTTGTGAGGGAGGAAGTAACGACTTATTTCAATTTAAGTTATTTAGTGATAGGGTCTCATATAATATGTAATTATATGATATTAGAATTTGGGTTTTCAAATTGTCCAATATTAGAATTCGAGTCACTAGATGGCTCAAAATTGGTAATATAAACAGTAAAAATGATATAAAAACTCTAATGTCGGACAATTTAGAGTCTCAAATTCTAATATTACATATTATATGAGAGCTATTACTATATAAATAACCCTTTCAATTCTATTATAGAGAGAGACTTCTGCTCTCTTGCAGTTTTCCTCTCCTTTCCATGTTGTACATGAGCTAAAATGATTTTAGACCTACTTCCAATGTCAGACCATCACCTATGGCTATTAGTAGAAAAATATGGGTCCTAACGGACGAGTAAAATAAAATATAAAGTTAATTAGATTTTGAATTTCTAAATGTTCAAAAGTTGACGTTTGAGTCTGAAGATGTTCAGCCTAAGATTTATGTCATGAGATAACAGTTGACTAGTATTGACATTCCAAAAATCTGTTAATAAATATTTAAAGATTAATTAAACTTAGGATTCTATTTTTTTCCTTTCTTTTTGAGTTCTTATTCGATGTATGTGTTAACAAATTTTTGATGGTCAACACGGATCAACCGTTATCTCAGGACGCAAACATTAAGTCGAACATTTTCAGGATACAAATGTATTTTCAAATGGTTTTGGAATTCAAAATCTAATTAACCCTTTTATTAGTTTAGATAATTTTACAATAAAACTAAAGAGGAGAGTTTGAGAGAGAGAAAAATAGACAAGGTTTATTGGAATTTAATTCGATATAATTATTGGGGGGAACTTGAGAGTAGATACAACGATGCATAAGTTATGATTAGTTTAATGAAGTTGGGAAACTTTGCAATAAATTTGTGTTTCAAGTAAAGCGCGGTTTCCACCTGAAACCAAGGAACACACGCACACATGCTAATCTATCCTAAAATTCAAAAATATTTTGCTAACTAGATGGTATGAGAGCTTGTGGTTGATCAGGAGTAGGACCATCGTATACGCAGAATCATACAGAGACTGGGTGGGCTCCAGTCCACCCCAATTTTTTAATATTTATATTTTTATTATATAGTAACTCACATCTAGTCTATCCTAGTCCACTCCAGTCCAATCCAACTTGAATTTTTAATTTCGTCATTGACCATAATAATGCTACTAATATGTATGTTGCCACATTATGCGGTCTCCAAAATGTGATAAAATTTTATAATATTGAATAAAAGGAGATCCATTGGTTCTTAAACATGGAATAAAGAAAAATTAGCTTAAAGAAGTATACCAAAATAAAATATTATCATGATAATCTAAACCTCACTTGGAAAAATGGCAGGAAAAACTTGAACCTACTACATAATAGCTTGTACATATGCTTGGACGAAATCTTCTTGTGAAGTTAGTTATATCATAACATGACAATGTACTCAACGGGTTTGCAGATTTGAGTCCAAAAGGCTTCATCAAAGATGTAGAGTATGACAGTGGCCTCCATTGCAATGTGTTCAGGACTTGGCAAAGGAGACAATATAGAAAACCTCCTTAAATATGAGAAAATTACAACAGTCATATTTTATGTCGATGATATAGTGGCCACATGAGACAATGAAAAGAAGCGATTGACACTTCAGAAATAGTTGTCTATATAATTTGAAATGAATCCATGTACTCTAAGTATTTTTTTTGGGCATTGAAGTATCTCAGAGTAAATCAAAAATTATTCTATCTCAAATGAAGTATACTTATATAAATTGTTACATAAAACATATATGATTGATTGTCAACCAGTAGCCACACCATTAGAGGAAGGTCTGAATAATCCGAACCAGATGTTAGTAAATAAAGTAAGATATCAATGATATATAATAGGTCGTTTGATGTATCTGACACATACAAAGTCGAATTTAGCACATGTTCTTGAAGTTGTGAGTCAATTCATTCATGATTCATAAGAGCAACACATGAATGTTGTGATGAGCATATTGAGGTGCCTGAAAGGGAGTCCTGGAAATGATATACTGTTAAATAAGAAGAATCACCTCAGAGTTGAAGAGTATACATATGTAGATTGGACATGAGCAATAGATGATAGACGGTCTAAATCTGGTTATTTTACATTTGTAAGAGAAAATTTAGTTATATGGAGAGAAACAAAAAGTAGAATGTAGTTGTTCGTTCCATGGTTTGAACTAAGGACCTCATATATGAAAGCCTAACTTGGTAAGAACTACACCATAATTTTTTTGGGCCATCGGGATCCGTAGGCCATGGGCGGTCGCTCTGGTTGCTCTAGGCCAGGGCCGACCCTGATACCATGGAATGGTTCTAGATATTTGTAAAATATTATGGATTCAAAATCTATTGGAGGATTTGGGTTATAGAAATTCTCAACCACTGAAGTTATTTTGTGACGACCAAGCACCGCATGTGATATTGTACATAATCTAGTTCAACATTACATAACGAAGCATGTGAAAGTTGATCGGTTCTTCATCAAAGACAACTAGAAAATAAAATTATCGAGGTACCGACATCAAAATAGAAGACTAGTTAGCTGATATTCTTACAAAACTCGTGGCCAGCCACATGTTCACAAGTTTCTTGGACTGATAGGAGTGTTGAAGTAGTTAATTATAAGAGATCCTTAATTAAGGAACACCTTAATTATAGAAAGTCCTTAATTAAGAAAGTCTTGTTGTATAAAGTTTTTAATTATAGAAAGTCTTATGATATATTTGTAATTGTAATTATTTGGTGTACTAGGATTTGCTTCTCTATATGTACTTGTCTCTAAAGAGAAATGAATACTCAATTAAGTTTATTAGTACTTTTTCCATACCATACATTTTATAACATATGAAAGTAGTAGCTCACACAAGTTTCAAAAACACATTGCTCTGCTTCCTTTCATGCTCTATTATAATAAATATTATTGGGCATAAAAATAGAGCCATGTAGTGACTTGTGGCAAACTAACAAATCACAATTTCAAAAACGGAACAACTTTATCTTGTTAGAAATTTTATTGTGCCATGTCGATTCATGAGATGAAGAACATAAATTAAATTGATTGCGGAAGCGTACCTGAATCCATTGCTTGGCTTGATGGATGTTGAAGCGATCGTCTCTTTATTGGGTTCGATCTTTCAACTTGCTACGACCCTTAATGACAAAGGTGAATCCGAATCCTTTGTCCCTTTCTTTCTGTTGATGGGGATGCAGAAGAGAAAAAGAGAGAACCTTCTCTTTGGTGGCCGTATAAGTTGGGGACCATAACCTAATGAATACACACACACACGCACACACACACACACACACACACACACACACACACACACACACACACACACACATATATATATATATATATATTTTTTTTACATATATATATATATATATATATATATATATATATATATATATATATATATATAAATATAAATATATACATGTGTTTTGATATTTCTAATTTGGCCCCTCATCAAATTAGAATTATCTTCGGTATCTACACATTAATTCCATGACAATTATACCCTTAAGACAATTTCCAAATAGACCACTTTAATTTGGCTTAATTATTTAGATAGCCCAAACCTAATTAATTTTACATGTGTGGCCCCTTAATTATTGAATAATTCCAATAATCTCCCACTGGGCCACATATGTAATCTTATAATTGTGTTAATCTTTGTGAGCTCATAAATTGCTATTTTAATCCTTAGGGTATATCCGGACAATCTCATCCATTAATCATATCAACATAGGATCAAAGCGGCCTTCGTCACATATAGCGTAACTAAACCATCAATGGTCACATATACCAATATAGCTAAACGACATAGATCAATCATGGATGCGTAGCATGGAAATTACACGCAATGTGATCAATACATGTCTATTTCTAACTGGTCCTCCTTAACTTTAGTGAGATTAATACTTTAACATAATAAAAACAGAATGAACTGAATTCGCATATATCTGATCAGATAAATATCCAAAATACTTTAATATACAAATGTGTCCAAAACCAAATAGCACCCAAATACATAAAAAGACAAACTCCCACTGTATTACCATATTCTTAATTAAGATAACACCCATATGAGCAGTATGCTCTGAAAGATCCCGGGTGATAATACTTTTGTAAGCGGATTCGCTAATCATGGAGTTTGTCCTAATGTGCTATATGGACACTTAAACCATTATGAATTCTTTCCTTCACAACTAGAAACTTTATGTCAATATCCTTTGACATATACAAGTTTCTGTTGTTTTTGGAATACAGTATTGCTGATTCATTGTCACACCGTAATTTGAGTGGTCTTTCAACACCCTTTCCTGTAGGCGCAGCCTTATGACAAGATTTCGTAACTATATTCCATGAATAGATGCCTCATAACATGCTATAAACCTTGCTGTCATGGTAGAAAATATTATGAGTGCATGTTTGACACTCATCCAAAATATATCTCCATTAGTCAGCATAACCTGATGTGAATTTTCTGCTATGTTGGCATCCAACAAAATCAGAGTCGGAATACCTTATGATCTCCATAATTATTCCATCTCCTACAAAGAGCATATAATTCCTTGTTCTCTATTAATTACTTAAGTAGTTTGGCTGCTACCCAATGATCCATCCATATTTGCTTAAATATCTGCCTAACATCCAAATATATACGCAATATCCTGACGCGTACATACTTGAGCATACATTAGACTCCCTACAACTGATCACGAAGTAAAAATCTATTATATTTTCTTAATTTTAAGGCTAACTTTAGGGCATTTGATTGAGACTAAATTTCTCTCCTTTAGCGACATGTGTCACTAAAATTTGTATTAAATATTTTAATCGATATATAAAACCAGAATATTATATTTCTACTCCCACTGAACTTGTGATACACACAATCTTCAACAGTATTTATCTCAAAACCAAACAAGGTAGTCACTTGTTAAAACTCAAAGTGTCTTTGACGAGAAGCCTGCTTGAGTCCATAAATAGATTCTGTCAGTTTGCAAACCATATTCTTTGGGTCTTCTGACACAAATTTTTCTAGTTGCACCATATAAATTATTTCGTCAATGTTACCATTGAGAAATACCGTTTTGACATCCATTTGATGTAACTCAATATTAAAATGTACAACAAGTACTATGATTTGTTTAAAAGAGTATTTCAAAGAAACCGAAGAGAAAGTCTCTTTAAAAAAATAATCCCTTCCTCTTCTCTTGAGGTTGTTGAGTTTGTTCCTCATAAAGAATTATATTATCTTGAATGGGGGGTGCCTTTATGTTGTCTTGTTGAGGTAGCTCAACATCGACTTATAGAGGTAATTCGACATTGTCTTATTGAGGCTCCGAATTTGTCATGACCCACACCCTGATTAGGGGCACGAGTACGTGGTTACGTCCAGCCTACGCCGCAGCATCGGCGGTAGAACGTTGTCTAGGTCATCTATAAATACTACAACTAAACAGATAAAGGTACATATACAGTATATACACTCCAAAAGGAGGTGACATAGCAATACAGTCTCAATCACAAGCAAACTAGGATAGATAGCATGAAAGGAAATATGATAGATGTAAGCAGAAAATAAGTTCGAGATCCACACAAGCCCAGATATATACACGACACCACAGAGTCACACATATAATATGAAATACTACTGTCTGAAAAGTACTAGCTGGCTCGCAGGCCAGGCAACCCTAACTAAGCTACTCTACGCAGGGTGAGCCCTCTACTCAGGGTGAGCAAAGTCTAGTGGCTCTACTAACAAGCCATGGTCCAGGTCTACTCCATCAGACTCGACCCCATAATAAGTCGGGCAATCTGCCTCAGAATCATCTGTAATATATCAACGGTATTCTGTCAAGAAAATGAGCAAGTACAAACACTAACAGCAGTTCCATGTGAATTGACAAATTCTATAAGAGACAGTATAATGAAATACAAGACAAAGATATAGGAAGACTTGGGAACCGTTCGGAAGCTGAGTTACAACCCTTAAACCAAACAAGGACCGGGGTTGTAACTCTTCTCCCGAGCAGAACTTAGTCTCCAATCAAGGTACAATATAAAGGCATGTAGAACATGTGAGTAACTGAAATATCATAGCATTGTGAGAAAATACTGAATGTAGAACAGAACAGGATATGTGATAAGATAAGTAAATATAAAATGTGCCTTGAATTATTAGAGCGTTATGTGATCGGCTTGGGAAACATGATCAGGCTTTCCATCCGACCGGCTATAAACAATTTATACAATAGAACGGTAAGGCCGGTCTCCATAGAAAGCTATGAACGATGTAGGGTAAGGCTTTACCCGTCGTGAGGCGAGGGTATAGCTATGAAAAATGTGTACAATAGAACAATGTGAGAATTCTGATCACACATCCACTAATAACTCCCCATCCCCGAATAGTATAAAGGATCGGGATATAACACGTCATGACACGAAATTCAAAAGCAGGTGATCAGCCCACTCCCAAGTCCATGTCCATACAAGTACAAGTAACAAGTCGAGTCATGTACCAATATACCAAGTAACCCAGGAATAACATCTCATGACAGGAACCGACATATACTAGTCCGTGAACCATCGTGTTAGGAATCAAGTAAGACACTACAACTGAATTGGATATAGCAGATATCAAGACAATAAAAACTATTAGTGAATGTACTCGCCTGCTGTCCTGAGCTATAGGGTATATCAATGCTCAAAGTGGTAATCAAAAACCTAAAGATAAGATATTTCATGTTAATTTAGGTTTAACAAGTTAAGAATGATTTATAATGAATGATATAAAATCTAGGTCAAACTAGGTCTCACTGAGTCACACTAAGTCCTGTCAAGTCAATCTAGGTCAAATCAAGTTATATCAAGTCAATCTAAGTCGACTCTAGGTCATACCAGTCATCGTAAGTCAAAACAAGTCGAAGCAAGTCAAACGGGGTCAAGAGTTGGCCTACAGTTGACTTTTAGTGAACTTGTCAACCCTGGTCAACTCTAGGTCAACCTAGGTCTAACTGGTCAAATGTTGACCAACAGTTGACTTTTAGTCAACTGGTCAACTTTGGTTTGGATTTGGTCCAATTTAGACAAAGTGTTGACTCATCGTTGACTTTTAGGTAAAAATTCTACCGAGCTAAAATTGGTTGAAAAATGATATTTGTAGGGTGTACCTAACAAGTCACCTAAGTTTCAAGTCAATCCGAATACACGAATCCCATATCTTGAAATTACCCGATTACCCTCTAATACACATACCCTTAAACCACTCTAACGTTGATGCCAAGTGGCCTTCCCTTAGGAATTCCACTCCCGGCTTCCTAGGGTAGTAGGATACTAGCCTATACAATCATTACCTACCAAGTTCTCTAGGTAGAGTGGACATCCAGTCTATCTTATCTTACATGTTGGTCATTTATCCGTTATCTTGAATATCTCAAGATACTCAATGGTATCGTGCGATACCATCCTCCTAATCCCACACACAACCCCGATTTCAACCTAGGAGCCTACCTACAAAATTTAATTCACATTACCTAGGTCCCCTTCAAGTTTGGATGCGTTTCGAATCACGAAACTCAAAATCACCCTCTCACTAAAACTCACACAACCACACACACACTCTCAAACACTCACACACATAGGCTCATAAAGTGGACTGATTTATATGGCTTGTAGGGGCTGAATTATACATGTGTGGGGCTGAAAATGGGGTATCAAATGGGACTTATTTGGAGTGTTAATGGGATTGAAATGTAGAGCTTTGTAGGGGCTGAATAGTGGTGAAATGGGGACTGATTTATAGGCTAAGTTAAGGCTGAAATATGGGCTAAAATTGGACTGATGTTGGGGCTGTTATGTGGCATGTTAGGATAGGTTTTGGGCTGGAATATGGGTGAACCATGGGCTGATTATAGGTGGTTTGGGGACTGAATATGGGGGGCCTAATGGACAGCAATGTAGACTGTTTTAGGGACATCAAAGGAGGCTAAAAATAGGCAGGAATGTAGTGGTTAAGGACTGATATATAGGTGGTTTGATGGCTGTGTTTGAAGGACAGTTGGGGGCTGAATTCAGGGAGTTTAGGAGGGTATTTAAAGGGGCTGTTTAGGACAGTTATTGGACTGTTAAGGGGAGCAAAGGGGGACAGCCATATAGGCTAATTAAGGGGGATGATCAAAGGGGACTAGATGGGCAGCTATGTGCTGCTATTGCTGCTGTACCTACTGCTGTTTGTAGCAGCAGTATCCCCCCTCAACTCCACTCTCTACTCCTACACATCTCACATTCTATCAAACACCCTACCAACACCAATTCCTATATACACAAACACCCCCATACACATACATTTAACTACACCACACCAATCTAACTTCTTCCCCTACCCTTGGCCGAATCCTACACCTCACCTAAACACAAAATTACACACATACACACCATAATATATATATATATATATATATATATATATATATATATATATATATATATATATATATATATATATATATGGACACACTCACACACACACACACACTAAATATGAATATTACACCACATATAACACTAATACAAATAAAGTTTAAGGTGCCTAACCCACTTAGATGCAAATCTAATTATTCTAGAAGTGTCCAAATTTGGGGAAAACTCAAAGACACAATCACAAACCCAAACTTCTCCTAGGACACTCCAAATGGACTCAAACTTGACACAAATAGGGACACAAATACGGGGATCAATCCTACGGGATCTAAACTAAATTACATGATGAAAAAAATAAGTTAGAGAATAGGTTGTACCTATCGGGAGATGGATCCCAATTAAAATCCTCCGACACGGCTCCGACACAAAACGAATTATTTAGGACACACCCCTCCACTTCTTGCTCCCAAAAGCTTAGAGAAGCACCACTTGGGGTAGAGGGAGAGATCGATGGAAGAAAAACGGAAAAAAAGCTTTACGTGGAGATAAAATCCAAGGATTTCTCTTCTTCCTTTTGGAAAGAACTTGGAGAAGAAGAAGAAGAAGAAAATTTAAAGTGGGAAGAAGAAAAGAGGAAAGAAGTGGCCTGCCCTAATAAGGGGGTTTGGGGCACTTACTATTTACATGTTTGTCCATCCCTTTACTAATATGCTAAGTTAGCTTCCTAATTTGGTATTAGGGGTTAGTTTAGTCATTTCTAAAACACTAATCTAACTAAACCTACCATGAAATGTCAGAAAAACTAGGTCCTCAAACGGACGTAGCAAGATACAGGAAGAACATGCTAATATGAACTGTCAGAATAATAAATAATATATAAAAGACTATTCTAAACACAGACATGCAATGGAGATTCTAACGCCTAACGTGCAATTTAGAAGACAAATTTCATGCGTATGGGTGGGATTTTAGGCAATGTGTACGTAACATGGCATCCAGTCATCTGTATCCGTCCGTAACGTCTAAAATGTCAGAGGGCATCTGCAAATAAATCGCCACAGTTCCATCCGGAGACTGTGGTTTACCTGTTTGGCTTCCCATACGCACTGTTTGCCATTAAAATTGTTTGATTGAAAACTTTAATACAAACAGAACAGTGTTACAATATAGGACTTAGATGTAGTCCTAGGAGTACACTTTTGTTTAATCTGGGTCCTTAGTGCCAATGGAGCGAGTGATAATGCGTTGACTCCGTTGACGGGCTGACGACGGTTATCGGTTCTCTGAAGGTGTAGATTGCTCTGGGTGCTGGAGCTTGCCGGGAGGAAGACGTTGAGTGTCTGCCTCTGTCTCTCTGGTGATTCTCTGTATGCTCGCTGTGGATTCTGTATGTTGTCCGTATCTGTGTGGAATAAGGAAATGATCCCTCTATTTATTGCTGGGCAGGTTGGCTGCTCATGCACGCATATGTAGGATGCGCCGGTATGTGGGGACGCCACGTGGAGATTGCTGATGGAGGCGCATGGATGATGCGCCCTACTCAAGGAGTTGAATTCTTCATACTGCTGTTGTGAACTGGCACGTAGCAGAGGAGAAGATCTTTCTGTTGCTGAAATCTTGGATGAGTTGAGTCAAAGGACACGTGTCGTCGACTCATGGCTCGGAGATCTCAGATCTGATGGGGGATGATTTGGTGGGATGCGCCTTGGATTGGGCGCATGATGAGATTTTGGCTCGTGACCTTTAGGAGTCACGAACCGTTCTGGGCGCATGGCTTTTGAGGCGCATGCGGGCGACTTTTCTTCTGTCTTTCGGGATCAGAGATCAGTCTGGGGCGCATGGCTTTTGAGGCGCATGCAAAGCTTCAACTGGAGACTCTTCTTCTGTCTTTAGGGATCAGTGAAGGGTCTGAGGCGCATGGCTTTTGAGGCACATGCGGATGGTTGGGTGGCCACGTGGCAGTAGCCGTCGGGGTAAAGTCATGATGATGCTGACGTTGTGGATGCTTCATTTTCTGCAAAAGCTGTCAACCGTTCAGACTTGGGGAGGCGTGCTGCCAACTCTGTCAGTTCAGCATTTAATGTTGGTGACATTCGATGGACAGCTGAGTGGGCACGTTGGTTGACGTTCCACTAGGCGTATGGGGACGTATGGGGGCGCATCCTCTGTGATGCGCTCGATACAGGGCACATCTGTGGGAGGCGCTTGGTGTTTGACGGGGTGTGATACGCTGTCCAGCCGACGCATCCGACACGTCTTTAATGATGCGGCTGTTTCGCTTCTCGAGTGCTTTTAAATAGTCGTTTGGCTGAAGTCGAGGCGTCTGGTTCATCTATTTATGTGAGTTCATTGCACGGAATTCGGAGAGCCATCCACTTGGCGCGTGGGTTTGATCTGCCCGGCCTATAAATAGTGGTATGGAGAGAGGGTTGGTCTCTCGTTCTCTCACGTCTTTCCGACATGAACTTGTGTGTTCGGGTGCATTCTGTTGACGAAGTGCTCCCGAGGGTGAAGATGAGACGCCGTGTCTTCGTTGATGCACTTGAAGGTGACTGTTACATACTACAGACGGAGTCGAGGGCTTCCGAGGCAGGCGGAAGGTGCCTGTTACATCCAAAGATAGGGATGTTCGGGCCTCGTCTCCGTTGTTCCGGAAGAGCCGTAGATCGAAATGGCGGTGCTAGGCTCTTTCTTCCTTCAAAGTGGGTGTCGCCCACTCTGGTTGTGTTGAAAGCTGCTCCTTTAGTCGTATTTCGATTACGGTCTTCCTTGGTCTTTGGAGGCTCTTTCGAAGCCTCCCCTGGCCACAGATTTGCGGTGCTCTTCTCTTCATTGGTTCCAGCCAGAGGGTTAAATGCTTTGTTTAGTCGAAGCACTTATCAGGTGAGCCTGGCTGGAAGAGCGGCACATAATTGGGCTGCTGAAGGGATGCACATAACTGAGCTGGATGCACATAACTGAGCTGCTGAGGAGATGGTGGGATGCGCCTAGTTGGAGGCGCATGGTGTCTGTTGCGCCTAACTGGCGGCGCATGGTGACTGCTGCGCCTATCTGGAGGCGCATGGTGGCCGCTGCGCCTATCTGGAGGCGCACGGTGGCCGCTGGCTGTAGACTTAGGATCTTTTCTTTGTAGAAATTCTCCTTTGTACAACCTTTTCTAGACATGTAATAGACTTTTATATATAAATAAAAAGTCCTTCTTCAAATGTCTATACTTATTGACTTTGCTGTGAAGTGTTCTGTCCGAGTTCTGGCACATGTAGTGTCTGGCGCATGGGCTTTCTTGGTTGTGAAATTCTATGCTTCTACACGCACTAGCGACTGTCCTTCCCCAATATTTCCCATACTGTTCAAGTCATGTCCATGGCTCGTCCAGTTTTGTAACTGCTTGAGTCTCTAGACCCTAGTCATAGCAGTTACGATTATCTACCGTCATACGACTTTAGAGATAGCTAGTCAATAAGTCATGCCCCTAGCAGAATGTCTCAAACCATGTAGTATGAGTGTCATAGCCAAAGGAGATATAAGAATATCCACCAACAAGAAGGTAGTCCGCTAACACTAAGTTAACATGCATATAATAAAGTAAAACGACTAAAAGAGTCGCTTGCACCCAAGTGTGGCTTGGACGTGCAATTTATATCAAAGGAAACTAACAATATAAAATAAAGTAAATAATGCAGTAAATAAATAATTTGACAGTTAATTAGCAAGGTATACTTGCCTGTTGAGTCGCCTGGTGAGCTGCCTGGTGTGGTACAATAATGGTGGCACAAGATCGCCTTCGGTCTTACAACTATGCAAGACGACCTCTCAGTTTGATTTAAAGTTGATCGGCGTGCTATGATCATATCGGCACAGAAGTAGTCTCAAATGTCAAAACGACACAAGATGATCTCAGACGATGGAACGTGTTATGTCATTGAGTCCGAAATAGTCAAATCATTTAGGGACAATATAAGGAAGTTCGAGATTCACCATGGGATAGGAAACAAACGATTGGTCATGGATAAGAATAGATATTCAAAAGAATTTTATATATAAATAAATAAGTTTTTTTTTTAAAAAATATTTATTATAGTTGAAAACTATATCTCATTAATCAAAATAATTTCTAAACAGATACTTTGAAAATATGGAAATATATCCTAGGTCAAACTATATTTTTAGAAAATATTACGATAATAATTTTGAAGTTAAAAGCCACACTTGAAATACCATAATACAACAATATATTTTTGAGATATCAATTATATATATTTAATAAAGCATAAGATAATAATAATGATAATAATACTTATAACAATATATATTTACATATGTACATAGTATAAACAAAAACACTGGATGTACAAAATAAGTTTTTAGGAAAAAAATTTACTCCATATATATTTATTTTTAATGGAACAGTATAAATAACTAATACTAACCATAATATAATATTTATACATTATAATATTATAATAATTATAACTATAACAACAGATGCAACAAAATAATAATAATAATAATAATAATAATAATAAAACAAAGTTAATAATATTAATAATAATAATAATAACAATAAGGTTAATTACAGCAGACTCCTCCCTCCAATATGACCCATGGGAGCTATTCTCCTCATTCCCAAATGGGAACTCGGGAGAGAGAGGAAGGGGAAGGTCAGAGAGAGAGGGTGGAGAGCGGAGGAAAGAGCGAGGGATGGGCGGAGGAACGAGGAAGGAGAGGCGGTGGAGCGACCGGAGCTGCGGAAGAGCTCGGCAGAGATGGGGGTCGGGATGCCGGAGACGGCGTTACGGGAGGAGGGACGGCGAGAGCGGGGCGGAGTGAAAGGGGGTTTTGGGTCGGCGGAGCTCCGTCGGTCCGGCGGGCGGCTGCGGAGGCTCGACGCTCACACGGTGATGGAGAGCTATGGGTCAGATCGGGGTCTTCCCGGCGTCGTGCGGTGTTCGGGGCTCGACGGACGCGGCGGAGAGGGTTGCGCTCGCAGAGGGCTGCGGGAACGGAAGAGTCGCTGGCGCTTGGGCGCGGCTGGGTCGGGACGCGGTGGCAGCGCGCTCAGGGTGAGCGACGTCGGCACAGCCCGTGGAAGGGTGCGGGACGAAGGGGCTGATCGGCGTCATATGGACGCCGGCACGGCGGAGGCGGTAGATGAGCGGCGGTCAGGGTTCGTGCAGTTCGCCGAGGTCGACGACGCGGGCACAGGGACGACGGTGGCAGGTAGGTAAGGGGTTTTCTATCTCTTTTTTTTCTTTTCTTCTCTGTATGGAGATGATGGGGTGTGCGAGCAGCGTCGGGTGTGGGCGACCGCCGGGATGGGGTCGAGGTGGGCTACGGAGACAAAGGGTGGCGGTGGTGATTTAATTATTGGTCGCTGTGGCATTGTGGCTTTGGCCGATGGTGGCAGCAGTTGTTCTGTCCGGGTGGAGTCAGGGGTGACAATAGAGGGGTTTGACGGAGGGTATCGTCGTCGGGTTTGGGTTTGGGGCAGTGGTGGAGTCGGACATGGTGGTGGAGGCGATGGCGTTGATGCTGGGGCGGCGGCGATGAGGATTAGGAAAGGGTTTGCTGGTCAGCTATCGGGATGTCGGTTGTTGTCGGAGTGGCCGGGGACGACTTGGAGGGGGTATGGTGCTATCTACGGAGGCTACGTTGTCGTGAAGGCGTTGAGAATAGACTGTGGCAGCGGGGTGATGGTGTAGGCGGGCTCGGGTGGCCGGGATAGTAGGACGCGATGATGACGAAGAGAGGAGTCGAGTCAGGGTGATGGTTACGTCGTATCGGGTGTGTCCGATACGATAGAGGCAGAGGTTCGGATCTGTCGGACCCGGGAGAACAATGTATTTGTACCATATAGAATATAGTGGATGGGAAAGGAGGACACCGACACGATGCACGATTTGTGGTAGAAATTTTGTGGATGTTTGGTTTTTATGGAGGAGTACCTGCCTATTTATAGGATGTGGGAATTCCCATTTGGATAGGATTAGAATTTATTTAAAACCCAAATAGATAATTAGCTACTAATAAATTTAATCCAAATTCAAATCCAAATCCAATCCAAATCCAATCCAAATCCAATCCAAATCCAATTTAAATCCAATTAAATTCCAACCTTTAGCTTTAAATTAGATAAGATAAATCAAATTTCAAAGTATAGATATTATTTTAACTATTTACATAAATCCATAGAATGAAATCAAGATTTAAATCGCCATAATAATTCAAAAATATATTTTTCAAAAATACCTATAATATTAATTTCAAAAATAACCATAATTATTTAAACATCAAATATGAAAATATATCTTTTGCTAAATTGAGATAAATTTTCAAAAATTAAAATATTAAATTCATGCATTCGCATGCAAATAGAATATAATTTATAAGTTACAATTTATACTAGTATTATGAATAAAATATCTCGAATACCATTTTCATAAATAATAAAATAATTAATTTTGAAAATTGTACTATTGTTTAAAATAACTAATAATTATTTACGAAAATGGGTATGCACAATAATATTCATATAATTATACCTTTAACCAAAATAAAATATTTAATTATGCTATATTGAAATTAATATATGTCTTCTATATTAATAAATCCCATAAATAAAACTTTTTCAAAATATGTACCTCGCGCGAAATTTTCACTCGACGAACAAATATGAAAGAGCAAATTTGCGCGTGACGTACAATACGACTATGCGACGTATAAATACAAAACAAAAAAATATCAGTACTAAAATATAGTAGAAATTTAGGGGTTTTACATCCTACCCAACTTACAAGAATTTCGTCCTCGAAATTAAAAATAAGTAGGGGTTGAGAGGGTACAAGGGTATATCAATGAGGAACAATCAAATCACGACGTTCACAACATGCATTAGAAAATCGTGTCTTCGATAACTACGGAAATAAATAACGAATTTAATTTAGGGGGTGAATGATGGTCGCGACAATGAATCTAGGGTCAAGGGAAAGGACGAGTAACTCGAGATGGGGATATAGTCCCATTGGTTGGTCGGTGGCTAACTATTTTGGCAATAGTTGGGGATAACTAAAGGTGATACCTTGGGTTTATCTACTAGGTACGAGTCTTCGTCTAAATAAGTGAAAGATGAGAACCAATATGAGTCCAAAGAAGTTTTCGAATGCCAATATGTGGTTCAACGGTGAGGGAGTAATTCAAAAAGAATTGCCAAGGCTGTCGCGGATGGGACCTTAGAGGACAAGTTTAACTATGTCCCCATCCACGTATAACGATAGATAAAAGCGAACCAAAGTACAATAGGTTGATCAGACCATCATGTACCGGTTCTGATTAGACAATATGTTAGTAGGTGCGCACCCAATAAAACATGTCATGATCAAGCTCGATAAGGGAATAAGCTTGCAAAACTTAAGCTAAACTAGCAGTATAGGATAGTCAAAATTAGTAAAAACATAGGCACGATTAAAATTGAAAGAAGTGGGACTAGTTCAAACTTCTTAAGAATTTAAGTCTTGTTTGGTGCCTATACAGTCGACCTATTGTCTCCTTGTCTAAGGCTTTGGTCGACCAATAAGGTATAGTTTCTATAGTCTAGGCAATCCACTTAGTATCTACTATAATGAGTCATAAGGATGAAGGCAATGCTTGGTCATGAGGCATTCTACCCAACTTACAAGAATTAAACTAGTAGAGTGATGGGACACGGGTCATGTCCACCTAGTATGGATTACCTTATTAATCTCTATCAAGCACGAAAGAATGGCACGAATCACGATAGAAGGAATCAAGCAAGATACAATTCGAGGAGTCAAGCGGGAAGGCGGTCAAGTATGTGGATGAGATCCTAGACTTTAATCCTATACGCAGGCTTGCTTGGTACGGTAAAGTAACCAAACAATTTATCTTGACCTGCATGGGCCACCATAAAAATATGTAACGCTCCAGTCCCAAAATACGTAGGACCAAGTACGTAGACATGCCAGCTGTATTCATACGAAGTACGTAGGTTTCGTATGAATACATAAGCTATAAAATGCAGTAATCCAAGACAAACTAAATCTCATCCACAATGAAAAGAAATATAATATAAAATCAACTCGAATATTTATGATACAATCGTTGTGCGGAGACAAAGTCCACTACCAACTATCCCAATGAAAGAAATGTACAAAAAATCGAACGATAAAAATGGCAAGACGAACCAAGCTCAATCGTCTTCGAAGGAATGGAGAAGACCACGGCCTTGGCTAGGATACCTGCGGAAGACATGAACACACACCTGGGGAAAAACCAGGTCCTCAGACGGACGTAGCAAGATACAGGAAGAACATGCTAATATGACCTGTCAGAATAATACATCATATATAAAAGACTATTCTAGACACAGACATGCAAAGAAGATTCTAACCGCCTAACGTGCAATTTAGAGGACAACTTTCATGCGCATGGGTGGGATTTTAGGCTATGTGTACGTAAATGGCATCCAGTCATCTGTATCCGTCCGTAACGTCTAAAACGTCAGAGGGTATCTGCAAATAAATTGCCACAGTTCCATCCGGAGACTGTGGTTTACCTGTTTGGCTTCCCATACGCACTAGCGACTGTCATCCTCCAATATTTCCCACACTGTTCAAGTCATGTCCATGGCTCGTCCAGTTTTGTAACTGCTTGAGTCTCTAAACCCTAGTCATAGCAGTTACGATTATCTACCGTCACACGACTTTAGAGATAGCTAGTCAATAAGTCATGCCCCTAGCAAAATGTCTCAAATCGTGTAGTGTGAGTGTCACAGCCAAAGGAGATATAAGAATATCCACCAACAAGAAGGTAGTCCGCTAACACTAAGTTAACATGCATATAATAAAGTAAAATGACTAATAAAGTCGCTTGCACCCAAGTGTGGCTTGGACGCACAATTTATATCAAAGGAAACTAACAATATAAAATAAAGTAAATAATGCAGTAAATAAATAATTTGACAGTTAATTAGCAAGGTATACTTGCTTGTTGAGTCGCTTGGTGAGCTGTCTGGTGTGGTACAATAATGGTGGCACAAGATCGCCTTCGGTCTTACAACTATGCAAGACGACCTCTCAGTTTGATTTAAAGTTGATCGGCGTGCTATGATCATATCGGCACAGAAGTAGTCTCAAATGTCAAAACGACACAAGATGATCTCAGACGATGGAACGTGTTATGTCATTGAGTCCGGAATAGTCAAATCAGTTAGGGACAATATAAGGAAGTTCGAGATTCACCTTGGGATAGGAAACAAACGATTGGTCATGGATAAGAATAGATATTCAAAAGAACTTTATATATAAATAAATAAGTTTTTTTTTTAAAAAAAAATATTTATTATAGTTGAAAACTATATCACATTAATCAAAATAATTTCTAAACAGATACTTTGAAAATATGGAAATATATCCTAGGTCAAACTATATTTTTAGAAAATATTACGATAATAATTTTGAAGTTAAAAGCCACACTTGAAATACCATAATACAACAATATATTTTTGAGATATTAATTATATATATTTAATAAAGCATAAGATAATAATAATGATAATAATACTTATAACAATATATATTTACATATGTACATAGTATAAACAATAACACTGGATGTACAAAATAAGTTTTTAGGAAATTTTTTTACTCCATATATATTTATTTTTAATGGAACAGTATAAATAACTAATACTAACCATAATATAATATTTATACATTATAATATTGTAATAATTATAACTATAACAACAGATGCAACAAAAAAATAATAATAATAATAAAACAAAGTTAATAATATTAATAATAATAATAATAATAATAATAATAATAATAAGGTTAAGTTACAGCAGACTCCTCCCCCCAATATGACCCATGGAAGCTATTCTCCCTATTCCCAAATGGGAACTCGGGAGAGAGAGGAAGGGGGAGGTCAGAGAGAGAGGGTGGAGAGCAGAGGAAAGAGCGAGGGATGGGCGGAGGAACGAGGAAGGAGAGGCGGTGGAGCGACCGGAGCTGCGGAAGAGCTCGGCGGAGATGGGGGTCGGGATGCCGGAGACGGCGTTGCGGGAGGAGGGACGGCGAGAGCGGGGCGGAGTGAAAGGGGGTTTTAGGTCAGTGGAGCTCCGTCGGTCCGGCGGGCGGCTGCGGAGGCTCGGCGCTCACACAGTGATGGAGAGCTGTGGGTCAGATCGGGGTCTTCCCGGCGGCGTGTGCTGTTCAGGGCTCGGCGCACGCGGCGGAGAGGGTTGCGCGCGCAGAGGGCTGCGGGAACGGGAGAGTCGCTGGCGCCGGGGCGCGGCTGGGTTGGGACGCGGTGGCAGCGCGCTCAGGGCGAGCGACGTCGGCACAGCCCGTGGAAGGGCGCAGGACGAAGGGGCTGATCGGCATTATATGGACGCCGACACGGCGGAGGTAGTAGATGAGCGGCGGTCAGGGTTCGTACAGTTCGTCGAGGTCGGCGACGCGGGCACAAGGACGACGGTGGCAGGTAATTAAGGGGTTTTCCATATCTTTTTTTCTCTTTTCTTCTCTGTGTGGAGGTGATGGGGTGTGCGAGCAGCGTGGGGTGTGGGTGACCGTCGGAATGGGGTCGAGGTGGGCTACGGAGATAAGGGGTGGCAGTGGTGATTTAATTATTGGTCGCTGTGGTATTGTGGCTTTGGCCGATGGTGGCAGTGGTTGTGCTGTCCGGGTGGAGTCAGGGGTGACAATAGAGGGGTTTGACGGAGGGTGTCGTCGTCGGGTTTGGGTTTGGGGCTGTGGTGGAGTCGGACATGGTGGTGGAGGCGATGGCGGTGATGCTGGGGCGATGGCGACGAGGATTAGGATAGGGTTTGCTGGCCAGCTATCAGGATGTCGGTTATTGTCGGAGTGGCCGGGGACGACTTGGAGGGGGTATGGTGCTATCTACGGAGGCTACGTTGTCGTGAAGGCGTTGAGAATAGACTGTGGCAGCGGGGTGATGGTGTAGGCGGGCTCGGGTGGCCGGGATAATAGGACGCGATGATGACGAAGAGGGAAGTCGAGTCGGGGTGAGGGTTACGTCGTATCGGGTGTATCCGATACGATGGGGGCAGAGGTTCGGATCTGTCGGACCCGGGGGAACAATGTATTTGTACCATATAGAATATAGTGGATGGGAAAGGAGGACACCGACACGATGCACGATTTGTGGTGAAAATTTTGTGGATGGTTGGTTTTTATGGAGGAGTACTGGCCTATTTATAGGATGTGGGAATTTCCATTTGGATAGGATTAGAATTTATTTAAAACCCAAATAGATAATTAGCTACTAATAAATTTAATCCAAATTCAAATCCAAATCCAATCCAAATCCAATCAAATCCAATTTAAATCCAATTAAATTCCAACCTTTAGCTTTAAATTAGATAAGATAAATCAAATTTCAAAGTATAGATATTATTTTAACTATTTACATAAATTCATAGAATGAAATCAAGATTTAAATCGCCATAATAATTCAAAAATATATTTTTCAAAAATACCTATAATATTAATTTAGAAAATAACCATAATTATTTAAACATCAAATATGAAAATATATCTTTTGCTAAATTGAGATAAATTTTCAAAAATTAAAATATTAAATTCATGCATTCGCATGCAAATAGAATATAATTTATAAGTTACAATTTATACTAGTATTATGAATAAAATATCTCGAATACCATTTTCATAAATAATAAAATAATTAATTTTGAAAATTGTACTATTGTTTAAAATAACTAATAATTATTTATGAAAATGGGTATGCACAATAATATTCATATAATTATACCTTTAACCAAAATAAAATATTTAATTATGCTATATTGAAATTAATATATGTCTTCTATATTAATAAATCCCATAAATAAAACTTTTTCAAAATATGTACCTCGCGTGAAATTTTCACTCGACGAGCAAATATGAAAGAGCAAATTTGAGCGTGACGTACAATACGACTATGCGACGTATAAATACAAAACAAAAAAATATCAGTACTAAAATATAGTAGAAATTTAGGGGTTTTTACAGTCCCCTACGGAACTTACGAGCTTTCTGCCCCTCATTCTGGATCATATCGGGAGCGAACCTGCTAAGGCGGAAGAACTCTGCTGCATACTCGTCCACCGACGAGTTCCCCTGCACTAGACCCACGAACTGGCCTCCAATGCTGTAAGAGCCACGTCCGGGAAGAACTTCTCCTTGAAGAGCCTCCGGAAGTTCTTCCATGTCAGCCCTCTCACCGACGTACGAGGATCCGTGCGGTACCATGTCAGCGCGATATCGAAGAATAGGCTGGCTGCAGCTGAAACCCAAAGTCCTCTAGGAAGCTCCGCTAGCTCCATACTCCGCTGTACGTCCTCTAGCCAGTCGTCTGCATAAAGGATGCCCTCCGTGCCCGTGAAGTCCCTGGAGCTCATTTTCCTAAAGTCTAATATTGTCCCTGGTCTGGACTGCTGCTGGTACGGCTGCTGGCCAGTAGGGCCCTGTACCGTACCCGGTGCCACTCTCTCTACGGCTGCCAGTGCATGCTGATGCGAGTTCTTCATGCTCTGCCTCAGCATCTCAATCTGACGGTGTAACACCTCCGTCTGGCGCTGCGACGCCTTTGCCTGGGCTCGTTGTGTCTCCATCATCTGCTGAAGGTGGTAGACCTCCCTGTGCAACTGCCAGGGCCTCCTGGATAGTGGAATCACTGGGGACAGTCTCGTGAACCTTCTCCTCAGCCTGGTTAGATCTCTCGGGCAAGCTACTCGATCCAGTAGCTTGCGGGTGCGTCTTCGTTATCCTGGAGACAAATTGAAATAAGGAGATCAATATGGTACATGAGAAGATATTATCAAAGAAGGACAGTTAATTTAATACAAGGAGAGTAATCATGATAATCAAAAGATCGGAAATTTTCCTAGGTGTGATTGAGAAACTCCTATCATATCCTAGGTCCTGCGTCCTAATTGCAGGCTCGTAATTAGTACTCTAAGTCGAGGACCATTACGAGATCGCACTAATTACGACACCGGACCTGCGTGGGCCACCACAAAAATGTGTCACGACCCGTACCCTGATTAGGGGTACGAAAACGTGGTTACGTCCAGCCTACGCCGCAGCATTGGCAGTAGAACGCTGTCTAGGTCATCTATAAATACTACAACTAAACAGATAAAGGTACCTGTACAGTATATACACTCCGAATGGAGGTGACATAGCAATACAGTCTCAATCACAAGCAAACTAGAATAGATAGCATGAAAGAAAATATGATAGATGAAAGCAGGAAATAAGTTCGAGATCCACACAAGCCGACATATATACACGACACCACAGAGTCACAGCATATAGTATGAAATACTACTGTCTGAAAAGTACTAGCTGGCTCGCAGGCCAGGCAACCCTAACTAAGCTACTCTACTCAGGGTGAGCCCTCTACTCAGGGTGAGCAAAGTCTAGTGGCTCTACTAACAAGCCATGGTCCAGGTCTACTCCATCAGACTCGACCCCATAATAGGTCGGGCAATCTGCCTCAGAATCATCTGTAATATATCAACGGTATCCTGTCAGGAAAATGAGCAAGTACAAACACTAACAACAGTTCCATGTGAATTGACAAATTCTATAAGAGTCAGTATAATGAAATACAAGACAAAGATATAAGAAGACTTGGGAACCGTTCAGAAATTGAGTTACAACCCTTAAACCAAACAAGGACCGGGGTTGTAACTCTTCTCCCAAGCAAAACTTAGTCTCCAATCAAGGTACAATATAAAAGCATGTAGAATATGTGAGTAACTGAAATATCATAGCATTGTGAGAAAGTACTGAATGTAGAACAGAACAGGATGTATGATAAAATAAGTAAATATAAAATGTGCCATGAATTATTAAAGCGTTATGTGATCGGCTTGGGAAACATGATCAGGCTTTCCATCCGACCGGCTATAAAAAATGTGTACAATAGAGCGGTAAGGCCGATCACCATGGAAAGCTATGAACGATGTAGGGTAAGGCTTTACCCATCGTGAGGCGAGGGTATAGCTATGAACAATGTGTACAATAGAACAATGTGGAAATTTTGATCACACAACCACTAATAACTCTCCATCCCCGAATAGTATAAAGGATCCCGACATAACACGTCATGACACGGGATTCAAAAACAGGTGATCAGCCCACTCCCAAGTCCATGTCTATACAAGTACAAGTAACAAGTCGAGTCATGTACCAATATACCAAGTAACCCGGGAACAACATCTCATGACAGGATCCGACATGTACTAGTCCGTGAACCATCATGTTAGGAATCAAGTAAGACACTACAACTGAATCGAATATAGCAGATATCAAGATAATAAAAACTATCAGTGAATGTACTCGCCTGCTGTCCTGAGCTGTAGGGTATATCAATGCTCAGAGTGGTAATCAGAAATCTAAAGATGAGATATTTCATGTTAATTTAGGTTTAACAAGTTAAGAATGATTTATAATGAATGATATGAAATCTAGGTCAAACTAGATCTCACTGAGTCACACTAAGCCCTGTCAAGTCAATTGTAACGCCCCAGTCCCAAAATACGTAGGACTAGAACGTATTCATGCCAGCTGTATACATATGAAATATATGGATCCTCGTATATATACATAAGTTGTAAAATGCAGTAACCAAGGTACTAAATCTCATCTACAAAGATAAATAATGATATAAAAGCAACTCTGAATTTGTCATGTATACAATCGTTGGACGGAGACAAAGTCCACTACCAACTAATTTTAATAAGAACAAAATATACAATGAAAGGAATTTAGTAGAGCAAGGAGATGACGATCCAAGAGCAACATCTCGATGAACAGAGCGCAAGTCATGGCCTTAGCTAGAGCACCTGTAGAAATCATAAGAACACACACCTGGCGAGATAACCAGGTCCTCAGAGGGACGTAACAAGATACATCAATATGCCATATAATACTGAATATAAAATATGCCACAATCAAAGAAAGTGACAAGACACTATAAGGTAATATAACCAAACTAAAGTGAACATGCAGTGAGAACAAACATTTTGTCGCATGAGCCTTGGCTGTAATGGGATCTGGTATAGTCCCCACTTGGGCACTAGTGACCGAGAGCATGACGTTCAAAAAACGACAGTGGCCAACCTGAGAGGCTCATACCCGTATCTCCAGCGGAGCTTCCGGGTTACAAGGGAAGTGCAATAGAAGCCCATACGATAAGGAATTGTTCTCCCCACCCAATGTACCTATCATGTCGCATCCACGACCATGTAACACTACTAACCGTCAAGTCTACTAACATACAACTAATGACAGTTAGACCTAACGCACGTCCTGCACGCATCAGTGATCAGCCAACACGCAAGTCCGTAGGCTATATGCTACTCATAACTCACACATCTCGTGGCACAACAGTGTCAAAGTTTATGCAATGCACTAAGCTAGTGGTAGTCCCTTAACTCTAACTCCATATGCAATCAAAGGTAAATAACAAGGTACAACTAATATCACTGAGCAGGCAGTAATCATGAACTAGAAATAAATGAACAATGATATGTAATAAATAAAATGCAACTAATTTATAAACAGTAAATTGTGGCAAGGTATCTTGCCTGGGGTGTCGCCTGGTGGTGCAATGTTTTCGACAAGTCCTGATTATCCACTAGCCATGATCAACGTGCAGAGGTCCAAAGCCGCGAGGAAATAGGAACACACGATTATTCAAGATTAATGATAAAAGGAAATTTGTATAGTAAATATAACTTATTTTTAGAAAATTATTTATAATGTAGAAACTAAAATTTTTGTAAATAAATATTTTAGAGATTTTTATTTAGGGTTTTAAAACCATATTTAAAATATAGGCCAAGCCAATATATATACTCTGTATATATATTTTAAGGAAAAAATTTAAAGGATTTTTATAACTAGTAAATATCATGATGAATAAAAGAATAATACAAATAGAAATACTAACCTTTATTTATACAAAAATAATTAACAATACTAATATTAACCCTTATTCTTAATCCTTTTGTAAAAAAAATAATAATAATAATAATGATAATAATAATGATAATGATATTAAAACTAATAATAATAATATCAGTAATAAATAATAATAATAATAACAAAAGTTATATATTAATAATAATAATAATAATAAATGTAATAAAAGATATCCTTTAACTCTACAGCACATTTAACCCCCCCTAAATCACGAGAGAGAGAGAGAAAGGAAGAGTCCCACAGAGGGCTCGGTGATCCGACTCCGGCGTAGGACGGAGCGGCGTCGGATGGCGCGCTGAACGGAATCGCGGTGGTGGTGCTCGCGAGGGCGGCGGTTCCGGTCGGGAACCCCTGCGGTGACGGGACACGGTTCTCGAGGAAGGAGAGCGCGGCCGTGGGGGATGCGGTCGTCGGGGCTGGGCGCGCGCCTGGAGGCGGCGAGTCGGACGGTGGGCGTTCCCGAAAGAGGGCGGATGGGGGTTTACGCACCAATGGGGCGGCGGCGACTCCGGCGCCAGGCGGCCGCGGCGAAGACGGCGACGGATGGCGCACGCGGGTTGGGGCGGAGCAGCGCCGGCGTTGGGGAAGTCGGTCGGACCCGCGGCGGGGAAGGCGTTGATCCGACGGGCTGGGGGTTCGACGGCAGCAGGCGTCCGAGGCGGAGAGGGGAAACCACACGACGGCGGACGTTGGGTCACGCATACACCGGAGGGGTCGTGGGGCAGCGCGGGCCCGCGGTGGATTTGGTGGTGGCCACATCAAGGCGCGGCGGCGAGTCGAGCAACTGGCGACGGTCTCAGGCGGGCTGAGGTGGTTCTCAGGCGGTTGGGTCGGTCCGGCGAAGAAGAAGACATGACGGCGGCTCCAGTTTCGTGGCCGGCGGAGGAGCTCCGGCCACAGAAGGTGTCGGCGGGTCCGATCGCGGCTGGAGGGGCGCTGGGAGGCTTCGTCGAACGCGACGGAGGTAAGGATTTCCCCTTCTCTTCTTCTTCTGTGGTGGTTGTTCTGTGAGTTATGGTGGTGATGGTGTTATCGGCAATGGTTCTGTTGGTTATGGGATGGCGACCAGGGACAGGTGGCGGTGACGGGGTTACCGGCTTCGGCCGATGTGGCCGTGGGGATGATGATGACGACGGAGGTACTGGTGGTCAATTTGATGCCGGATGGTTGTAGACGGGAGGGGAGATGGACAGGGAAGAGATGGCGATTATGTGGTGATGACGGAGATGGGACTGCGATGATTTGATGTAGTTAGGTTAGGGTGTCGTCGCGTCGGTTTGTCCGACAGGACAGGGATAGCGTGGTGGTGTCCTGCGTGACACGGGGATGACGGGGGATGGTGTCCGGACTGTCGGACACGAGATGGAAATCTGTATTTGTAATGGGAAAATTTTCGTGGATGAGAGACACAAACACGATGCACATCTGTGGATGGAGAAATTCTGAAGGAGTACCTCTCCTTTTATAGGAGGTGGGAATTCCCAGTTCGATAGGGACTGGGATTTATTTAAATCCTAATTAGATAAATCATCATGTAATTAAATAGATTTAAAGCCAATTCAAATCAAATCCAAAATCAAATTAATTCTATACTTAATTTTAAAATATTTTAAATATGGTCAATAAAATATTTTGCTATTTATTTTACCATATTTAATCAAATATTAAATTTAACAAAATCTCAAATATTATTTTCATAGTTAAATAAATATGGAAATAATTAATTTCGAAAATCACTATAAATACTTAAATATTACTTCATGATCTAGCTTTTATAATTAACAGAATATATTAATAAGCAATATCATATTTTGCAAATCTTTTGGAAATATTTCATATAAACCACAATTTTTTTCAAACCACCACTCATTTTTAAACGACGAACAAATAGTTCTTTTTAGAAATTAAAAATATCACATATTATTTGAACATGTACCTTTTCTATAAAAATAAAATTTATAATAAAATATTTTTCTAAAATATGTACCTCGACACATATTCGCACTCGTCGAGAAATTATAAAACGCGAATTCTCGCATGCTACGCAAATACGAAAATGCGAAGTCGTATGCGACGTGTAGATACGAAGTACAAAAATTAATACAAATATATTTTAAATAATAAAAAAATCGTAGTAGAAAATTAGGGGTGAGTGGGGATGGTAAGAATTTCGTCCTCGAAATTTAGAAAAATTTAGGGTAGGTAGGGCGAAGGGGATGGTAAGAATTTGTTCGAATAGATATAAAAGATCACAAGAATGCAAATGTAATATTCGCCGAGGAGGTGAGTGACATTTCAATGGCAACGTGTCATTCGATCGACTAGAACAAAATTTCGATAGTTTTAGATTACGATCATGCACATGACAATCGATCAATGACTAAGCTCAATCAACCTTACATTAACCTTAAAAAGGGACAACCTCATGAGCAGGTAATAAACTCCTTAATCCTTTGATATCGTCAATATTCGTATGCTATCTCTCATCATAAATTATTCTTTCCAAAAATTACTTTCGTAGCACGTCTCCTTAACATTTAATAAAACCCCATATGATTATAATTACACTCTAACTTCCTCTATCTTGTCGTAGAATTTCAATTAATCTCAAATTTTGAATTCCAAAATTTTCATTTATATTAGCTCACTTATATATATATCTTTCCAGTTATGATTTCCTCTAAAATTAAAAATTCAAAAATCTCCAACCAATTTGGCTCCAATAAAAGTTAGAATCTTCTTACTACAAATTTGTATTTCTCGGTCAATGCACAATGCCTCCCTAAGTACCAAAATAAAAGTGCGTCTTCAATGTTCGATAAATCTCAAAAACTAGCAGTATACCTTCATAAAATTTTTATCATCATATTTGAAAATTTTCTAAAATATTCATTAGTCTCTCTCGAAAATTTGAATTCAACAATCTCCTCTTTTGATGAAAACTCATCTTAACTTCATATTCATAATTTTTTAGAACTTAATCAAAGTATAAAAGTTTTTTTCTTCAAGAATTGGTTATCCTTGAAAAATAATATCGTCGTATCGTCAACATTGTCTTTATCAAAAATTTGCCTCTATAAATTATATATATATATTTGGTTCTTAAACCATCAATACTTTAGAAAATTTTCCACTCGATTATATAGTTACCTTAAAACAAGATTTGAAATTCGCGATCCTCGAGTGTTTCATCATAACATAATATATTCTCCCTTACTTCATCGATTCGAATTTATCGCACATTTTTATTCATGTCCCATCTGTACCAACTTCATTATTTATCTATGTTGTGGGGTTCTCCAATCTATCTTCTACTAACCCAAGATTGTCATGATCAAATTTCATATCGCATAAGGGAATCATACAAGGAACAAGGTGGCGTAAACAATGGAGAAATTATAGTAAAGTATGAGAAAACATTTTAATTGGAAGGGAGAAAAGTAAGTGTTGCTAATATTGGAGTGTGAACGGTGTTATGTGTCTAAGTAAATCAATACAAGAAAATAAAATGATACGGGTTAAGCAGTCAAGATAAAATACAAGGGTAAGCATTTAACGGATTTAGTAGATCGTAATCGGGCCAAAAATTTGAGTCGAGATTGAGTCCAAATATTTAGTCAAAAGTATTTCGGTACCATGGTATAGGTTATAGTTGAGTCTTTATGGCCCGAAAGTCGTACCATAAAAATAGAGTACAAGGAGATATGTTTTAGTGGGACATGATATACCTACATGAAGATGAGCTCGTCTAGGTCTTGCATGTGAAATTTGTTGGAAGAAAAGGTCTATTGTTGTGCTCCACATATCAAAGTCACGATAGGGAACGCCGAATGATCAAAAATAGAAAGTTATAAGATACAAATTAATGCAAAAAAAATTAAAAGGTTAAAGCACGAAATAAGATAATTAGAAAGTCTCGTCGATCAAGTTAAGATAAGTTAGAGATACAGTTTCTAGAAGAAAATAGTCTCATAGATAAGGGTATGGTCAAGGGGACGACTCTAATCATTTCTAAGTTTCAATCAAGTAGATGGTCACAAATAATGATCTAGATTTGAGGGAAGGTCGAGTAAGTCAAAGATATGTTCATCGGTTTGGTCGATGACTAACTACACTTGTGTATATGCAATATTATAGTCATAGGTGGCATGGCAATCTAATGTGGAATACTTCTATCTCACTAGGGGACCTTGCTTGTTTCTTGGTCCTTCACCAATATATGATCTAATCTAAAATTTCAAGTTCCTCGAAATTTCTCAATAAAATTTCCAAGATACTTCGCCAAAATTTCAATTATCTTAGACTGTCAACTTAAATCACAATTTTAAACCTCTAGTCAATCTTGAAACAACCCTTGTATATCGCAACTTGAATGATAACTCCTTTTTTTTCATATCTTAAACTCAACATTTAATAAGTTTATCCGTCGAAATTCATACTACCAATATAGAATATTTAAATAACTCCCAAATTTATATATATCCTTCAAATGTGTCTATCTAGCTTCCAATAACTCACAACTATTCTTCAAAAGTAATTCTTCCTTTTTCCAAAATTTAAATATCCATAATCAAGGTTTTAAACTCGAAATCTAAATAACTTTATAAGTCATAAATCATATGAGCAAATTTTAAATATTTAAATTTTCCTTCAAGTCGATTTCATATCCTCCAAAAATATTTCAAATTTTTTTTACCATTATCTCTTCCAGCTCAAAATTAAATACTTATAATTCGTAAATCGTAGAATCAATTTAAAACCTCAAGCTTTCTAATAAACCGTAAATCATAAACCCTTCATATTCTTTACAAAATTATAACTTAAAATTTTAAAATACTTTAATAAATTCGAAATAAACTTTAACATATTCAATCCCACCTTGAACTAAGTCGTAATCATGGGTCACAATTTAAAGATGTTACTCAATTCGGTTTCATATCCCAAATAAATCATAAACTATTTTGCTATTTCCAAAAATCATAATTCATAAAATTGTTTTCTGTCCTCTTGTGTATACCACCTTGTAATGGCAAAATAAAATTCCAACTATCCATTGAAGGCGGTAACATGCTACTACCCAACTTGAAATTAACTAATCCTTAAAATCATACTTTCTAGGAAAATAAATTCCTTTTATAACTCAAATAAAATTCCAATGCATATTGTCAAATATAATCTATCTAGCCATGTGTTTAACCTATGGGCATATACTAGTGTAGTCATCTTTACTAAACACGAAACTAAGAATTTACGGTAGAAGGAGTCAAGCAAGATGCAAATCAAGGAGGTCGAACGAGAGTTCGGAATTTGAAGTCAAGAAAGAAAGTCAAGTAAGTGGATGAGATTCTAAACTCTAATCCTATATTGCAGGTCCGTTCGGTACAGTCATGTAACCGAAACGGCAAACTTGACCTGCATGGACCACCACAAAAATATGTAAAGCTCCAGTCCCAAAATACGTAGGACTAGAACGTATTCATACCAGCTGTATACATACGAAGTATATGGACCCTCGTATATAAACATAAGCTGTAAAATGCAGTAACCAAGATACTAAATCTCATCCACAAAGATAAATAATGATATAAAAGCAACTCTGAATTTGTCATGTATACAATCGTTGGGCGGAGACAAAGTCCACTACCAACTAATTTTAATAAAAACGAAATATACAAGAAAAGAAATTTAGTAGAGCAAGGAGATGACGATCCAAGAGCAACATCTCGATGAACAGAGCGCAAGTCATGGCCTTAGCTAGAGCACCTGCAGAAATCATAAGAACACACACCTGGCGAGATAACCAGGTCCTCAGAGGGACGTAACAAGATACATCAACATGCCATATAATACTGAATATAAAATATGCCACAATCAAAGAAAGTGACAAGACACTATAAGGTAATCTAACCAAACTAAAGTGAACATGAAGTGAGAACAAACCTTTTGTCGCATGAGCCTTGGCTGTAATGGGATCTGGTATAGTCCCCACTTGGGCACCAGTGACCGAGAGCATGACGTTCAAAAAACGACAGTGGCCAACCTGAGAGGCTCATACCCGTATCTCCAGCGGAGCTTCCGGGTTACAAGGGAAGTGCAATAGAAGCCCATACGATAAGAAATTGTTCTTCCCACCCAATGTACCTATCATGTCGCATCCACGACCATGTAACACTACTAACCGTCAAGTCTTCTAACATACAACTAATGACAGTTAGACCTAACGCACGTCCTGCACGCATCAGTGATCAGCCAACACGCAAGTCCGTAGGCTATATGCTACTCATAACTCACATATCTCGTGGCACAACAGTGTCAAAGTCTATGAAATGCACTAAGCTAGTGGTAGTCCCTTAACTCTAAGTCCATATGCAATCAAAGGTAAATAATAAGGTACAACTAATATCACTGAGCAGACAGTAATCATGAACTAGAAATAAATGAACAGTGATATGTAATAAATAAAATACAACTAATTTATAAACAATAAATTGTGGCAAGGTATCTTGCCTGGGATGTCGCCTGGTGGTACGATATTTTCGACAATTCCTGATTGTCCACTAGCCATGATCAACGTGCAGAGGTCCAAAGCCGCGAAGAAATAGGAACACACGATTATTCAAGATTAATGATAAAAAGAAATTTGCATAGTAAATATAACTTATTTTTAGAAAATTATTTATAATTTAGAAACTAAAATTTTTGTAAATAAATATTTTAGAGATTTTTATTTAGGGTTTTAAAACCATATTTAAAATATAGGCCAAGCCAATATAGTATTTATATATACTCTGTATATATATTTTAAGGAAAAAATTTAAAGGATTTTTATAACTAGTAAATATCATGATGAATAAAAGAATAATACAAATAGTAATACTAACCTTTATTTATACAAAAATAATTAACAATACTAATATTAACCCTTATTCTTAATCCTTTTGTAAAAAATAATAATAATAATAATGATAATAATAATGATAATGATATTAAAACTAATAATAATAATATCAGTAATAAATAATAATAATAATAACAAAAGTTATATATTAATAATAATAATAATAATAATAAATGTAGTAAAAGATATCCTTTAACTCTACAGCACATTTAACCCCCCCCCCCAAATCACGAGAGAGAGAGAGAGAGAGAGAGAGAAAGGAAGAGTCTCACAGAGGGCTCGGTGATCCGGCTCCGGCGTAGGGCGAAGCAGCGTCGGATGGCGCGCTGAACGGAATCGCGGCGGTGGTGCTCGCGAGGGCGACGGTTCCGGTCGGGAACCCCTGCGGTGGCGGGACACGGTTCTCGAGGAAGTAGAGGGCGGCCATGGGGGATACGGTCGCCGGGGCTGGGCGCGCGCCTGGAGGCAGCGAGTCGGACGGTAGGCGTTCCCGAAAGAGGGCGGATGGGGGTTTACGCACCAACGGGGCGACGGCGACTACGGCGCCAGGCGGCCGCGACGAAGACGGCGGTGGATGGCGTACGCGGGTTGGGGCGGAGCAGCGCCGGCATTGGGGAAGTCGGTCGGACTCGCGGCGGGAAAGGCGCTGATCCGATGGGCTGGGGGTTCGACGGCAGCAGGCGTCCGAGGCGGAGAGGGGAAACCACACGACGGCGGACGCTGGGTCGCGCGCACGCCGGAGGGGTCATGGGGCGGCGCGCGGCTCGCGGTAGATTTGGTGGTGGCCACAGCAAGGCGCGGCGGCGAGTCGAGCAACTGGCGGCGGTCTCAGGCGGGCTGAGGTGGTTCTCAGGCGGTTGGGTCGGTCCGACAAAGAAGAAGACACGACGGCGGCTCCAGTTTCGTGGCCGGCGGAGGAGCTCCGGCTACAGAAGGTGTCGGCGGCTCCGATCGCGGCTGGCGGGGCGCTGGGTGGCTTCGCCGAGCGCGGCGGAGGTAAGGATTTCCCCTTCTTTTCTTCTTCTGTGGTGGTTGTTCTGTGAGTTATGGTGGTGACGGTGTTATCGGTGATGGTTCTGTTGGTTATGGGATGGCGATCAAGGACAAGTGGCAGTGATGGGGTTACCGGCTTTGGCCGATATGGCCGTGGGGATGATGATGACGACGGAGGTGCTGGTGGTCGATTTGATGCCGGATGGTTGTAGACGGGAGGGGAGATGGACAGGGAAGAGATGGTGATTAGGTGGTGATGACGGAGATGGGACGGTGATGATTTGATATAGTTAGGTTAGGGTGTCATCGTGTCGGTTTGTCCGACACGACAGGGATAGCGTGGTGGTGTCCTGCGTGACATGGGGATGACGGGGGATGGTGTCCGGACTGTCGGACACGAGATGGAAATCTGTATTTGTAATGGGGAAATTTTAGTGGATGGGAGACACAGACACGATGCACATCTGTGGATGGAAAAATTCTGGAGGAGTACCTCTCCTTTTATAGGAGGTAGAAATTCCCACTTGGATAGGGACTGGGATTTATTTAAATCCTAATTAGATAAATCATCATGTAATTAAATAGATTTAAAGCCAATTCAAATCAAATCCAAAATCAAATTAATTCTATACTTAATTTTAAAATATTTTAAATACGGTCAATAAAATCTTTTACTATTTATTTTACCATATTTAATCAAATATTAAATTTAACAAAATCTCAAATATGATTAGTTAAATAAATATGGAAATAATTAATTTCGAAAATCACTATAAATACTTAAATATTACTTCATGATCTAGCTTTTATAATTAACAGAATATATTAATAAGCAATATCATATTTCGCAAATCTTTTGGAAATATTTCATATAAACCACAATTTTTTTCAAATCACCACTCATTTTTAAACGACGAACAAATAGCTCTTTTTAAAAATTAAAAATATCACATATTATTTGAACATGTACCTTTTCTATAAAAATAAAATTTATAATAAAATATTTTTCTAAAATATGTACCTCGACACATATTCGCACTCGTCGAGAAATTTTGAAACGCGAATTCTCGTATGCTACGCAAATACGAAAATGTGAAGTCGTATGCGACGTGTAGATACGAAGTACAAAAATAGATACAAACATTTATTTTAAATAATAAAAAATCGTAGTAGAAAATTAGGGGGCTTACATCAATCTAGGTCAAATCAAGTTATATCAAGTCAATCTAAGTCGACTCTAGGTCATACCAGTCATCACAAGTCAAAACAAGTCGAAGCAAGTCAAACGGGATCAAAAGTTGGCCTACAGTTGACTTTTAGTCAATTAGTCAACCCTGGTCAACCCTAGGTCTAACTGGTCAAATGTTGACCAACAGTTGAATTTTAGTCAACTGGTCAATTCTGGTTTGGATTTGGTCCAATTTAGACAAAGTGTTGACTCATCGTTGACTTGTAGGTAAAAAGTCAACCGAGCCAAAATTGGTTCAAAAATGACATTTGTAGGGTGTACCTAACAAGTCACCTAAGTTTCAAGTCAATCCGAATACCCGAATCCCATATCTTGAAATTACCCGATTACCCTCTAATACACATACCCTTAAACCACTCTAACGTTGACGCCAACTGGCCTTCCCTTAGGAATTCCACTCCCGACTTCCTAGGGTAGTAGGATACTAGCCTATACAATCATTACCTACCAAGTTCTCTAGGTAGAGTGGACATCCAGTCTATCTTATCTTCCATGTTGGTCATTTATCTGTTATCTTGAATATCTCAAGATAGTCAATGGTATCGTGCGATACCATCCTCCTAATCCCACACGCAACCCCGATTTTAACCTAGGAGCCTACCCACAAAATCTAATTCACATTAACTAGGTCCCTTTCAAGTTTGGATGCGTTCCGAATCACGGAACTCAAAATTACCCTCTCACTAAAACTCACACAACCACTCACACACACTCTCAAACACTCACACACATAGGCTCATAAAGTGGACTGATTTGTATGGCTTGTAGGGGCTGAATTGTACATGTGTGAGGCTAAAAATGTGGCAGAAAATGGGACTGATTTGGAGTGTTAATGGGACTGAAATGTAGAGCTTTGTAGGGGCTGAATAGTGGTGAAATGGGGACTAATTTATAGGCTAAGTTAAGGCTGAAATATGGACTGAAATTGGACTGATGTTGGGGCTGTTATGTGGCATGTTAGGACAGGTTTTGGGCTGGAATGTGGGGGTGAACCATGGGCTGATTATAGGTGGTTTGGGGACTGAATATGGGGGGCCTAATGGGCAGCAATGTAGACTATTTTAGGGACAGCGAAGGGGGCTAAAAATGGGCAGGAATGTAGTGGTTAAGGACTGATATATAGGTGGTTTGATGGCTGTGTTTGAAGGACAGTTGGGTGCTGAATTCTGGGGGTTTATGAGGGTGTTTAAAGGGGCTGTTTAGGACAGTTATTGGACTGTTAAGGGGAGCAAAGGGGGACAGCCATATAGGCTAATTAAGGGGGCTGATCAAAGGGGACTAGATGGGCAGCTATGTGCTGCCATTGCTGCTGTACCTACTGCTGTTTGCAGCAGCAGTATCCCCCCTCAACTCCACTCTCCACTCCCACACATCTCACAGTCTATCAAACATCCTACCAACATCAATTCCTATATACACAAACACCCCCATACACATACATTTAACTACACCACACCACACCAATATAACTTCTTCCCCTACCCTTGGCCGAATCCTACACCTCACCCAAACACAAAATTACACACATACACACCATAATATATATATATGGACACACTCACACACACACTAAATATGAATATTATACCACATATAACACTAATACAAATGAAGTTTAAGGTGCCTAACCAACTTAGATGAAATCTAATTATTCTAGAAGTGTACAAATTTGGGGAAAACTCAAGGACACAATCACAAGTCCAAACTTCTCCTAGGACACTCCAAACGGACTCAAACTTGACACGAATAGGGACACAAATACGGGGATCAATCCTACGGGATCTAAACTAAATTACATGATGAAAAGAATAAGTTAGAGAATAGGTTGTACCTATCGGGAGATGGATCCCAATTAAAATCCTCCGACATGGCTCCGACACAAAATAAATTGTTTAGGACACACCCCTCCACTTCTTGCTCCCACAACCTTAGAGAAGCACCACTTAGGGTAGAGGGAGAGATCGATGGAAGAAAAACGGGAAGAAAAGCTTTACGTGGAGATGAAATCCAAGGATTTCTCTTCTTCCTTTTGGAAAGAACTTGGAGAAGAAGAAGAAGAAGAAAATTTAAAGTGGGAAGAAGGAAAGAGGGAAGAAGTGGCCAGCCCTAATAAGGGGGTTTGGGGCACTTGCTATTTACAAGTTTGTCCCTCCCTTTACTTCTATGCTAAGTTAGCTTCCTAATTTGGTTTTGGGGGTTAGTTTAGACATTTCTAAAACACTAATCTAACTAAACCTACCATAAAATAATTAGTCTAACCACTAACTAAAATAATTTGCATGTGGGCCATGGCTAACTAGTGTGTGGGTCCCACTAGAGTCAAAACTACCCCGGGTCCCCGATACAAGTCGAATTGAGCTGAAATTTGAATCCAACTCAAATAACCCCAAAATAATATTATAAATAGATAAATAATTTCAAAAAATATTCTAAAATGAAAAATGATGAAAATACCCCTATTTCTGAAAACTGGGGGTGACAGAATTCACTTCTTGATCAATGACAGGTACAGAATCTTGTACATCGTCAAAAGTGATAGTAGGAATCGCAATCGATTTCTCCTCAAAGACAATTTCATTGACTTTATTTCTCCCCCAAACTCAACATCCTCAAAAAATATTACACTTTTCGTCTAAAAAATAAAAAATCTTTATTTTTGTGTTTAGTGCCACGTGGTTCCATATGCAAGGTTTCTTTATAGGACGCAATAGTTTCAAGTGATAATAGCATGTCACGAACATTAAAAAAATTTAATACCAACATTTATTTTGAATTTAAAGATAGATCAAACTTTATTGTTCCTAAATGAACAATGATAAATAAGATGTCAAACAAGAAAATTGAAACTAAATTTTGTCTAAAAGACGGTACAATAAAAGTTTTAGATAAAATTATCTATCAAATCTAATAATAATTAATATCCAAAATTTGTCCTATTGTATCCACTTCTATCGACTTGCCGTCTCCCACATAGATGTGTCTTTCACCATCAATTGGCTTTCGGTAGATCTGACAACCCTGCATAGAAACACTGATGTGAGTAGTTGCACCAAGATCTAATCACCATGTGTTTCTTGATACTGAAGCTAAATTAACATCATACCAAATTAAGAAATGTACCTTTCTTTACTCGCCGTGCGTGGTACTTTGTACATTCCTTCTTTACGTGTCCCGACTTGCCACAAAAGAAACAACTATTAGCCTCAGTTTGTTGTTTCTTTTGCACTGGACCCTTAGTAGATTCTGTATTCTTTCGCTTAGTGCCCTTATACTTGTCTTTAGGGATGGTAGCCAAATTAGCACTTTCAGTTTTATCTTGCTTCAATCTCTCTTCTTCTTGTACACAGTACGAAATGAGCTCATTTAGAGTCCATTTTTTCTTTTGACAGTTGTAGCTGACCTTGAACTGATTGTACTGTGTAGGAAGTGAGAGCAATACCAAATAAATAAGCAAGTCATCCGACAAGTCGAGCTTAAGTGCCTTAAGTTTTGAAGCAATATAAGACATCTCCATGATGTACTCCCTTATATTACCTTTGCCTTTATACTTCATGGTAATCAAGCGCAATAAAAGTGTGCTTGTTTCCGCCTTATCATTCTTTGCAAATCGCTTCTCGATTTCAGCAAGGAATTGTTTGGCATTAGTAACCTCATCAGATACTGTACCCCTGAATGCCTCTGGAATACCGCGCTTTATGATCATTAGACTCATGCGGTTTGAGCGTTCCCACTTTTCGAAGTTCGCTCTGTCACCAGATGAACTGTCATCCTTAGGAGTAGTGGAACACTCAATCCTAAGTGCAAGGTCTAGATCCATGCAGCCGAGAACAATATATATGTTCTCTTTCCAGTCCTTGAAGTTTGTCCCGTTAAGCATTGGAATTGAGTTCAGATTAGCTGATATTGTAGCAACACTAGCTGAAAAGAGAACAAAAAATAAATAAACAAATATGCTCTAATTAATAACCAAAGAATAAAAGATAGTCAAACAAATTCAAATAATGGTGAATCCCATCTCAAGATACCTAGTGCATCATTAATATCAAGTCTTTGGACAGTGATATTAACTGCAAGTGGTACTCTTGGTGTAGTGATCAAATGTTGACAATAAGTCATGTCAAATAGTAAGTCTATCTTTGGATAGGATTATTATTCACATGTAAACCGTATAATTATCACACATTTATCACCACAAGTATGTGTGCAATTCGGCCAAGTATTAACCTTCCTTTGGGCCAGCTAATACCCGCATGAATATGCACACACAAACATCCGACATCCCTCGTAGACTATCTACGCAAGAGAGGTCACTTTGGCGACATCTTGTTTCAATGAGTCTACTTAGAATATTGGACAACTATTGCTAGTCATAAAAGACACCAAAAATTTGAATGTTGACTAAATTTTACAAAACTGAATTGTGTCCAAATCTTTATGCTTATTTAAATTAAATAATCATAAATCCTTATGTACATGCATATTCATAAGATTATTACTCAAATAAAGTAATCAAATGCATAATCATGAATTTTAATTTGATAAAATTGGATATTATCACTATAACAAAATTCATGAAATAATCTACGGAGGATATGCACCCAAAGATAATATCAAATAATGCATAATGATTACTTTAAATAGAATAATCTATAGAAGACTAAATATATGCATTAACAGATTATATTTTACTAAAGATATGTATCAACATATTGCACCAAATAATCTATAAAGATTATACCAAAAATAATCTGCTAAAGATATATACGTCGATAGATTACATTGACATATTTTACTAAAGATATTCATTAACAAATTATATAAATTAATCCATATCGATTATTGCAAATAAAATAATCCTCCAAATATATTCCACAATGCAAATTACACGACAAAAGCTACTCTGTGTCTGGGAAAGGATCTTTGAAGTTAAACTCCTATCACAAATTAATAACCAACAACAGCAATTTTGAATCCATGTGGACTAAATCAACATATTACATGAGGAAGAACCAAAACTGGTGGATCATAAAAAAATTGACGGAATAATCAAAACCCTAAATTAAATTAAATCTAGTGATCTATGGTTTCTGAATACCAACACCAACAAATTGATTATGAAACTTCAACCTCATAAATCAAACAGGGTGGCTCTGATAGCACTTGTTAGAAATTTTATTGTGCCATGTCGATTCATGAGATGAAGAACATAAATTAAATTGATTGCAGAAGCGTACCTGAATCTATTGCTTGGCTTGATGGATGTTGAAGCGATTGTCTCTTTATTGGGTCCGATCTTCCAACTTGCTACGACCCTTAATGACAAAGGTGAATTCGAATCCTTTGACCCTCTATTTCTGTTGATGGGGATGCAAAAGAGAAAAAGAAAGAACCTTCTCTTTGGTGGCCGTATAAGTTGGAGACCATAACCCTAATGAATACACATATATATACATGTGTTTTGATATTTCGAATTTGGCCCCTCATCAAATTAGAATTATCTTCGGTATCTACACATTAATTCCATGACAATTATACCCTTAAGCCAATTTCCAAATAGACCACTTTAATTTGGCTTAATTATTTAGATAGCCCAAACACAATTAATTTTACATGTGTGGCCCCTTAATTATTGAATAATTCCAACATATCTTTCATGAGAGATGACACCTGGTGATATAATCAAATATAATAGAGTTGTGTTGTTGTTTTGTTGTGTTGTGCTGTGATGTGCTCTAAGAACATATTCATGTAAGTATATTTAAGCTGTTGTTAAACCAACAATTTCAAACAGCATGGAATCCAAATAGCTAATAGAGATATATAGAGCATTGGATATATTCGGTTTCAATCGAACCGACATACCTAAAATCGAAATGAACTAAAATCTAAATCGAAGTTGAACCGAAATGAGTCATAACCAAGCCGCATCGAACCGCTATAATCGGTGTTAAATTAGACCTTTTTTACCATTTATTAACGGACCGTACCTAAAGTTGAACTTATGGTTAAAGTATAGCGATACATACAAAATTGACAAATAGTACAAAGTAATTGTAAAGTAATGAACCGAAAATTCAAAACCAGAATCTAAATCGAGAACCAAATTTGGATAATTTCATAACTGAATCCTAACCGAATAGTTTCCTACCTAACCAAATCCCTATCCCTTATTCAGTGTAGTTCTGGGTCCAAAATCGAATTGAAACAAATCAACAATCTTGATTTTGTTAATGGATAATATAAAAAGCAATACAACCACGGATATATATAGATGGAGAACATACACATATTCATATAGGAGAAAGAATATGTATCCGTATTGGAGAAGGAATCTAATCCTAATTCTAATTAATCTTAACACCGCCTTCAAATTCATTATGGGTCAAAAAACATGAGTTTGCCCAATAAAAACTGAAAAAGCGGTGTAGGGTGTGACTTGGTAAAGAAATCTGTCAGCTGATCAACAGAAGTCAAATGGGGTAGAGAAATAGCACCTGCCAAATAAATACTCACGAATGAAATGACAATCGATCTCAATGTGCATTGTTGATTCATTAAAAAATCGGATTGTTTGCTATCTGTATAGCACGATCCTGTTATCATAGTGAAGCAGCGTAGGTCCTATAGGAGTAATGCCTATATCAGAGAACAGTCTACGTACATAGACAATATTCTTGTGGTGGCAGCCATAGCTTTATACTCCGCATCAGTAGAAAAACATGCAACAACGTCTTGTTTCTTGCTTCTCCATGAAATCAATGAATCACTAAGAAACAAACAAGATCCTGTAGTAGATCGTCTAGTGGTCGGATCTCCTGCCCAATCTGTAGCAGAAAATTCTCGAAGCTGTACAGTAGATGTGGAAGATATCGAAAAATTCGGAGTAAGGCACCAGAGTGAGATAATCGAAGAGCATAAATGAACTGGCCAACAATATTAAATGCATGAAAAATATCTGGCCTGGTCAAACAGAGATACACAAGCTGACCCACTAGCCGTCTGTAGCAAGTAAGATCTGTGAGAGGCTCACCATCTGTGGGACGAAGCTTCACATGAAGCTCCAAAGGAGGATCAATTGTCCAACTATCCGATAGACCAATAGACAAAATAATCTTCGAAGTATATTTATGCTGGGAAACAAGTATCCTCTTTGTGCAATCTTGAGTCCAAGAAAGTAGAGAAGACAACCAAGGTCATCTGAAACTGCTGATGAAGGTACCTCTGTATACCTGCAATCCTTGTTGAATCATCGCTATTTAAAATCATGTCATCCACATATAGCAGAAGGAGAATACGCCCCTGCGGTGACGATCCCACAAATATAGAATAATCTTGAGAACACTACTGAAAACCTGCTTTACGAATAGCACTTGGAAAACACTCAAACCAAGCTCGAGGAGGTTACTTGAGACCATAAATGCATTCTTCACATCCATCTGATAGAGTGGCCACTGACAAACATGTCCCACCGGAGTAGAAAGACCTGGAGGGGTGCAGGTAGACAACCTCGAATAAAGAACCGTGAAGAAATGCATTCTTCACATCCACCTGATAGAGTGGCCAATGACGAGCGGCAGCAACAGCTAGTAATGTACAAAATGTGGTCATCTGAGCAACAGATGCAAATGTCTCATCATAGTCAATTCTATGCTCCTCTGTAAAACCTCGGGAAATAAGGTGAGCCTTATGTCGCTCAATGGATCCATCAGGTCGATACTTGACCTTGAAGACCCACTTGCAACTAACAGGCTTTACCTTATCTGAAAGTAGGACAACATTCCAAGTACCTATCTGCTGAAATGCTCGAAACTCCTCTGCCATAGCCTCATGTCACTCAGGTACTGTATAGCCTCTTGATAAGAACTAAGCTCTCGTGTAGTACCGATAACAGTAAGAAAGGAATGAAACCGATAACAGTAAGAAAGGAATGAAACTGTGTAGAATATGAGACTAAGGTAGCAAAACCAAAATTGTCCGATGGACAAGAACAGTCAGGAGTAAAAATGAGTCGGGGGTCGATGAGTACGTTGGAACTGATAGAGAGGTTGTGATAGAGGCGTCAATGGCAAAGAAGATGGTATAACAGAGGCTGGTAGAATATGTGGAGGGATCCTCGTGAGGTAGCGACGGAGGCATCATACGAGGAGATGTACCATGAGAGGGAAGCAAAGGAGTAGGATCAACGAAAACATTGGACGTCGGAGCTAAGGATGACAAGAAATGAATATCCAGAGGTGGTGTGAGTGAAATAAGGAGAGTCCTCAAAAAAGATGAAGTGACGAGATAGACAAAAGATGACGGGCCAAGGGATCATAACAAGGTATCCCTTATGCTCTGAACTAAAACCATATAAGACACACTTGACTGATACATGCATATTATTATTCTTGGTTCGGCCTAGAGCATGGCAAACAATAGGAAAAGTGATGTTAAAGTTAAATAATTTGTAGAAAAGTAGTTGTTGATGTTGGTTTAGTATTATCACTAAGGGGTCTTTTATGTATACACGGGATGAAACAATAAGGGATATCGTTGTATGTGTTATATGTTTATATATATTCATGGTTGTATTGCCTTTTATATTATCCATTAATAAAATCAATATTTTTGATTTATTTCATGGTATCATAGCAAAGGTTGTTATATCTATATTTTTCCGTCTACCTCCTCATCCACTAGCTACCACCACCACATATGCTCTCCTTCCCGCTCCTTTGCGGTGAGCAGCAAAAATTGCGAGCACAAATCAGCAATTTATGCTACTCACAGCGGAAAGGAGAGCATACGTGGTGGTGGTAGCAGTGGATAAGGAGGTAGATGGAAAAATGTGGATAAAAAAAACCTTTGCTCTGATATGAAACAAATCAACAATTTTGATTTTATTAATGGATAATCTAAAAAGCAATACAACCATGAACATATTTAGATGGAGGACATATACATATTCATATAGGAGAAAGAATATATATCCGTATTGGAGAAAGAAACTAATCCTAATCCTAATTAATCTTAACAATAATAATAATACTTGGCGCTAACAACAAATGGTGAGGAGATATCTCTCTCGGGTGAAATGCAACTGATATTTTGACAAGAAGATTGCAGAGATGGTAACATAAAACAACACCACCACCTTCCTCCCAAATTGTTTGTGTCGGACTCTTTGAATCATTCTCTTCCATTCAACCTCAATTCAACTATGAAGGATGGTGTCCTATGCAATACTAACAAAGATGATATTTGTCTTTAAACTTCAAACTAAGATCATACACTAGTTGCTTGGAGAGGGAGAGGGAGAGGGAGAGAAAACCAGAGCATAAACAACTTTCTGGCATACAAGATAATGATTGAGCTTTTCCAGCTTCCTATTTCCATCAACAGTATATATAATAACCAGAGGGAACGAGGAAGCACAACAAATTAAATTTATGAGAATCAATAATACTGGACAAGTCACTCCACACAACAACAACAAAAAATTAAGAGAACAAATAATATCAACTCCGAACCAAAATATTGGACACAAGATATTTGAGTAACTTCATCAAATAGCAGCGAAAAATAGTCCTTCAAACCCGACTAATCCAGGTGCATTCACTTGGCTACGATTTCCTTCCAAAAAAAGGAGTTTTGAATTTAGGATCGGAGTTTTGAATCCAATGGTCAACAAAATTACATACCTTAATTTTGCATTCCTACAATTACCACATACTAAAACTTTCAACTGAGTTTTACTTTGCTGTTTGCCAAAGTTAATATCTAGAGGTGATTTCAGTAATTGTGATGGATACCAGTTAGGCATATAACACAAAAACTTGGTAAACAAATTATCATCAGTGTTTTAAAAATCGGACCGTGACCCATCAACCTGTAGCTTTTTCAGATCGGTTCAATTTTGACCACTTTTTTTTTACAAAAACATATTGCAAATAAATATTTTTGTAAAAATCAGTGTCCATAAAAGATTGAACTTGGAACACTTAGGTTAACACACTGGTTGAACCAACTTATTGAACCGGTTTGACCCAACCCAGTACCTTGTCCGGATCGATATCCGGTCTGATTTTTAAAATACTGATTATCATTGTTCATTACCTATTTCAAATCCCTAACTATGACTGATCTTTTCATTTATTACATGTTTTGGTGAACATGACAAGCAGGTTGGTGCATGAATGCATTCTCCTATTGGCTAATGGCACATAGCATGACATTGAACTTTTGATCAAATACATTATAATCCTACAATGAGAACAAAGCCTTTATTCCAAAAGCTTCTCTTTAACCTTCTCTCTTTTGATCAAATACATTATAATCCTACAACTCTTCCCTGTGTTCTATTTATATCCTATGGTGTGTAGCAACGTAGCTGATTAATTGTCACATAGTTGGAGCTAGTATGACTCAAGTTTTGGATTATACTTGGAAATTTTCCAAGATTTGAAAACACCTGGAAATTGTATAGGAAATTGAAGAAGAAGAAAAAAGAGAGTTGGTAATTGGTACGTTTTCAAATTGGTATGTTTTAATAGGAAATTGTATAGGAAACTGAAGAAAAGAAGGTCTGGTAATTGTATAGGAAATTTCCTAACTAAATGACCTGGTAATTGGTTTATTTTAGGGTTTTGTAGGATAGTTCCAGACGGCATGGAGTTGAAGAAAAAATGATAATAATAATAATAATAATAATAATAATAATAGGATGTCGTTATCGGCATTCCAAAAATATCAATTCCAAATATGTTTCTGCATTAATATTATTGACGCTCATAAAAGGTCACTCTGCACTCCTTCCTTCATGCATGCACAAATTAATGTCGTATTTAAGGCATGAGTAGATTTGAAATTTGAATGATAGAATATTAAAGAGGAGTGCATGAACTATTTAGGAGTGTCAAAAACAGCAGTTAGATATAAGGTATTAAGGATTAATACTTATTAAGCGTTTAATAAATTGGAAATTTTATTTAGCTGTAGGTAAAAAGAATATAATAATATTATTATTATTAACCTCAACTAGAAATGATAATAACCTCAATTTAAAATTTTAGGATTTACACAATTCCAATAGTTCTAGTTTCTCTCTTATCCGAGTCTCGCTCTATATCAATTATTCTCTCCTCCCGATTCTCTAGTCTCTGATCATCTACCTCTTTTCTTCTCATCTTTAATTTTCTCAAAAAGTTTATCTCTGTTTTCTTAAATTTGTCATCAACCAAACAAACAAATAATCTTTTTTCTTTTCTTTTTTTCCCCTTTTCTTCCCCTCCATTTTTTTAGCCAAACACATTTTGAAACTACAAGTTCGAGGTCCCCATCTATCTTATTTTGGAAAATGTCCCTTTTCACTTCCCCTCCATTTTCTTAGCCAAACACATTTTGAAACTACAAGTTCGAGGTCGCCATCTATCTTATTTTGGAAAATGTCCCTTTTCACTTGAAGTTGACAAGTATCTCATGAAAACAACGGCTAACATTTGCATAGTGAAAAGTTAGTAAAATAGTAAATTGCTGATAACTTTTATAGAGCATCTCAACAAAAAAAATCATAGAGTTCATGTTTTTCATTTTCCTCCTCGTCACGGAGGGATCCAGAAATATATACCTGGATGGACTAAAGTGGGTTCGGGTGTACAGTAGTGTAGGCTAACTCCTATATATATATATATATATATATATATATATATATATATATATATATATATATATGAAAAAAAAAATTGGTGGATTGGAGCCCATCCCATCCTAAACTAGACTATTGAGTAAAAATAAATTTCTCTACAAGTTTTGTTCTAAATATACAATTCAAGTGAGCTTTAACTAAAAATCTAAAATGTTATACAAACTATATACAGTAATAATAATTCCATAGTGCGACTTTCTCATTCTTGGTATTTCCAATTTACCATAACCATTTAGGAGTTGATGGTCTTCTAAACCAACAAACTGTGGACATATATTGTAAGGGAAAAAAAGGTTCCAACTAGTTCAGGACAACGAAAATAACTTACAGATAAAAGATTTGGGCAAACTAAATCCTCAACAATTGAGAAATAGTTACCGAACTCAGATGCCTCTTGTGGTCAGTCAGGAGAGATATAACCCCCTTGGTTGGATGGATGGTCTCGGAATTGAACCGCATGGGAGGTGTGGGTGTGTGATAATTGGAAGTACTGGACCCAAATGACATGCAACACAGTGTTTACAAGGCCTCGTGCGTTACGCCGAACATCGCAAAAAATAAAAATAAAAAAATCGTGCGTTACGCCGCAAATTTTTTTTAAACCTGTGAGTTACGTCAGGCATTGCAAAAATAAAAATAAAAAAACAATTGACAAAATTCTGTGAAAATTATCGAGTGACCAAAAAGAAGATCCAAATTTTTGTGAAGGATGTGATGCGGAAAGTAACTTTAGAACGGGAAAGATGGGAATTGACACGATCCTCAAGCTAATGAAGTTTCACATGACTAAGGAGAGTCATTTGCTTGCTTAAGGATCAGGGTCCAATCCCAGCCTACCCATCTAAAGAACTCATATCATCAACCGTAAGAGAAAGAGAGAGGTGGTTTGTGTAAAAGCACGAGGTACGTGAGAATTTATAGTGATGAAAAAGGATAAAAGAGGATGTATGTTTGATATATTTCTATAAAATAAATTGATATATTCATGCATCAGTGAAATCTACAAAAGATTCACTTTAAGATTAAAAATTAAATATATTGATGAACTAAATTAATATATTGATGAACTAAAAAATTACGAGTGACTGCAAATCATAAACCCTAAGGTTGCTACGTTAATGGGCAAATCCCTTGGAGCTTTAAGCGATTTTATTATTTTATTCTATTTATATCCTCACCAAAAGTATATAATTATAACTACTAATACCTTTCTTTATTTAGTTTTATTCATATAAAATACTTTCAGAACAGCTTGTTAGTGAATTACAAATTGTTAGTGAATTACCAATCATGGATTGGACTCGTTTAAAAGCCGCTACTTAAAAACCATCGAAAATCGGACCCCTCATAATTTTTCAATTGAACATATCAACGCTTAAACTCTAAGCTGATATAAAATTCAGAGTCTAATCGCTAATTAGCCCAACTAAAAAAAACGTAGATATTAAGTTAAAAATATTATTTTTTTGTAGAAACTAAAATAATTGACATGTCAATATTAAAATAGTACGCCTGTGAACCATATTTATTAGTTTGGACCATTTTTTAAATAAATAATACTAATAAATATGGTGCCCACTAGTTTCTTAAGTTTCAACCGTTTTGGATGGATTGGATGGAAACCAGATGAACTTATAATTTTCAGAGAAAGTTCCGAAATATAGTCTCCTAGTCTACAAACAAATAACATATCAAAACCGAAACTAGGAAAGTTTTTACATATAGAAACTCTCACTACCTCACCGCCACGTATATATGATAGAAATTGTTATAGAAATCACTATTGGAAGGGTTTTTTTTTTCCTAAAATGGATTTCAACTATAGAAATAGGGGATATAGAAACCCCCCACTGGAGATGGCCTAACCTTTGGCGGGGAAAGGGTTGTTTAGGTTTATCTTTCTTATGGTTACGAGACGTAGGGACTATTATTTTTGTTAAGTAACTACTTGTGTGTATGCCATATTTGTAATGGGGACATTTGCTAAAATATTCTTTTTGGGGATATTTTAGCAAATTCTCCTATTACAAATATGGAAACTAGCATATATCCTCATTTATTTTAAAAATAGCAAATGCCCACATTCCATTGTATGCAACATTTAAAAATTTAAGATATGCCTACTATTTTAACCTAAATTTTGATTATTTTATACATAATGAGGGCTAGGGGTGGGCACGGGTCGGGCCGGGTCCAAATTTTATGGATCCGGACCGGACCCGTTAATTGGCGGGGCGGGACGGGACGGGTCCAAAAAATATTGAAACCGGTACGGATTCGACCCGTTCGAAACGGGTCCAAACTGAGCCGACCCGCAGGTCCAAACGGATCCAAAAAAATTTCAAAAAATTATAGAATAGTAAATATTTACACATGTTCTATTATCTAGAAGAACAAAACAAGTATTATGTTTTTCCAATTTGTAGAATTTGTTTACTAAACAATAACGTGTGCTATTATTTATAAATTATAATATGAAAAAAAATCAAAATTGATAAATAAAAAAGAATCATACTCCTAGAAACGGGTCGGTTCGGGGTCCCGTTTATTTTGAAAATAGGACCCGCCCCGCCCCGTTAGTGTCACACGACCCGTCCCGGTCCGCCCCGTTTAAATTCCAAATTTTAGGAACCGTCCCGTTTGACCAATATACGGTTCGGGCCGGGTCGGAACCGCGGGTCCTGACCCGTATGCCCACCCCTAATAAGGGCATTTGTTAGTATTTAAAATAAGTGAGGGTATATGCTAGTTTTCATATTTGTAATGGGGATACTTGCTAAAATATCCCTTTTTATGTCAACTAATTGGACTTTCTCCCTCCATGTCTCATGAGTGTGTGTGAGAGTTTGTGACGGAGAAAGTAACGACTTATTTCAATTTAAGTTATTTAGTGATAGGGTCTCATATAATATGTAATTATATGATATTAGAATTTGGGTTTTCAAATTGTCTAGCATTAGAATTCGGGTCTCTACATGGCTCACAATTGGTAATATAAACAGTAAAAATAAGATAAAAGTCTAATGTCGGACAATTTAGAGTCTCAAATTCTAATATTATATATTATATGAGAGCTATTACTATATAAATAACCCTTTCAATTCTATTGTAGAGAGACTTATGTTTCTTACAGTTTTCCTCTCCTCTCCATGTTGTACGTGAGCTAAAATGACTTTGGACCTACTTCTAATGTCAGACCATCGCCGATGGCTATTAGTAGAAAAATATGGGTCCTAACGGACGAGTAAAATAAAATGTAAAGTTAATTAGATTTTGAATTTCTAAATGTTCAAAAGTTGATGTTTGAGTCTGAAGATGTTCAGCCTAAGTTTTATGTCATGAGATATACAGTTGACTAGTATTGACATTCCAAAAATCTGTTAATAAATATTTAAAGATTAATTAAACTTAGGATTCTATTTTTTTGCTTTCTTTTTGAGTTCTTATTCGATGTATGTGTTAACAAATTTTGGATGGTCAACACGGATCAACCGTTATCTTATGACCCAAACATTAAGTTGAACATTTTCAGGATACAAATGATTATTTTCAAATATTTATGGAATTCAAAATCTAATTAACCCTTTTATTAGTTTAGATAATTTTACAATAAAACTAAAGAGGGGAGTTTGAGAGAGAGAGAGAAATAGACAAGGTTTATTGGAATTTAATTCGATATAATTATTGGGGGGAACTTGAGAGTAGATACAACGATGCAGAAATTATGATTAGTTTAATGAAGTTGGGAAACTTTGTAATAAATTTGAGTTTCAAGTAAAGCGCGGTTTCCACCTGAAACCAAGGAACCAATGCTGGACTTTAGATTTAGAGACCCTGAGGCAAACTCTAAAAATGGTGCCCTCGAAGTCTAATGTTCATAAAGATTTTTTTTCATGGACGATGATACAATAGTATTATCAACACGAACCTAGAAAATAAAAAAACACAAAACTTAGAAAATAAAATAATAAATTAAATGAAATATAATATAACATCCAAAATAATATGTCATAATAAAATTCTAATAAAAGTGAAGATGTTCCAAACCAAAAATAAAAATAATATATTAGGCAAATAAATAAAAAAAATCTAACAATGTTTGGAGTAGTTTCATATATAACAATAAAAGGAAAATAAAAAAATTGTAACTTATTCTTTTGTTCAGTTACCTCCTAGAGGACCAAGAAATGCACACACAAAAGGGATTGACAACAACGAAAGGGTAGAGGAGATCGAGACAGATGACGAAAGGGTAGAGAAGATTGAGAACATCAGACTGTTATAGCAAAGGAAGGAAAAATAATTTGACAACGACTGCACCAATTTTTTTTTCTTTATCCTACTAATCGACCTGTCTCTTGGTATTCTAGTATATGATGTTTAGACGGGACCAGCCTTGACCCAGGCAGCCAAGGTGACCGCCCAAGCCCAAAGAGTATGACCCCCCCCCCCCCCCCCGCCCCCATATATATATATATATATATATATATATATATATATATATATATATATATATATATATATATATATATATATATATAATCTTGTATTTAAAATAGAATTGGTATGTACCATGGCCCTCTTTTGATACAAAATAATTGTGTTGTAGTGTTGTTATGTTAGATTTGCACATTAGAAGTCTTAGGTTCAATTCTTGGTTGTAGCGCTTTAAAAAAAAAATCTTGGTTGTAACATTTTTTAAAATTTACTTTTATTTTAGTTTTTATATTTTTTTTACAATATACATGGGCTCATTTTAAAATTTTGTCTAAGGCTCCATTAACTCAGGGCCGGCCTTGCGTTTAGATAACCTATAAAAAAAATTATACGATGACTAAAAAAATTAGAATGAGTTTGATGGGCCTTTGTTTAGAATTGGACTTACATACATTAACTAGTATATATATAAAAATTGGTGCCCTCTAAAATTTTGGGCCTGAGACGACTGCCTCATGTGCCTCATATAAAGTCCGGCCATGCAAGGAACACACGCACACATGCTAATCTATCCTAAAATTCGAAAATATTAACTAGATGGTATGAGAGCTTGTGGTTGATCAGGAGTAGGACCATCATATACGCTGAATCATACAGAGACTGGGTGGGCTACAGTCCACCCCAATTTTTTTTTATATTTATATTTTTATTATATATTAACTCACATCTAGTCTATCCTAGTCCACTCCAATCCAATCCAACTTGAATTTTTAATTTCGTCATTGACCATAATAATGCTACTAATATGTATGTTGCCACATTATGCGGTCTCCAAAATGTGACAAAATTTTATATTGTTGAATAAAAGGAGACCCATTGGTTCTTAAACATGGAATAAAGAAAAATTAGCTTAAAGAAGTATACCAAAATAAAATATTATCATGATAATCTAAACCTCACTTGGAAAAATGGCAGGAAAAACTTGAACCTACTACATAATAGATTGTACATATGCTTGGACGAAATCTTCTTGTGAAGTTAGTTATATCATAACATGACGATGTACTCAACGGGTTTGCAGATTTGAGTCCAAAAGGCTTCATCACACATGTAGAGTATGACAGTGGCCTCCATTGCAATGTGTAGGACTTGGCAAAGGAGACAATATAGAAAACCTCCTTAAATATGAGAAAATTACAACAGTCATATTTTATGTCGATGATATAGTGGCCACATGAGACAATGAAAAGAAGCGATTGACACTTCAGAATTATTTGTCTATATAATTTGAAATGAATCCATGTAATCTAAGTATTTTTTTGGGCATTGAAGTTTCTCAGAGTAAATAAAAAATTATTCTATCTCAAATGAATTATACTTATATAAATTGTTACATAAAACATATATGATTGATTGTCAACCGGTAGCCACACCATTAGAGGAAGGTCTGAATAATCCGAACCAGATGTTAGTAAATAAAGTGAGATATCAATGATAATAGGTCGTTTGATGTATCTGACACATACAAAGTCGAATTTAGCACATGTTCTTGAAGTTGTGAGTCAATTCATTCATGATTCATAAGAGCAACACATGAATGCTGTGATGAGCATATTGAGGTGCCTGAAAGGGAGTCCTGGAAAAGGATATACTGTTAAATAAGAAGAATCACCTCAGAGTTGAAGAGTATACATACGTAGATTGGACATGAGCAATAGATGATAGACGGTCTAAATTTGGTTATTTTACATTTGTAAGAGAAAATTTAGTTATATGGAGAGAAACAAAAGGTAGAATGTAGTTGTTCGTTCTATGGTTTGAACTAAGGACCTCATATATGAAAGCCTAACATGGTAAGAACTACACCATAATATTTTTGGGCCATCAGGATCCGTAGGCCCTGGGCGGTCACTCTTGTTGCTCTAGGCCAAGGCCGACCCTGATACCATGGAATGGTTCTAGATATTTATAAAATATTATGGATTCAAAATCTATTGGAGGATTTGGGTTATAGAAATTCTCAACCATGACAACCAAGCACCGCATGTGATATTGTACATAATCTAGTTCAACATTACATAACGAAGCATGTGAAAGTTGATCGGTTCTTCATAAAAAAAAACTAGAAAATAAAATTATCGAGGTACCGACATCAAAATAGAAGACTAGTTAGCTGATATTCTTACAAAACTCGTGGCCAGCCACATGTTCACAAGTTTCTTGGACTGATAGGAGTGTTGAAGTAGTTAATTATAAAAGATCCTTAATTAAGGAACACCTTAATTATAGAAAGTCCTTAATTAAGAAAGTCTTGTTGTATAAAGTTTTTAATTATAGAAAGTCTTATGATATATTTGTAATTGTAATTATTTGGTGTACTAGGATTTGTTTCTCTATATATACTTGTCTCTAAAGAGAAATGAATACTCAATTAAGTTTATTAGTACTTTTTCCATACCATACATTTTATAACGTATGGAAGTAGTAGCTCACACAAGTTTCAGAAACACATTGCTTTACTTCCTTTCATGCTCTATTAAATAAATATTATTGGGCATAAAAATAGAGCCATGTAGTGACATGTGGCAAACTGACAAATCACAATTTCAAAAACGGAACAACTTTATCTTTCATGAGAGATGGCACTTGGTGATATAATCAAATATAATAGAGTCGTTTATTGTTCTGTTGTGTTGTGCTGTGCTATGCTCTAAGAACATATTCATGTAAGTACATTTAAGTTGTTGTTAAACCAACAATTTCAAACAGCATGGAATCAAAATAGCTAATAGGGATAGAGCATTGGATATATTCGGTTTCAATCGAACCGACATACCTAAAATCGAAATGAACTAAAATCCAAATCGAAGTTGAACCGAAATGAGTCATAACCAAGCCACATCGAACCGCTATAATCAGTGTTAAATTAGACCTTTTTTACCATTTATTAACGGACCGTACCTAAAGTTGAACTTATGGTTAAAGTATAACGATAAATACAAAATTGACAAATAGTACAAAGTAATTGTAAAGTAATGAATATATCAAGATATAGAATTATGATTGAGATTTATCCCTATCATAGGCGACATGCAAGAAAGAAGAGAAGAGATAACCAAAAAAATAGGGTGATATTGTATGTGTGTGTGTGTGTGTGTGTGTGTGTGTGTGTGTGTGTGTGTGTTCTTATTTGGTTTTGGAGTGAACCGAAAATTCAAAACCAGAATCTAAATCGAGAACCAAATTTGGATAATTTCATAACTGAATCCTAACCGAATAGTTTCCTACCTAACCAAATCCCTATCCCTTATTCAGTGTGGTTCTGGGTCCAAAACCGAATTGAAACAAATCAACAATCTTGATTTTGTTAATGGATAATATAAAAAGCAATACAACCATGGATATATATAGATGGAGAACATACACATATCCATATAGGAGAAAGAATATCTATCCGTATTGGAGAAGGAATCTAATCCTAATCCTAATTAATCTTAACACCGCCTTCAAATTCATTATGGGTCAAAACATGAGTTTGCCCAATAAAAACTGAAAAAGCGGTGTAGGGTGTGACTTGGTAAAGAAATCTGCCAGTTGATCAACAGAAGTCAAATGGGGTAGAGAAATAGCACCTGCCAAATAAATACTCACGAATGAAATGACAATCGATCTCAATGTGAATTGTTCATTCATGAAAAAATCGGATTGTTTGCTATCTGTATAGCATGATCCTGTTATCATAGTGAAGCAGCGTAGGTCCTGTAGGAGTAATGCCCATATCAGAGAACAGTCTACGTATATGGACAATATTCTTGTGGTGGCAGCCATAGCTTTATACTCCGCATCAGTAGAAGAACATGCAACAACGTCTTGTTTCTTGCGTCTCCATGAAATCAATGAATCACTAAGAAACAAACAAAATCCTGTAGTAGATCGTCTAGTGGTCGGATCTCCTTCCTAATCTGCAGCAGAAAATACTCGAAGCTGTAGAGTAGATGTGGAAATATCGAAAAATTTGGAGTAAGACACCCTAGTGAGATAATCGAAGAGCATAAATGAACTGGCCAACAATATTAACTGCATGAAAAATATCTGGCCTGGTCAAACAGAGATACACAAGCTGACCCACTAGCCGTCTGTAGCAAGTAGGATCTGTGAGAGGCTCACCATCTGTGGGACGAAGCTTCACATGAAGCTCCAAAGGAGTATCAATTGTCCGACTATCCAATAAACCAATAGACGAAATAATCTTCGAAGTATATTTATGCTGGGAAACAAGTATCCTCTACTTTGTGCAATCTCTAGTCCAAGAAAGTAGAGAAGACAACCAAGGTCCTTCATCTGAAACTGCTGATGAAGGTAGCTATGTATAGCTGTAATCCTTGTTGAATCATCGCTAGTTAAAATCATGTCATCCACATAGGGCAGAAGGAGAACGCGCCCCTGCGATGACGATCCCACAAATATAGAATAATCTTGAGAACACTGTTGAAAACCTGCTTTACGAGCAGTTAAAAAATACTCAAACCAAGCTCGAGGAGCTTGCTTGAGACCATAAATGCATTCTTCACATCCATCTGATAGAGTGGCCACTGACAAACATGTCCCACTGGAGTAGAAAGACCTGGAGGGGTGCATGTAGACAACCTCGAATAAAGAACCGTGAAGAAATGCATTCTTCACATCCACCTGATAGAGTAGCCAATGACGAGCGGCAGCAACAACTAGTAATGTACGAAATGTGGTCATCTGAGCAACAGATGCAAATGTCTCAGCATAGTCAATTCCATGCTCCTCTGTAAAACCTCGAGAAATAAGGCGAGCCTTATGTCGCTCAATGGATCCATCAGGTCGATACTTGACCTTGAAGACCCACTTGCAACTAACAGGCTTTACCTTATCTGAAAGTAGGACAAAATTCCAAGTACCTATCTGCTGAAATACTCGAAACTCCTCTGCCATAGCCTCATGTCACTCAAGGTACTGTATAGCCTCTTGATAAGAACTGAGCTCTCGTGTAGTACCGATAACAGTAAGAAAGGAATGAAACTGTGGAGAATATGAGACTAAGGTAGCAAAACCAAACTTGTCCGATGGACAAGAACAGTCAGGAGTAAAAATGAGTAGGGGGTCGATGAGTACGTTTGAACTGATAGAGAGGTTGTGATAGAGGCGTTAATGGCAAAGAAGATGGTATAGCAGAGGCTGGTAGAATATTTGGAGGGATCCTCGTGAGGTAGCGATGGAGGCGTCATACGAGGAGATGTACCATGAGAGGGAAGCAAAGGAGAAGGATCAACGAAAACAATGGACGTCGGAGCTAAGGATGACAAGAAATGAATATCCAGAGGTGGGGACAGTGAAATAAGGAGAGTCCTCGAAAAAAATGAAGTGACGAGATAGAAGAAGATGACGGGCCAAGGGATCATAACAAGGTATCCCTTATGCTCTGAACTAAAACCATATAAGACACACTTGACTGATACATGCATATTATTATTCTTTGTTCGGCCTAGAGCATGGCAAACAATAGGAAAAGTGATGTTAAAGTTAAATAATTTGTAGAAAAGTAGTTGTTGATGTTGGTTTAGTTTTATCACTAAGGGGTCTTTTATGTATACACGGGATGAAACAATAAGGGATATCGTTGTATATGTTATATGTTTATATATATTCATGGTTGCATTGCATTTTATATTATCCATTAATAAAATCAATATTTTTTTATTTATTTTATGGTATCATAGCAAAGGTTTTTATATCCATATTTTTTCGTCTACCTCCTCATCCACTAGCTACCACCACCACATATGCTCTCCTTCCCGCTCCTTTGCGGTGAGTAGCAAAAATTGCGAGCACAAATCAGCAATTTATGCTACTCACCGCGAAGGAGCGGAAAGGAGAGCATACGTATATAGTAGCTAGTGGATAAGGAGGTAGACTGTTAGATTATATTTATAAATGTAAATATGGCCCGTAAGACCAAATGTAGACACTATATATATTGTAACAAACCAGCAATGAGAACAAGACATTATTATTTTCTACATGGTATCAGAGCCTCCCGAAAAACCTTAGCCGCCAGACTCTACATCTTCCTTCCCCTCTCGGCTCTGACTGAGCCGTCCGCCGATCCCGCTCCCGCCGATCCGCGACGATCCGTCGATCCCCGCAGTATGCGCCCGCCGTCGTATGCGCCGACCCGCCACCGTATGCGCCAACCCGCCACCGTACGCACCCGCCGCCGTACGTGTCGACCCGCCGCCGTACGCGCTGATCCGCGCCCGACCTGATAGCGCCGATCCGATCCCGATCCCGACAGTGTCGATTTGCGTCCAACAGTGCCGATCCGCGCCGATCATGATCGAGCCGATTCGTGCGCCGGACCTGTCACGACCCGCACCCTGTATAGGGGCACGAGAAGTGGGTACGTCCAGCCTACGCCGCAGTGTCGACGGTAGTAAGCTGTCCTAGGTTGCTAACTAATCTCATGCAGTATATAAAAAGTACTTGTCCATATATCAGCTCCGAATGGAGGACAAGTAAAGGGTAGGATATACTCAATCACAGTCTAAAACACGAAAAGATAACACAGAAGTTATACCTAAGGAATTAAAGACAACAACAACTAACTACTAAAATAATACAACAATGTCTCAACCAACTTAATACAAACTCAATAACTTAACTTTAATACAACAAGTCAAAACATGAAAGCTAAAGTAGTCTACTAGCTAATTTCCTGAATCACTCCTGAGAGTCGGAACCAAAGGTAGCTAATCCCTCGCCAGGTCCATGGTAAGTAGGGCAGGTGTCCACAGGATTATCATCTGTAATATTTTCAACAGGTCCAATCAGGACGGGAACGAGTACAACTCATCTAGAAAAATCCAAGTAAATGACAAAGAACTATAAAGCAGTTATAGACAGTTTTATTGATGAGCATGGCAGTTTTATACAGGTAATGATGGCATAGAGACACAGTAAGATACAAGAAAAGAAAGGTAACTAAAACAAGAGAAGAATCATGGTAATGAAGACTGTAATAAAAGCTAACTGAACTAGAATAACATTTACGAGTCCGGATTTGGGGTATGTCTACATGTCTTACTCAATATTTCCTCGCCCAGCAAGTGAATCCAAAATTGACAAAAGAATCGAGATGAGTCTGGCCAATACATGATGATTCCAGAAATGATTCCGGAATGATACCAATGACTCCAGTAATAGAGGCCAGCAAGTAAGGTATGTGTCGATACATGAATCCAGAAATATCCATACGTGTTGATACAGAGAATCATATAGAACTAACTAGAACTGAAATACATTAATCGACAAATAAATGAGAGAACTATCAGAGAATGTACTCGCCTGATACTCTGGAAAGAGTAGTGTAATATCAGATGTCTGTACCAGGGTCACAATGTCCTAAAATAGAGCAATACAGTTATGACATGTCCAAAATGAAGGTAAATGAAATCTACGATACAATCTATATGAATTCTAAGCCAATCTAGGTCAAAGTCAAACTTGGTCAATACTACAGTCAAACTAAGTCAAATTAAGTCATACTAGGTCACAGGGAATCAAACTAAGTCATACAAGATCAAACAAAGTCAAACAAGTCTAATCTAGGTTAAAGTTAACTCTTGGTCAAAAATTCTAGCCAAACTAGTTAAGTTATCTAGGGTTTAGTCAATAGTGGTCAGATTAATCAATACTAGTCAACATGGTCAAGCTAGGTCAAAGTCTAGGTTAATCTTAGACTAACTAAGGTTTTGGTTAATCACAGACTAGTCAATAAGGTAATTAGGTCAATGGTCAACTCTATAAAGCTAACTCAAAACGAAACATAGGCTAACATGTCTTAGGATACCTAAGATACTATACCACAATGTTAAGGTATAACCAATCATCTATACAAGTATATCACACAAAATATATATAGTACAATACCAACCTTAATCCTGTAATCAAGCTAATCCCATTCTCCAGCTCAAGTCATGACTCAACTCTAAGTATCTCACTTAACCCCATACATATCTTCATCTATATAGGATTACCCTCATAATCTATATGGTCAACCTAATCATCTAGTTAGGGTTTAGTCAAACCTTAGTCAAATAGTCTTTCTATGTTCATCCAAGTCATTTCTAGGTCAATTAGGTCATGGTTTGACCTATAGTTGACTTTGGTCAACAATGGTCAACAAGGGTCAACTTGCTAGTTAAACTAGGTCTACTAGACCTATTGGTCAATCCTAACTTGCTACTAACCATAGGCTAGTGAATCTAGGACACTAACACATATAGGTATATATATATATATATATCCCACTATGTATATAACATATATATATACTCTCATATATATCTAATACAAATATATATAATACATAATCTATATATATATACCAACTATATATATAGATAACCATATATATATATATATATATATATATATATATATATATATATATATATATATATATAATACATATATATATATACATATATAGATAGCTAACATATATACACATATATAACATACATATATATATATATATATAATACCCTATATATATATATATATATAACATATATATATATATATATATATATATATATATATATATATATATATACCATATATAACATATATACATATATAGGTAGAGAGAGAGAGAGGAATGGGAGGGTGAGAGTGGGGGTGATGGGGTGTCATGTGTGTGTGTGGACTGGACAGCAGAGGGGGGGGGTTAATCTCAGGAAAACTGAGATGGGGGGACACACAAACACACACATACACTACATACATCTATATCTATACCTACACACACATATATATACACTCACATACACACATACACACACACATACATATATACATATGTATGCGATATATATACACCCAAAAATACGTATATACATATATCAAAATCGTTTCAAAATTCATTTTAAATACTATGAAAATACTGAAATTGGGTTCACTGTACACAGTGAAGGATATTTGGGGGAAACCCGATTTCAAAGCCCAAAACCTAACTAAGATGCCCATACAGTGGTTGGTAATCGTGCCCCTAGGTGTGTACGTGTCGTAGGTGTCCCTAGGTGTCCACCACGACATGACACGGCATGTCCAGGAGTCTAAAACCCAAATCGAGGTAAATTGACAGTGCACAGGAATTGCACTGTATCGTGCACGAGTTCATGTGTCTCGTGGACACGACACAAGGGTCTAAAAGTCTCGTGATCATGTGGGTAGATTCGCTTAGGGTTACTCTAAGTGTCCAGCACCCTGAAACATGTCCAAGTGTCACACAGTGTCGTGTCCGAGCCCGTATCAGAGCTCAATTTCCACGTGTGTGCTGTCAGTACAAATTCAATGCACACACGAATTCGTGTCCGACACTACACTAGAAGACACGAAACTTGGGGGGCATGTTCGCAGACATTGCCCCCTCGTGTCCACCAAGTGTCACCCCTCCATGTGTCATATCGTGTCCTACGTGAGTCCCGAACAGCAGGAGACTGAACACGCGCGTGGCGCAGTCTCGTGCAGCGAGGACAGAGCCTCGTGGACACGACACACGCATCAATACGTGTCGTGCTCGTGTCAGGGTGTAGCCTAGGTCTAGGGCTAGGGTTTAGGCCTGACACTTTGTGTCCACGTCGTGTCTAGACACGACACGAAGGCCGTGTCAGTGTGTGTTTTAACACTGTGTACAGTGTAAACTAAACCAGTACGTGTCGGATTTCTTACTCGACACGACACGAAGTGTCACAAAACTCGAGAGGGGGCTTGTCAGAGGGTGCCCCCACCTCTGTGCCAAGTGGCACGTGTCCACGTGTCCAATTCGTAGAGAAAATAGTGTCGGGTTTAGGGACAGTGCACTGTGTGTGCACAGCGTGTTTGTGTCCATTTTGGACACGGACACGACACGATAACGTGCTCAGTCAACTAGGGTTGTGTCCTACATGTCTAGGGCTACCCAAAAATATATTTTGTTTTGGAAAACAACAACTTTCAAACCATAGTGACATTTCACCAAACACTTAATTAAACACACAGACACGTGTCCGATACGGACACAAAACCAAACCTATTTTCTACCAAACTTGACCCACAGTTAGGGTTTACCTATATGCATGCAATCATGAAGAGAAAACACAATCTTAACAAGGTTTGGGGATATTTACCTATGAGTGCAAAATCCTCAATAATAGGCCTATTTGAATGAAATCCTCCTTCGACTCCCAACGTCCAAAGCTCCACAATTCCTTGCTAGCAAGCCACAATTGGTATCCTCTAGTGTAGGGGAGTCTAATGCAAGAAACTAGGCTCAATTTGGAGTCAAATTGGTTAAGTGGTGAGGGTGTGAAGTTGTAGGAAAAACTAGGTTTTTAAGAGTAATAAAAGAAGCTTGAATGAAGGGGGGGTGTGATTATATAGAGGGGGTAGGGTTGGGCTGCCATGGGGGGTAGGGGGTAGATATTTAGGGTTTATCCACCTAGCAAAACTTAGCCCCTAAGTCTTTGACTAAGGGAATAGATATTTAGATTTCTAGGAAATATCTTAGATAGGTAATATCTAGATATTTGTAAACTAGATATTTATACCTAAAGCTAACATCCTCTACTTAGTCTCCTAGGTTAGTTTCTAACCTCTAGATTAGTGCTAAACTAGGTTAGGAGCTAACAAGACACTAATCAACTAATTAAATAATAATAAATTACATAAATCCAAATAAATTCTAATAAATCACCAAAATACCCTTTTGACTAAAAAGTGGTAATTTGATATCCTAATCACATGGTTAGGCTTACATGGTCATGGTTAGTCTCTTGGTTATGAAATCTCTAGGGTTTACACTAGGGTTATACTAGTAAAATTACAAAGTCATAAGCCATGACTTAGAAAATAGTTTTAACCTAACTAAAATTCACAAAAATCATATCATGACTAAAATACCATTAATAATTAATAAAAATAATAAATTTTCAAAAATACTCCAATTTCAGAAAACTGGGTGTTACAAGTCTACCCTCCTTAGAGAAATTTTGTCCTCGAAATTAAGATAGTCGTACTCCTTCTAGGTCAAACCCCCAGTCAATCAGAGTCAAAAGATAACATGCAATCATAGTCCTACTGGTCGTGATTCCAGAGTCTCGAATAGGGTAACTATACCATCTAGCACATCACAAGCATATCCTGACAGGTACTAATGGAATCATACAACAAGATGAGAAAGGAAGGACAGAAAAGACAAACCTGCTAATCCGTCACCTGCAGCGTTGGTCTCCTCGACCGTCATCGCAAAAGCTCCACCCCTCTGGTGTTGAGCTATAGGTGGCCTAGCTCCCTTATAAGGAGGTACAATAGGACAATCCATCTTCTGGTGAGTATCAGACCCACAGGTATAGCAAACCTTCAGCCTCTTCCTACACTGCTCCCTGGTGTGTCCCTGCTTCCTGCAGTATGAACAACTGAATGTCTTCGGGTCCTGATCCCGATATTGATGCTGCACCTGCCGAAATGGCCTCTGCTGCCGGGGTCCCGGGGCTCTAACTGGCGGAGTCGAATGATGTAGTGTGGAAGGATGATATGTCTGCTGGTGTAGCGTCGGCACTTTCTGCTGGAAAGCCTAACGCTTGGAGGGTCCCTCAATGTGTACAGAAGCTGGCCTCTTGCAAGACAGAAGACGCTCCTCGATACTCCGGGCTAACTCTAAGCTCTGGTAGTAGTCAGTCATACCGTTCGCCACTATAAGAATGCCAATGTCTGGAACTAGACCATGGCAAAACCTACACGTCATCTCCTCTGGATCTGCAACCAGACTAGGAGCGAAACGGCTCAGGCGACTAAACTCTGCCGCATACTCGTCGACAGAACGGGTCCCCTGCTGGATGTTCTGGAATCGTAGCCCCATGGCTACCCTAGCGGTGGTCGAGAAGAATTTTTCTTGAACTCGGGTCTTGAACTGATCCCAAGTGGCTCTCCCTCTCGCGAATAACGGCTCATTCCGGAACCAAACACTTGCCAAGTCTATCAGCAGAAATCCCGCTGCCTCGACCTGGAGGTCATCCGGCATCCTAACTCCAATGAGCTTTTTCTCTACCGAGTCTAACCAGTCATCTGCTACTACTATGCCCTCAGTCCCTAAGAACTCCTTGGGGTTCAGACCCATGAAGTCCTTGATCGTCTCCGCTCTCTGCCGCGGCTCTACAGGTGGTGGGACTATGGTACGTTCCTCAGAATGCTCCATGCTTTGGCGGAGTAGGGTGGTCTGCTCCTGATGGGTTACTAGGAACCCCTGGATCAGAATAAGCAGTTGGTTCCCGTCGAGTGTGACGGAAGCCTGGGTAGGTATAGTGATAGGGGGTGGTGGAAGTATTGGGTCCTGCTGGGACTGTGAGGTGGAAGGTGGTGGAGGCATCTGGGTTTGTGGATCTGTGGAGTGGAGGAATATGGTAGGTGGAGGTGGATCAGTTAACTGGTCAGCTGACTGGATGGGGAGCTTGCCATTCTTAAGTGAGACATACCGGGATGAACGAGTAAGCACCATCTAATTACAATAAAAAGGACTTATAAGGACTCTTTAAAGCAAAACAATCATAGACAAGAAAATCAAATTATAATAGCAAGCATGTGATGTATTTCCTATGTTGCAATCCTAGTATTCCTCTAAGTGTTCTAAACGTCATTCCTAATGTTGTCTAATTACCTTAAGTTCCTAATTGCAAGCATGCTTGGTACAATAACGTAACCAAATAATTTAGTCGACGAGACCTGCATGGGGGCACCACTAAAAACGTGTCACGACGCGCACCCTGTATAGGGGAACGAGAAGTGGATACGTCCAGCCTACGCCGCAGTGTCGGCTGTAGTAAGCTGTCTTAGGTTGCTAACTAATCTCATGCAGTATATAAAAAGTACTTGTCCAGATATCAGCTCCGAATGGATGACAAGTAAATGGTAGGATATACACAATCACAGTCTAAAACACGAAAATATAACACAGAAGTTATACCTAAGGAATTAAAGACAACAACAACTAACTACTAAAATAATACAACAATGTCTCAAACCAACTTAATACAAACTCAATAACTTAACTTTAATACAACAAGTCAAACATGAAAGCTAAAGTAGTCTACTAGCTAATCTCCTGAATCACTCCTGAGAGTCGGAACCAAAGGTAGCTAATCCCTCGCCAGGTCCATGGTAAGTAGGGCAGGTGTCCACAGGATTATCATCTGTAATATTTTCAACAGGTCCAATCAGGACGGGAACGAGTACAACTCATCTAAAAAACCCAAGTAAATGACAAAGAACTATAAAGCAGTTATAGACAGTTTTATTGATGAGCATGGCAGTTTTATACAGGTAATGATGGCATAGAGATACAGTAAGATACAAGAAAAGAAAGGTAACAAACAAGAGAAGAATCATGGCAATAAAGACTGTAAAAAAGCTAACTGAACTAGAATAACTTTTACGAGTCCAGACAGTACGATATAAGTCTAATATAATCCCAGTGTGAGTCCAGTCCATATAATCCGATACCATTGATTTCCAGTACAAGACGAGTCCAACAGTAATCAATGAATCCAGGGTGAGTCCAACTATGATCTAACAGTGTGTTTTAAAATACCGAGGTCGACATGCAAACGGCTGTAGGTATCAGGCATATCTCTTACGGATCAGGCAAGAGATGGCTATGCTTCCGGTAGATTCCAGTGGGAGATTCCGGATTTGGGGTATGTCTACATGTCTTACTCAATTTTCCCCGCCCAGCAAGTGAATCCAAAATCGACAAAAGAATCGAGATGAGTCTGGCCAATACATGATGATTCCAGAAATGATTCCGGAATGATACCAATGACTCCAGTAATAGAGGCCAGCAAGTAAGGTATGTGTCGATACATGAATCCAGAAATATCCGTACGTGTTGATACAGAGAATCATATAGAACTAACTAGAACTGAAATACAGTAATCGACAAATAAATGAGAGAACTATCAGAGAATATACTCGCCTGATACTCTGGAAAGAGTAGTGTAATATCAGATGTCTGTACCAGGGATCATAATGTCCTAAAATAGAGCAATACAGTTATGACATGTCCAAAATGAAGGTAAATGAAATCTACGATACAATCTATATGAATTCTAAGCCAATCTAGGTCAAAGTCAAACTTGGTCAACACTACAGTCAAACTAAGTCAAATTAAGTCATACTAGGTCACAGGGAATCAAACTAAGTCATACAAGATCAAACAAAGTTAAACAAGTCTAATCTAGGTTAAAGTCAACTCTTGGTCAAATATTCTAGCCAAACTAGTTAAGTTATCTATGGTTTAGTCAATAGTGGTCAGATTAATCAATACTAGTCAACATGGTCAAGCTAGGTCAAAGTCTAGGTCAATCTTAGACTAACTAAGGTTTTGGTTAATCACAGACTAGTCAATAAGGTAATTAGGTCAATGGTCAACTCTATAAAGCTAACTCAAAACCAAACATAGGCTAACATGTCTTAGGATAACTAAGATACTATACCACAATGTTAAGGTATAACCAATCATCTATACAAGTATATCACACAAAATATATATAGTACAATACCAACCTTAATCCTATAATCAAGCTAATCCCATCTCCAGCTCAAGTCATGACTCAACTCTAAGTATCTCACTTAACCCCATACATATCTTCATCATATAGGATTACCCTCATAATCCATATGGTCAACCTAATCATCTAGTTAGGGTTTAGTCAAACCTTAGTCAAATAGTCCTTCTATGTTCATCCAAGTCATTTCTAGGTCAATTAGGTCATGGTTTGACCTATAGTTGACTTTGGTCAATAATGGTCAACAAGGGTCAACTTGCTAGTTAAACTAGGTCTACTAGACCTATTGGTCAATCCTAACTTGCTATTAACCAGGCTAGTGAATCTAGGACACAACACATATAGGTATATATATATATCCCACTATGTATATGACATATATATACTCTCAATATATATCTAATACAAAATATATAATAATAATCTCTATATATATATATATATACCAATATATATAGATAACCAAATAATATATATAATACATATATATATAATATAGATAGCTAACATATACACATAATAACATACTATATATATATATAAATCCTATATATATATTATATATATTATAATCTATATATATATATAAATATATTATATATATATATATAATATAATATTATATATATATAT
>JANAVB010044620.1:11945312-11957444 GCA_029216955.1 Iris pallida | reverse complement strand
CAACGGAGAATAATCATAGGAGGATACATTTTAATCACAAACTAGAAGTAGATAATCAGCACGATGAAATAGATAAGAAATCCACAAAAAGGGATGCAACCAAAAGTAAAATAAGTCAATTGTATTAACAACCACAAAATTTTAATATCTGAAATACATATCTAAGACAAACAAGAAATAAGATAACAAACTCTAGACATCTACTCCAAGCTCTATTAGTGTCCTCTAGGCTAGCTGTGATCCTCCATGTTATCTGTAAAATTTTATCAACGGGTCCAATCAGGACAGGATGAGCACAATACATCTCACGCAGTTCATATCATGATAGAAATGTAAAGCATGCTATAGAATAAGATACATGAAATGCTGTAAGAAATAGACATGAAGAGAAAGAGAGAATCTGATAACCAAGAGATATTTATATATGGAAATAGAGAACTGTAAGTGACTAAGTGATTTAGAGTATAAGATAGTTATTTGAACGGCATTATACATGATTATACTACAGAGTTTATACATGATAACACTACTTTGGAATTATTCACATGACTATTTCTACTCCCATGTACCCCAATCAATACCAAGGATCTATACAGGTTATGTTATTATACATAAAAGTTTTATACATGAAGCTCATGAGATCATGAGAGTACATGAGAGCACATGAGTGTACATGACAATAAGAGTCATGACACTTGATGTTCGTGAAAAGCACATGACATAATATATCGATGCACCGAGGGGAATAACATCTCATGTAAAGATCCATATAGTACTAATCTGTGATAATATCGTGTCAGCATCAAGTAAATTAGTCTATAACAAGAATATCATTCCTAACAAGTATGAAATGGTCAGAGAATGTACTCGCCTGATATCCTGAATGTTTGATGAGAATATGAGTCCGAACCGGAGTATCTGAGTCCTATTTAGAGCAACCACAGGTTACAAAGTGTCCAACCTAAAATAAGAGTAATCTACAATGCATTCTAAATGGTTATAGGTCCTTCTAGGTCAAAGTCAACCCTTGGTCAACTCTAGTCAACCTTGGTCACTATTTTGGTCAAACTATGTCAACCCTAAGCCAACTAGTCTATTATCCCAAGTTTAGGTCAAACTTAGGTTATCTCGTCATTTCAAGTCCGTTTGAGTCAATTTGGATCAAGTTTGACCCAAGTTGACTTTTGTAAACTTGGTCAATTGCTAGCCAACTATGCCAAGTTAAGCCTGTTGGATCAATTCTAAACTAACTCACTAAGCCTAGGTTATATCCTAGAGCAACAATAATATATATATATATATATATTATATATATATATATATTATATATATATTCTATATATAGATTATATATATTTTATATATATATATAATATAATATATATATATATATATATATTATATATATATACACACATATACATTCAAAAATATTTACATTAGGATATATATACATACTAGTCATAACCCGTGCCCATAGGGCATGATTCATTTAAGGTATTCCCCCTCAAAATCTTGGACCCCCAATTTTAAACGAACAATAATAATTTTGAGGCCCCCATCAAAATATTAAATCCCAACCACTGCTGGATGTAAATTTTCTTTGGATTCCCCATAAAACTCCACTCTCAATAATGCTCATCCACAACCATTATGAGGCCCCCATCAAAATATTAAATCCCAACCATCAAAATATTAAATCCCCATCTTTGGATTCCCCATAAAACCCCACTCCCAATAATGCTCTTCCCCATAAAACCCCACTCCCAATAATGCTCTTCCCCATAAAACCCCACAACCGTTGATTCACCAAGATTAAATCCCAACTACTCTTTATCTTGGCACAGTCAGCCCTAGGATTCAAAAACCTTTGTGTTTTGTATAATAGATATATATATACATACATGTATAATACAAAGAAAGAAGAAAACATGTGTGTGTGTGTGTGTGTGTGTGTGTGTGTGTGTGTGTGTGTGTGTGTGTGTGTGTGTACTTTTGTGTAGGGGCTGCTGTGTTGGAGTAGAAATCTGAGAAACTTACATTATATATATACTATACATATATATATCTACAAGTATCTATTTGAAAATAATGAAGATATATATAGGAATCTGTAGATACACAAACCATAGGTTAATATCAATTACCTTACACAAATACCTTATACAACAATACCTACTCAACATACCACTATGCTTATATACCTATAAGGGGAAGGGGATAAAATCAAGTGGGTACGTGTGTGTATTGAACTGGTAGGGAGAACCCCAACCTTAAAATCCAATTCAAACCTATCTTAATATCTAAGTCTCAATATCCCAAAAACTCACAAAACTATACCCAAAATCAAACTGAAACCCAAATATGAATCGAACTGGGTTTAAAACCAAAACAGAAACTGAGTATTTCAATCTCAAACCAATCTTTAAATCTGAAATCAACTTTAAACCTATTCAAGTATCTAAGTATTCAAATCTAGCTAAACCTATTACTAAATCAACCAACCTTAACATCCAAATTCGAAACAAAACTCATAAACCCAACCAAATATCCAACTAACAACTGAGTTCAACACTGAAACCTATCTCCAAACTCAGAAATCTGAGTTAAATCTCAGAAATCCAATTTCAAAACTAAAATCAACACAAAAACAACCCAACCGAGTACAAAACCCAACTCGAAACTCAAAATCCAAAATACAACTAGAACTCGTGAAACTCGACAAACATGAAGGTATACATATGTATGACATACTTGGGTACTCACAGGGTCAAACCCGAGTTCGTATCGTGTCCAGTCAATGTGTATCGCACGGGTACGTGCACGCGTGAATAGAAACGTGCTTGTGGGCACGTGCCGCACTCATTAGAATGCCACACGCAACACGAGGAGCCTCGTACTTGTGCACGTAGCTAGGCAGGCTCTAGGTATAGGTGTACACCACATTGACACATTACCATGTTGTTTCCACGTGTCGTACGAGACGCGTATCGGGGCGGCTGTGTACGCGTGCACGGTATTAGCCGAATCAGTGCAAATGCGATAACTTCGTGCACCCTCAACAAAATCTCGTAAAATTTTACGAGCACATGGGCAGAGTTTGCCCCCACGTGTCCATAAATTTCATATATAATCGTGTCCTGTGCATCGAGTTATGACACTCAGACTGCAGGATAGTGCACGGGCTGAACGCACGCGCGCGCAGGGCCTCGTAGGCACGTGACGACCCCCGTAGGTCGCGACACGAGCCACATCGTGCCACATGGTCGAATCTAAGGCTAACCTAGGCCAAGATCTTCATGTACATGCTTCTGGTTCATGTCCTCGTCGCGCCGTGTCCGCGAACAAAGGCCGTGTCGGCGGCGTTTCTGTGCGCGCGTGCACAGTTCAGTCGACCAGTGCGGCTTCGATTTCTTCACGCACGCTCCACGTAACATCGTGAAATTTTAGGGGCACATGGGCAGAGGTTTCCCCCATGTGTCCACAAAATTTCACAACCAATTATGTCGTATTCATCGAGTTATGGCACTCGAACAGCAGGGCATGCACGAGGCTGTGCCCGGGCCTCGTACATGTGTGTCCGTGTCCAATTTGGACACTGAAAAATGTCAAATCAAGATCCGTCTTTACGAAACTTATTTCAACTATAAACAGCAACAACTTTGTGAAAACAGAATCAAAAAATAAGAACTTTCAATTCTAAGAGGCATTTCGTCGAACACGTGTTCCAATACATAGACACGTGTCCGATACGCCTATCAAACGGAAACAAAAATCTACCAAACTATGTGTACAGGTCCGGGGTACCTAGATGGATGCATCTATTAAGAAAAATTGGAATTTACAAGTGTTTAGGGGGTTTACCTATTGAGAGTCAATATCTCAATGAAACGAGCCTCCGAACGCGTCGACGCCGATTTCCTCCGTCCAAAGCCTCTGATTCCTTGCTAGCAAGTCTCCAGCAAGTTTCTCTCCTCCCAATGATCGCAACACAATTCGTTTGGATGTATTAGGATAAAAATTGAGAAAATAGGCTATTCGAAGGGGATGGCAATTTCTAAGATTTTGCAAATAGGTGGCTGCTAATCATATGCACATAAAGAGGGGCTGCTGTTTGGGCGGTCAAGGGGGCTTGCTAGGATTAGGTTAGGGTTTAGGATGGGCCACAACTCATCTAGAGTTTAACAAAAGTCGATTAGCAAAAAGGCCAATATGCTACATGCTAAAATAGCCTAAAAATGCATAAAATGGTTTCCTAATTAGGATTAATGCTCCAAATTGAATTCTATTTAGCCAAATAAATCTCTAATCACATGGTTAGTCTCCAATCAAGGTTATCTATGGTTAAACCATCTGCTACTACCAAAAGCACTACTCAAAACTGTAACACCCAGTTTTCTAAAATGAGGGTAATTTTGTAATTTTAGTCTTTTAATAATGATAATTAAATCATGATATAACTTTTGGTAATTTTTAAATTATTTTAAAACTATTTTAAATTATGACTTATGATTTTGGTGTTTTGATAGTGTAACCTTGGAGACTGGTTAACCTAGAGCCTAACCATGTTATTGGGATACTTATTTGTCATTTTAGCCTAGAGGGTTTTGTCATTTTTAGGGTTTTGAATTTAATATAATTTATTTGAATTTATGATTTATTTTGAGTTGATTTGAATGATGGTTGAATAGGTTGACTTGACTAGTGTTGACCTTGGTAGACTGACCAATTAGTTAATCCTAGTCATGACCACTTGGTTAGACTATGAAACCCTAGCTTGACCTAATTTAGTGATACCCTATTCATTAGAATTAAATTAGAATAGGAATTGATTAGACTAGAGAATGGCTTATTACTTCACAAGTCATGACTAATGACTTAAGCCCATAGAAGCCCACAAGCCCAACACCATGTAAACCCTAACCCTAATTGCTATGGCCAGCCAACCTACCTAGGGAATCCCCCCTATAAGTACTCTTCTTCATTAGGGCTAGCCTCTTTAGAAATTTTCCAAGTTTTAGAAAGAGGTAAGTCTCCATCTTCATAAATCCATAGAAATTCTATTTTATCTCCTTTTCCCCTCAAATCAACTGCAATAGGTTCTAATTAGTGTTTTCTTGCTGTTGGTATATGTTATACTCAGTTTCATAGCAATTTGGAGAAGTTGGGTGGCTTTTGGGGATCCCCTTTGAAGGAGCTTTTTGTGTTGAAGAACACACATAGGTAAATTCCTATCCACCCATTCAAATTAGGTTTTCTTTGCATAAATACCTAGACCTAGGTGTCCTGGTCCTGTAGGAATAGAATTTGTCCAATTTCGTGTCCTGTACGTGTCTGTATCGGACACGTATCAGTGTTGGGCGCAGGTGTTCGATGAAATGCCCAAAGGGCATTTCGATTTGTTTTGTGAAAGTGTTTGCATAGGAATTTGTGTTTTGGTGTCGCTTAGGGGTTCCCAAGTGTCTGAGTTAGTGTCGTGTCGTTTTGGTGATGCATTGGACACTTGGACACGCCGCGCGCGTGCAGGACTGTACTATCCTGGTGCTCGGGGGCGATTGCGCCTTGGACACAGCACGACGACACGAGATATTTGTGGACACCTTGGGGCGGTGTCTGACATGCCACGTGTCAAGTTTTAGATGACCACGTGGCGTGTCGAGGGAGCAATCATCTTTGTACTGGGTTTTCACTGACACAGTTCACGTAGATTTCGGGTTCTGATACGTTGTCCTGGACACGTCTGTACGACTCGACACGGGGATTCAGGGTTGGACATAGCTGGACCCTAGGCGAACCTAGGGACACGACACGAGACACTTGGACACCTGTGTCGTGTTCTAGACCTAGGTGCACTTGTGCACGAGGCAGTGCACTGCTGTGCAGTGTCCTGTGTACTGAAATGGTTTTTCGTGTGGACACGTGTCTTGATGTGGTGGACATGAGACACTTCCTATGACACGTGCACACCCTATATGTTAATTACCAACCTTTAATTTCGTATTTTGGTTTTTTTTATGTGTCAATCTTCATTTACCTAAATTATGATACTAAGTAGTATTCCAAGTTTTTCCAGTTTTATATTCGAAATTTTGCAATCTATTTCACCCATTTAAATACTGTTAAATATTGGTTTTAAACTCTAAATAGGTCTCCTACTTGTAATCTATCTATTGGTCAAATTTGGGTGATTTTGGTTGGGTTTTGGATTCAAAATGGGGTCTTGAATGTTGTGGATGAAACTGAACTGTTTTGCAATTGGAATGGTTTCCTATTTCCTGAATTTCCTTTCCTTAACTGCAACTGAATTCCTATAACAGAATACCCCTTTGGTTCACTGTTACTGAACTTAGGCTTGACACTCACCTAGCCTAGCTTCACACTTTCACTCTACACACTGTTATGTTTCACTCTTCATCATACCTACACACAGCCCACTCTTTACACATGTACACACACCTATTAGCTAAGTCTCACATTGTCTCTTCTTGAACACCACACTGTTTTACTCACTCCCTAACACACACAGCTACACATACACACTCTCTTGACACATTGACACTACACTATCAGCCACACACACACACATGCCTCCCCTCTCTCTATATACACATGCATGTATATAATATATGAATATCTATATATGTATGTAATGTATACATATATAAGATCTAAATATGTAATATATGTATGTGTGTGTAATGTATATGTATGTATATCTAATAAGTATATAATGTATGTATATATGGATACATATATGTAGGGTGTACCATTATATATATATATATATATTATATATATATATATTATATATTATATATTACTATGTGATTTCCATGTGTAGGCCTAGATGCAAATTAGGTTGTGTGATGTTGGTTTTGACTTGTGTTGTATAGGTTGTATGGACTTGGTATACTAGCATAGGCTTGTTTAGTCTTGATTAGGCCTAGAATAGACTATTTAGACTTGTTAGACCTAGTTTGACCATAGTTGGCCTAGGTTTGACTTCTTAGTTGACCAGGTTGACCAAGAGTTGACTTTGGCCTAGATTGACCTAGACTCATGTAGAGTGCATAGTAGAACATCATTTTACCATTTTAGACTTGTTGTGACTTGTGCTGTTCTGATTAGGAGCCAGACACCTCTCCTCGGACAGTACATTCAGTTGGACACTCAGATACCAGGCGAGTACATTCTCTGATCATTTCATATCCTGCTTAGAATTATTTTCCTGCTTTAAATTACTTTACTTGTTACTGTCACGTTGGTCACACGGATTAGTACTATATGGATCTCTTCTTGAGATATTATCCCTTCAGGGAGCATCGGGTACTACATGTTCTGTGTTTCACTTACATGCCATATCGCTATGCTTCATTGGTTCATTGATCACTTGTGACATGTACTCTCATGATCACAGAGTCTTTCTTGAATCCTCCTATTTATTGGGCTTCCTAGAATCCCCTTTATGGGACTACCATGTACCACCCTTCGGGGGCCGTTACATGGAATCATAACATAACCTGGTTGGATCTTGTGTATTGAATGGGGGTACGGGAGTAGAAGTGGACATGTGAATAATATCCAAGTAGTATAGCATCAGAATCATTCCATAATGTAATCAAATCATCCTATGCCATTTACATGTCTATATTGTACTCTGACTCACTAGCCACTGTTAGTTCTCTATATATAGATATTTCTATTACAGTTCTCTCTCTATTTATATACTGTATTCTTTCAGTACCTGTATCTTACTTTATTATATGATTATATTTTCTAACCTGCTATGAACTGTTGAGATGTATTGCTCGCTCCTGTCCTGACTGGACCTGTTGAAAAATTATAGAGGACGAGGAGGAGGCCTGTGTGGATACCTTCTACGGGACATTCCTAGACGACACTTATGAGCTGGACTCTCAGGAGGACCCAGCTCTAGCTGAGGACATTACCTCCATTGCCTAGACTAGCTTAGTTAGGCTTATCTTACTTATGTTGTCTTGAGACTGGTTTAGCTAGACTTTATATTCTGTCTTGAGATCTGAGTTGTATATATTCTTTCATTATCAGTAGCTGAGACCTTGTATTCTGGATATTGCTGAGTTGTTATCTTAGACTTTCTGATCATCTGTATTTCCTTTGAGTTCTATATCATATCGTGCTTCTTCTTCCTTAGCTGTGATTGAGTTTACATTCTGCTATGTCACCCCCATTCGGGGAGTATAAACTGTTTAGAATTATATTGTTAGATGATGTGACCTAAGACAGCGTTCTACCCGACACTGCGGCGTAGGCTGGACATACCACATCTCGTGCCCTTACTCTAGGGTGCGGGTCATGACAAAAACTAAAACACAAATCGATTTAATAAAAAATAATCAAAAATTCAAAATATCACACGATGACTAAAATACTCCAAATTTGAAAAGTGAGAGTGACAAATCTACCCTTCTTAAAATAATTTTGTCCTCGAAATTAAAGTGGTCGTACTCCTTCTAGGTCAAACCCCCAACAATTATAGTATTAAGAAACTTATCTAAATCATGCATTTGGAAAGATATCATACAGGGTTATGGCAGGTAATATCAGTCTAAGGTCTAATCTAGCTATTATAGTCATACTAGATCAAAAACAGTCATAAGGTAAAATCATACAAATATGGTAGGATACAGTAATCATCAAGACAGGCTAAGGTATAGGTCAAGAACTCACCTCTACTAGGTCTGGTGGCTGGAACTCTCTCCTGGAGATAGGCCTCGACTAGGGGCAGGTGCAATAGGACAATATAACATCATGTGTCCAGCTGACCCACAGATCAGGAACAATCCTAGTCTCTTCCTACAGTCCTTCCATACGTGCCCAGGCTTCTTATAGAAGGCACAGGTAGGCACTCGCTCAACTGGCCTCTGCTGGACAGTAATCTAAACTGGATAGGCTGGTCTAGGCTGGAAGCCTGGGTACTCCTGAGGCTCTAGGTACATACTCTGCTCCTCGCCCTCTTGGGGCTAGGCGCTCCTCGAATGCATATAATCCCACAACAGTTGGATACTGAGACTCTGCTCTCTCATAAGCTCAGCCTGAAGTCTCTGTACCTCCCATACATCCTGAAGAAGTCTGTAAATCTGAGCCCTATCAGGAATGGCAAGGGGTACCACTCAGGAGGCAAAGGGAGGCCCTCAGTCTCCGGTTGAACTGCAGCCCTCTCCTGGAGGATAGGAGATGGAGGAAAACTCTCCGGTGAGGCTGCTAACACCTCCTAAGAAATGGAAGGGGGAAGCACAATCTCGATCTTATCCGGAATTGTAGCTATGCACTGGGGACAGACTCTGGTCATGGGTGCCATACTGAAAAAAGATAAAGAAAATAATAAATCATCAAGGCTATAAGGCAGTCGATCATCCTATATGAAAACTGGTAATTATCAAAAAAAAACTGAGAATTAGCTATATAGGGTTACTATTCCAAAGATGATCAAAATCGAAAGTTAAAGCACAATTGGTAACAGTATTTGAAATTCAATCATGATATATATAAAAGAAATTTAGTCTCGACACGATCTAAGTTGATCAATTTCTGGGTAAATCAAGATTGGGTAAGATGGGGAACAAGGTCATCAAAATCTGAGCACGAGCATCCAATGATGGAGATCCAGGTCACAATTTAAATTAATTTAATTGAGTACGACCCAAGATATTAATATGATAAGAAAAGATGACCAAAGTCGATTGGTCGTGATCAAGGGAGTTAGGATTCAATGATATTAAAAACTTTTGAAGGATGATTCAAGATATGGAATAAGTCAATTTCTCCTTTTTGATAGGGAAAACAAGAGACAATATTTCATAGGGAAGTCAAGTTAATCATCTCTCTCTGATACTATCAAGTTTATCTAGTCATCATTTGTCAATCATATTTTTATCTCACAAGTCCCAATATGAAAATCAACCTTTATATGACTACCATCAAAATTATATCCTTCCATCATAAAGACTTGACCTTGTCATGATCACCATAGGCTTAATTCCTAAATTCCAAAATATTACTCATGAACATAACCTTCTTATTAGGAATCAATACTAACCACTTAATCATCATAAATCCAAATTCTTCTACATTGTCCTAAATTGGATATGAAACCTCTAAATCAAGTTTTATGAAATCCTTAAACTTGTTCAAATTACTCTCCTCGTGTTATTCAATCTAAAACCACTAGGCCTTACAAAACTTATTCTCCATTATAAAATCAACCTTCATATTTCTTTCAACGTACACCTTCAAATACTATTCTTCTTAAATTTAAATTTTCACAAAATCTCTAAATTTCTATAACTCAAAATTTCTTTGTTCTATCTGTTCCTAGCCATTTTCTTACAATATCTGGCTCAATTTCATATCATCATCGCATATAGTTAAAATCTTTTCTCCATTACTAATCCCTAAAATTAACATCATAGCCTTGTCTCAAGAATCAATAACCAAAAATATCCAAGTTCTCAAAACTAGGTTGACCTCGAATATCCTCATCAGTTAGAAATACATCTATGAATTATTTATATCCAAAATATTTCTCTATGTATTATCGTTTCTAATTGATAATATAAATATCTTGATTTCATCCTCAATCTCAGTCGCATCTCTATCCCAAAACTATATCAAGGTCCATCATATTATATTCCTACCAAGATTATCATAAGATAACAGATCAAGTCCTTTCCGAGTAGATGATTTACGTTACCTCCTCGACCTTTTCAATGTAAAGAGTTATGGAGATTCAAGATTTCAAAGTGTGGATGACAGAAGTAGATATGAGATAGTTTAGATGTAATTAGGATAGAGTTAATTAAGATAAGGGAAAATAGGAATACAAGAAATAATGGCAAGAAAAAAATAATAAAAATTTGTTCTTGCTCATCTGTTCAAAGAAATAAACCAATTCAAGATATAATTTGATACCATACGTGTCTTCCTGAAATCAAGTTCTCAGAATTTTGCCATGCCAGTAAGCATAGCTGCAATAAACGACAGATTCCGTAACTAAGGTATACACCCTATAATCATGTTATCTAGAATTCTTACCACGCCAACTGATATGGCTGCAAGAGAATCTAAATTCCATAACTAGGATAGTATATCTAAAATTAGGCTCTATGTCCTTGTCATGCTAGCCAATATGACTGCGATAAATTCTAAACTCCATAAATAAGACAGACATTTACCTTTCTTACTGTCCTTATCAAATATGTTATCAGGTTATACCTTAATTCCAAAAAAAATACTTAATATAGAAAATCAAAATCAACAACTAACATCAAGATTCAAAATTCAACAATGAATCCATCAAAATCAAATTCAATAACAAGGAGTATGGGTGAATCGAAACAAGAGAAAAAAGGATTTCAAATCGAAGTTCAAAATGAGATTCTCAAGGGTCATCCCAGGAATCTCTCAAGGAATTCTAACAGTGATTGAGTATCCTCTCATTCTAATACCTTACTTCTATACTCTATAGCAGGCTCGTAGTAGTACAACTAAGTCGTTGCGCTACTACGATATCGCACGAATGCGAATCTCGACCTGCATGGGCCACCACTAAAAATGTGTCACGATCCGTACCCAGTGTAAGGGCACGAAAGTGGGTACGTCCAGCCTACGCCGCAGTATCGGCAGTAGAACGTTGTTTTAGGTCACCATCACAACTACACTATATGATATAATCTCCAAACGGAGGACAATCACAGGAGAATAAAATCGTAATCACAAACTAGAAGTAGATAATCAGCACGATGAATAGATAAGAAATCCACAAAAAGAGATACAACCAGAAGTAAAAAAAGTCAATTGTATTAACAACCATAAATTTTAATATTTGAAATACATCTCTAAGACAAAACAAGAAATAAGATAACAAACTCTAGACATCTACTCCAAGCTCTACAAGTGTCCTCTAGGCTAGCTGTGATCCTCCATGTTACCTGTAAAATTTTATCAACGGGTCCAATCAGGACACGAACGAGCACAATACATCTCACGTAATTCATATCATGACAGGAAATGTAAAGCATGCTATAGAATAAGATACATGAAATGATGTAAGAAATAGACATTAAGAGAAAGGAGAATCTGATAACCAAGAGA
>JANAVB010044620.1:11742812-11942812 GCA_029216955.1 Iris pallida | reverse complement strand
GAAACTCAAAATCCAAAATACATAACTAGAACTCGTGAAACTCGACAAACACGAAGGTATACACGTGCGTGACATGCTCGGGTAATCACAGGGTCGAACCCATGTCCGTATCATGTCTAGTCAGTACGTATCGCACGGGCACGCGCACGCGTGAATAAAAACGTTCTCGTAGGAACGTGCCGCACTCAATAAAACGCCACACGCAACACGAGGAGCCTCGTGCTCTTGCACGTAGCTAGACGGGGTCTAGGCCTAGGTGTAAACCACACTGACACATTACCACGTCGTGTCCACGCGTCGTACGAGACGCGTATCGGGGCGGCTGTGCGCCCGTGCGAGGTATCAGCCGAATCAGTGCAGACTTGATAACTTCGCTCATACTCAACAAAATCTTATAAAATTTCACAAACTTGTGGGAAAAGGTTGCCCCCATGTATCCATAAAATTTTACGCAAAATTGTGTCCTGTGCATCGAGTTATGACACTCAGACTGCAGTGCGGTGCACGGGCTGAACGCACGTGCGCGTACAGCCTCGTGGGCACGTATCGACCCCCGTAGGTAACGACACGAGCCACGTCGTACCACGTGATCGAGTCTAGGGCTAGCCTAGGCCTATCCTAGGCCTAGCCTAGGCCTAGCCTAGGCCTAGGGCTTCATGGCCATGCTTCTGGTTCGTGTCCTCGTCACGCCGTGTCCGCGAACGAAGGTTGTGTCAGTGGCATTTTCGTGCGCGCGTGCACAGTTCAGCCGACCAGTGCGGCTTCGATTTCTCCGCGCTCGCTCCACAAAACATTATGAAATTTTAGGAGCATGTGGTCAGAGGTTGCCCCCACGTGTCCACAAAATTTGATGACCAATCGTGTCTTATTCGTCGAGTTATGGCACTCGAACAACAGGGCATGCACGAGGCTGTGCACGGGCCTTGTGCACGCGTGTCCGTGTCCGATTTGGACACCAAAAACGTGTCAAATAAAGATCCGTCTTCACGAAAGTTGTTTTAAATATAAACAGCAACAACTTCGTTAAAACAGAATCGAAAAATAAGAACTTTCGATTATAAGAGGCATTTCGTCGAACACATGTTCCAATACACCGACACGTATTCGATACGCCTATCAAATGGAAACAAAAATCTACCAAACTACATGTACAGGTCCGGGGTACCTAGATGGATGCATCTATGAAGAAAAAAATAGAATTTACAAGTGTTTAGAGGGGTTTACCTATTGAGAGTCAATATCTCAATGAAACGAGCCTCCAAACGCGTCGACGCCGATTTTCTCCTGTCCAAAGCCTCTAATTGCTTGCTAACAAGTCTTCAACAAGTTCCTTTCCTTCCAATGATCGCAACGCAATTCGTTTGGATGGATTTGGATGAGAATTGAGGAAAATAGGCTATTGGAAGGGGATAACAATTTCTAGGGTTTTGCAAATAGGTGGCAACTAATCATATACACATAAAGGGGGGAGCTGTTGTTTGGGCAGTCAAGGAGGCTTTCTAGGGTTAGGTTAGGGTTTAGGATGGGCCACAACTCATCTAGAGTTTAACAAAAGCCCATTAGCAGAAAGGCCAATATGCTACACGCTAAAATAGCCTAAAAATGCATAAAATGGTTTTCTAATTAGAAGTAATGCTCCAAATTGAATTCTAATTAGCCAAATAAGTCTCTAATCACATGGTTAGTCTCTAATCAAGGTTATCTATGATTAAACCATCTGCTACTACGAAAAGCACTACTCAAAACAAAAACACCAATCGATTTAATAATAAAATAATCAAAAATTTAAAATATCACACAATGACTAAAATACCCTAAATTAGAAAAGTAGGAGTGACAAGTTGCTGCTGAGAATAGGGTTTTTGATAGGGGATGCAGGCCGTCGAGGAGACCGTGGACGCAGATGAGAGAGTTTTCGGGGGTAGAGGGGGAGGAATTTCTGAGAGAAAATATGGTTTTCTGAGAGGAACAGGGAGAAAAGGGGTTTTCACGAGTTTTGGGAGACGTACTTCTAATGTTTTAGAAAGAGAGCGGGCATTTGAGCAGCGGGGATTAAACATGAAAACCGTCTCTAACCCAAAAATATCGAAAGAATTATGATAATGCCATCTAAAATAGTCGCGGGAATCCTCCCACTTTACTTAACGGCTTTAAACTAGCCATCAACTAAACTGGTAGATTATGTGACGGTTTCACCAAATCCGTCAACTAAAGTAGCACAATATTGTATAGTTAACACAAAAATATGGGTTTAGTTGACACAAAGTCTTATCCGTCAAGTAAAACAGAATAGTTGACGGGGATTACTGACCGTCAATAAAAGAAATTGTCAACAAATGTCATTTTTCTTGTAGTGAAGGTAGCAAAACCAAACTTGTCTGTGGACAAGAACAGTCGGGAGTAAAAATGAGTAGGGGTTTGATGAGTACGTTTGTCACGCCCCAGAACCAGAATACTGGAGAGCGGGGGAATGACTCAGCCAGCTACGTATTACGGGTAGATGAATACCGTATAATACGATCAATGCTGTCTAAAAGACGAGGGGGTGCATACTACATAAAAGTCTTACAATGGTCATTACACATCTATTGTCTCAATCATTCAAACAAGAAACAGTAATAGAAAACATGTCAGATAAAGCAGTAAGGCGTCCCAAACGCTCTGTCAAAATGTTCTTGATATCTGGCTTTACAAAACATAGCCAGATTGATGTAGCAAAAGTATACACAATTGTTATCAGCTGCAGTCTGACTTTAATTACAATTATGTAAAAGTAAGTACAAGACAATCCGACTAACATGTCGGTGCCAAACGGCTAAGGTATAAAGTAGATAACAAAACGAACGGGAAAGTAAGAAACCCACTCGAGTCCTCCTGCGATCATCCTTCTAGTGTTGACCATCTTGGAGGTAGAAGTAAGCTGAGTCCTCGGGAACCGGCTCTAAATCTGGCCATGCAAAACCAGAGAGGTTAGACCTCTAATAGCAAGTACCACAAGGAAGCACGACATGAGAACTAAAACCAGTAAGTAAGAGAATATAATAATAGATCTCTGCTTTCCACTAGGATTCACATCACATCACGACACTTCGAACCAACCTCCCAACCAAACAAGGACAGAAGTTGGCCCGTCATGTCCTGACATTCTGATCATCCCAGTTAGGTAACAGAGTAGTACAGTGCACAAACAAATCATCTTGAACGGCCATTCAACTACTACGGCTTGCTACTGTAAGTCCCAAGTTATCCTGGAATAATGCAATTAGGGATTCCGTAGTTCTTACTATGTGCAAGCAAGGCTAGTCTATCCAGTCAATCATGTGCGCCATGCATGAATTAGACGAGTCCTAGCAGGACGCCCGTCAATATACAATATACAATAATAATAAAAGCAGATACTGTTCCCTGCCCGTGTGGCAGTTTTACAGTATCTGTGGGAACCAGCCGGCCCGTCGGGTACTACTTGTCCCAAGGGGGCTGCCATGTAAGAACTCGGGAATCCATTCTCTCCATGCCATCATTATTTTATTTAACTTAATAGTCCCTACGTTGAGTGAAATCCCATGCCGTGGATCATGGTCATTCAAATGAGTACTTTCGTACGGGTACGATATGCACAACTCTACAACGATACCAGTACGGTTAGGTTGCAGGTCTTACATAGCGTAATGCAACAATCAAATCTAACCACGGTAATCATGCCTTGACCATAAAGTACACATGCTTCTTTTGTAGAAAATAAATAATTAAATAAATAAATAAATAGATTGAAGCCTGCATGTGCATGTATGTCAATATTCGGGATCAGCCAGTCGATTACAATAGTTCATAACATGAACGTGTCTCATTCATTCAATTCAATAAGATGACTAGCCAGTCTCTTAGTTCCAACTAGGAATGCATGATCAATTTAGTCAAGATAACCATTATTATCAATGGTGACAAGGCATGAAAGTCAATTAGTATTCAGTGGGGTCGAGTCTACAACTCTCAGGGTTTAATTCCAGTCAATCGGGGTATCTATAACTCAATTCATGACACATGGTACATCCCATGTAACAATCTATATTTAACAGAAATATCAACATATCATGATTTATCAAGTTTATGCCAAAAGGCGTAAGGATATAAAATGGACGTTAAATATCTAATAAAATATTAATATACAGGGCTATAGAAGATCCAGGGTAAGTAGGCTACGCTCATGTCAGCCTACGCTCAAGTCAGGCTACGCTCAAGTCAAAGAGGCAGCGTATGGGCTCCATACGACTCCTCACTATCCAAGTGAGCGTATGCAAGTCATACGCTCCCCAAAGGCAGCGTATGGACTCCATACGACTCCTGACCATCCAAGTGAGCGTATGCAAGTCATACGCTCCCCAAAGGTAGCGTATGAACTCCATACGACTCCTGACCATTCAAGTCAGCGTATGCAAGTCATACGCTCCCAAAAGGTAGCGTATGGACTCCATACGACTCCTGACCATTCAAGTCAGCGTGTGCAAGTCATACGCTCCCAAAAGGTAGCGTATGGACTCCATACGACTCCTGACCATTCAAGTCAGCGTATGCAAGGCATACGCTCCTAAAAGATAGCGTATGGACTCCATACGACTTCTGACCATTCAAGTCAGCATATGCAAGTCATACGCTCCCAAAAGGTAGCGTATGGACTCCATACGACATACGCTTCCAAAAGGTAGCGTATGCAAGACACACGCTTCCTAAAAAGGCAGCGTATGGACTCCATACTGCGCTGCGCTAAAGAGCGCGCATAGCTCAGTGACGCAAGCTAAAAAGCTAGTGTACACTGCTCACTGTCTTCTCCAAACAGCAAGAACTCCATGGTTGTACCCCAAAGCTTCAAAGGTCCATAACTTGGTCAAAATAAGTCCAAATCCAACTTTCCAAAGGTCAAAATTGGGTAGAATAAACTTCTCTACAACATGAAACCATCAAAATTTACAAACAAAGAAGTTTGATAGATCAAAACCACCAAAATCCGAAAATAACTAATTTCTAGATCTACAAAAATTAAGACTTCGAAATGAAAAATGTCAAGTTCTAAACTCTCTTAGGATCTTGCGAGGAAGATAAATGAACCATAAAACATGGGTTCTCATGTGGAGCAAGTTGTACTTGCCTACGGTTGGTAGGTAGAGAGAGTAATGAAGAAGAAGAAGAAGAGGAGTAATGGTGAGAATGTGAGTTTATGAGGAGAGAGAAAGAGATGTAAGCTTTAAATAGAAAAGGGGGTGGTAGGTGGAAGTTGGGCCGGGTCCAATGGGGATCCAACCAAAGCCAACCCGAACCCAAATAAGCAAAACTAAGGCAGGAAATAAGAGCAGGAAATAAAGTGCAGAAATAAAATTACAGAAATATAATTGCAGGAAATAAATTAACATAAAAATTTAAAGAGCAGATTAATTGATTAACATGAAATTTAAAGGAATTTAAATACAGGATAATACATGATAAATATTAAATAAATACATGATAAATACTAAATAAATACATTCGAGTAGTACATGTATAAAAATACGCATTCTGGGAACGGGGAGTGACATCTCTACCCTCCTTAGAAAAATTTCGTCCTCGAAATTTCAAACCCAAGCAGGATAGAAATATTGGGGCTAAGCTAATCTAAGTACAAGCAATTAAATCAAGCAATCATTTTACAATGTCCATAGCAAGTAAAATATATGTAAATCCATCAATCTACGATATCAAGCGATTCTACCCATAAGGTGATAAGCATGAGGAATCAAGACAATCAGGTACACAGAAAAAGATATACCTTGTGAGTCAAACAGATGTGGATACCGTGATCGGATATCATCCTCACGTTCCTACGTTGACTCTCCCAAAGAGTGATGACCCCAAGCAACCCGGACAAGGTTAATTGTTCGGTTCTTGAGTATCTTCTCTCTTCGGTCCAAGATGAACACAGGCTGCTCCTCGTAAGACAGGTTGGTACTAACAACCAGTTCTGAATGATCGAGGATATGGCTGGGGTCCGATACATACCTTCGCAATTGAGATATATGAAACACGTCATACACCTCTCGTAACGAAGGTGGAAGGGACAAACGATAAGCAACATCGCCTACCCTATCAAGAATAGCAAATGGGCCTACGTATCGCGGACTCAACTTCCCGTGAACGCCAAATCTAATGACCCTACGAGTAGGTGAGATCCGCAAGAATACGTGGTCCCCAACAGAGAACTCTAACGGCCTACGATGCTGATCAGCCCAATGACGATGCCGGTCCTGCGCAACTCTAAGTCGCTCTCTAATTCCTTTAACTACTTCAACCGTCTGAATAATCATTTCTGGGCCTAATAGCTTCCTTTCCCCGATATCATCCCATGCTAGCGGCGATCTACACTTCTTACCATATAGTACCTCAAATGGCGCCATCTGGATACTGGCTTGATAACTGTTGTTGTATGAGAACTCAACTAAGTGCAGGTGGCCTTCCCAAGATCCTCCAAAATCCAGAGTGCAAGCTCGTAACATATCTTCCAAAGTCTGAATTGTTCTTTCTGATTGCCCATCCGTCTGCGGATGGTAAGCCGTGCTAAATCTTAACTTGGTGCCCAAACTACGATGCAAGATCTTCCAGAAATATGATGTAAAGCGGGTATCTCGGTCTGACACAATACTGACAGGGACTCCATACTGCCTGACTATCTATTGCATATACAACTCTGCCAACTTTTCTGTAGATTGTCCTACTCTGAAAGGAAGAAAATGTGCTACCTTTGTAAGCCGATCTACTATCACCCAAAGAGCATCTTTACCACTTGGTGATCTTGGTAAACCGGTCACAAAGTCCATTGTGATGTGTTTCCACTTCCATTCCGGGATAGGAAGCAGTTGCAATAATCCAGCTGGCCTCTGCTGTTCTGCCTTCACTTGCTGACATACCAAGCAACGGAAAACAAATCTAGCTATCTCTCTCTTCATTCCGTTCCACCAGAAGTGCTGCTTGATATCTTGGTACATCTTGGTCCCTCCAAGATGTATAGAATACTGGGAACTGTGAGCTTCTGCCATAACTTCCTGTCTGATATCTCCACTAGGCACACATAGACGTGATCCAAACCTAAGTGTACCATCTTCATGAATTTTTAACTCCTTTCTGTGCCCTGACTCATATTCTAACCTAAGCTTCTGAATCCTTGGGTCTTGTGCCTAAGCTGCCTTGATCCTATCTACCAAGTCAGATTGGACTTGTAGACTTGCCAGAACTCCTACATCGCTAGAAAGTATAACCTCTATGCCCATCTCCTGAAGGTCTTCTAAGATATGCTTCTGTGTTGTCAACATAAATGCGCCGCCCCTTCTGCTGAGAGCGTCTGCTACCACATTAGCCTTGCCTGGATGATACTGAAGCTCCACGTCATAATCCTTGATCAGCTCTAACCATCTTCTCTGCCTCATGTTCAGCTCCTTCTGAGTAAAGATGTACTTCAGACTTTTATGGTCTGTGTACATGTCCACTCGGTCACCATATAAGTAATGCCTCCACAGCTTCAAAGCAAATACTACTGCCGCCAACTCCAAATCATGAGTTGGGTAATTCTTCTCGTGGTCCCGAAGCTGCCTAGATGCATATGCTATCACCCTCCCGTGCTGCATGAGGACACATCCAAGTCCTTTACCTGACGCATCATAATATACAGTAAAACCTCCGGGTCCAACTGGTAATATAAGAATGGGTGCTGATATCAATTTTTGCTTCAAATTCTCAAATGATGTCTGACATTCTGCCGACCAGACAAATGGCACATCCTTCCGGGTCAAGCGAGTCATGGGTGCTGAAAGTCTCGCAAAATCTGACACAAATCTTCTGTAATATCCTGCCAATCCCAAGAAACTCCGTACATCAGCTACGATCTTGGGTACTGGCCAACTCTCTACTGCTTCTACCTTCTTGGGATCCACTGCTACTCCAGCTCCTGATACGATATGCCCCAAAAATGAAATATGGTCCATCCAGAACTCACACTTGCTGAGCTTGGCATACAACTGGTTCTCTCTCAGAACCTGCAACACTTTCCTGAGGTGGTCTTCATGCTCCTCTTCACTAGCAGAGTATACGAGAATGTCGTCAAGAAATACTACGACAAACTGATCTAAATACGGCATAAAGATGCGGTTTATCAAATCCATGAATATTGCTGGAGCATTGGTCAAACCAAACGGCATTACCAAGAATTCATAATGCCCATACTTCGATCTGAATGATGTCTTGGGAATATCTTTCTTCCGAACCCTCACTTGATGATACCCTGAACGAAGATCTATCTTGGAGAAAACTCTGGCTTTGCTCAACTGATCAAATAAGTCGTTGATCCTTGGTAGTGGGTACTTGTTCTTCACTGTTGCCGCGTTAAGCTTCCTGTAGTCGATACACAATCTGGATGATCCATCCTTCTTCCCCACAAGTACCACGGGTGCTGCCCATGGCGATACGCTAGCTTGGATGAACTTCTTCTCCTTCAGTTCCTCTATATGTTGATATACCTTGGCCTGCTCCGAATCCGCCATTCTGTAAACCCGATCTGATATCGGTTTAGTCCCAGGTGCCAATTCTATACTGAACTCAATATCTCTAACCGGTGGTAGACCTGGAAGTTCTTCGGGAAACACGTCTAAAAATTCTTCAACTACCTTCGGAACCTGAACTTCTTCTATTGCCGTTACTACTCCCTGCTCTTGCTGAGTTGCCTCTGATCTGACTAAGGTGAATTTCTTCATGCCTGGAATATCAAAAGATACACTCCCACTACGATAATCTATTGTCGTATGACTGTCTTTCAGCCAGTCCATGCCTAAGATAACGTCGAAATTTCCAACAGGAAATTCTATCAACTGGGCGGGTAAAGAATGCCCACAAACTACAATGCTATACGCTAGAATAACTCTACTAACTCCTACGAGCCCATTGCCAGTGAGTATATTCAACCTCCCTGGCAATGCCTCGAACTCCATTCCTAGCCGTGTCGCAAATCGTACAGATATAAATGAGTGTGATGCTCCCGAATCAAACAATGCTACTGCGGGATATGAGACGACAAGAATGTTACCTGCCACAACATCTCCCGATGCTAATGCCTCTTCCAAGGACAGAGTGAATGCCTGTCCTCGACCTCCTTGCTGGTTCCCATGTTGTGGCCTAGCCTGGTGCTGCTGCTGGCCCCTTCCTTGATGATGCTGGGGTGGTCTATGCTGGTGTTACTGCATCGGCGGCCCCTGCTGCCGAAACATCTGAGCCTGCGGCATTAGCGGGCGCTGTGCCAACGGTCTCACTGCTACCGCTGGTCCTCGATACTGTCCTGCCCCTGGTGCTGGCAGAGCAGGAAACTGTTGCCCTGGTCCTTCCGACCTCGAATTCATGGGACATGTGGTAACCCGATGATCTGGATTTCCACATATCAAACACTGCCCGTTCAATGTCCGACACACATCTCTAGTGTGTCCCATCTTTCAATAATAAGTTCAGCCCGCTGGGGGTTGCTGGTTCTTCTTCTGTTGCTGTTGCTGTTGCTGCTGCTGCCTAGGTGGTGCTGGCCCCCGTATCGCCATATCGTGGATACGAATGCTAGGGGATGGCGCTGTTGTTCGGGGCGCTGCTCCCCCTCCTCCTTCAATCTAACTGTGGGATCTCTTCTGACCCCCAGTCCTTGCCGCAAGCCTCTGAATGGTGATCTCATGCCTGCGGGTTGCCGTCAATATTTCGTCAAAAGTTTGGTAATTGTGCCCCTCTATCAATTGTAAGAGCTCAAGATGAAACCCTTGCTGGAACCTCATCGCCCTCTGGCGCTCCGTCGCCACCATCTCTGGGGCAAACCTACTCAATCTGCAAAACTCCGCTGCGTAAGCATCTACAGTCTTGCCAGCCTGCTTGAGGTTGATAAACTTTTGTTGTAGCTCAAACTGCGCCACAACTCCATAATACTTCGTCTTGAATCTTGCTGTAAAATCGTCCCATGCAACAGGACGTCTGATGCCTACTTCCTCTGCTTCCCACCAATCATGTGCGAGATCCTGAAGTAACAACTTCACTAGATCCACACGCTCTTCTGCCGGCACCTTAGCGGCTGTCAGAATAGCCTCAATGTCCTTAAGCCATGCATCTGCCGAGATGGTATCCTCCGTGCCTTCAAAACGGCGGGGGTTGTACTTGCAAAATCGGGCTGACGCTCCTAAATCTGTTCTTGCCCCTATTTCCAATGCCGTTTGTAATCCTTGGTTGAGTAGTACATTCTGCTCTTGTAACTGAGCGTGCATGCGCTGCTGGACTAACATCTGGTGTTGCTGAGTAGCCATCATCCCTCTCATGATCTCCAGAAGGGCTGGTGTATCCAATTCCACAGGGGTAGGTGGAACTATTGGTGGTGTTGGAACCTCCGGATACTGCGGTCCAACTGCTGGTTCTACTATCACCTCTTCTTGAATAGCCTCATGAAGTGGTTCTGACCCTTGTTGCTGACCAACCTGGTCAGGTTGTCCATGCTGTTGTCCATGTTGTTGCTGTCCAGCTCTGACAGATACGGACGAGGTGCCCCTAAGAAAAGGGACAAGAGAACAATCAAATGATCGGACAGGGAAGATCAATGAAGTCAAAGGATACTGGAATGTCAGGCTGGTATTGAGAACAACGAATCGCGAGATCAAGGGGGAACATGTGTGATTGAGACATCCTATAAATCAAAACACCCCACAAGTCTGAAATCTGACCTGCATGGGCCACCACTAAAACCTTGTCGCGCCCCAGAACCAGAATACTGGAGAGCGGAGGAATGACTCAGCCAGCTACGTATTACGGGTAGATGAATACCGTATAATACGATCAATGCTGTCTAAAAGACGAGGGGGTGCATACTACATAAAAGTCTTACAATGGTCATTACACATCTATTGTCTCAATCATTCAAACAAGAAACAGTAATAGAGAACATGTAAGATAAAGCAGTAAGGCGTCCCAAACGCTCTGTCAAAATGTTCTTGATATCTGGCTTTACAAAACATAGCCAGATTGATGTAGCAAAAGTATACACAATTGTTATCAGCTGAAGTCTGACTTTAATTACAATTATGTAAAAGTAAGTACAAGACAATCCGACTAACATGTCGGTGCCAAACGGCTAAGGTATAAAGTAGATAACAAAACGAGCGGGGAAGTAAGAAACCCACTCGAGTCCTCCTGCGATCATCCTTCTAGTGTTGACCATCTTGGAGGTAGAAGTAAGCCGAGTCCTCGGGAACCGGCTCTAAATCTGGCCATGCAAAACCAGAGAGGTTAGACCTCTAATAGCAAGTACCACAAGAAAGCACGACATGAGAACTAAAACCAGTAAGTAAGAGAATATAATAATAGATTTCTGCTTTCCACTAGGATTCACATCACATCACGACACTTCGAACCAACCTCCCAACCAAACAAGGACAGAAGTTGGCCCGTCATGTCCTGACATTCTGATCATCCCAGTTAGGTAACAGAGTAGTACAGTGCATAAACAAATCATCTTGAACGGCCATTCAACTACTACGGCTTGCTACTGTAAGTCCCAAGTTATCCTGGAATAATACAATTAGGGATTCCGTAGTTCTTACTATGTGCAAGCAAGGCTAGTCTATCCAGTCAATCATGTGCGCCATGCATGAATTAGACGAGTCCTAGCAGGACGCCCGTCAATATACAATATACAATAATAATAAAAGCAGATACTGTTCCCTGCCCGTGTGGCAGTTTTACAGTATCTGTGGGAACCAGCCGGCCCGTCGGGTACTACTTGTCCCAAGGGGGCTGCCATGTAAGAACTCGAGAATCTATTCTCTCCATGCCATCATTATTTTATTTAACTTAATAGTCCCTACGTTGAGTGAAATCCCATGCCGTAGATCATGGTCATTCAAATGAGTACTTTCGTACGGGTACGATATGCACAACTCTACAATGATACCAGTACGGTTAGGTTGCAGGTCTTACATAGCGTAATGCAACAATCAAATCTAACCACGGTAATCATGCCTTGACCATAAAGTACACATGCTTGTAGAAAATAAATAAGTAAATAAATAAATAAATAGATTGAAGTCTGCATGTGCATGTATGTCAATATTCGGGATCAGCCAGTCGATTATAATAGTTCATAACATGAATGTGTCTCATTCATTCAATTCAATAAGACGACTAGCCAGTCTCTTAGTTCCAACTAGGAACGCATGATCAATTTAGTCAAGATAACTATTATTATCAATGGTGACAAGGCATGAAAGTCAATTAGTATTCAGTGGGGTCGAGTCTACAACTCTCAGGGTTTAATTCCAGTTAATCGGGGTATCTATAACTCAATTCATGACACATGGTACATCCCATGTAACAATCTATATTTAACAGAAATATTAACATATCATGATTTATCAAGTTTATGCCAAAAGGCGTAAGGATATAAAATGGACGTTAAATATCTAATAAAATATCAATATACAGGGCTATAGAAGATCCAGGGTAAGTAGGCTACGCTCATGTCAGCCTACGCTCAAGTCAGGCTACGCTCAAGTCAAAGAGGCAGCGTATGGGCTCCATACGACTCCTCACTATCCAAGTGAGCGTATGCAAGTCATACGCTCCCCAAAGGCAGCGTATGGACTCCATACGACTCCTGACCATCCAAGTGAGCGTATGCAAGTCATACGCTCCCCAAAGGTAGCGTATGAACTCCATACGACTCCTGACCATTCAAGTCAGCGTATGCAAGTCATACGCTCCCAAAAGATAGCGTATGGACTCCATACGACTCCTGACTATTCAAGTCAGCGTGTGCAAGTCATACGCTCCCAAAAGGTAGCGTATGGACTCCATACGACTCCTGACCATTCAAGTCAGCGTATGCAAGTCATACGCTCCCAAAAGGTAGCGTATGGACTCCATACGACTCCTGACCATTCAAGTCAGCGTATGCAAGTCATACGCTCCCAAAAGGTAGCGTATGGACTCCATACGACATACGCTTCCAAAAGGTAGCGTATGCAAGACATACGCTTCCTAAAAAGGCAGCGTATGGACTCCATACTGCGCTGCGCTAAAGAGTGCGTACAGCTCAGTTACGCAAGCTAAAAAGCTAGTATACACTGCTCAATGTCTTCTCCAAACAGCAAGAACTCCATGGTTGCACCCCAAAGCTTCAAAGGTCCATAACTTGGTCAAAACAAGTCCAAATCTAACTTTCCAAAGGTCAAAATTGGGTAGAATAAACTTCTCTACAACATGGAACCATCAAAATTTATAAACAAAGAAGTTTGATAGATTAAAACCACCAAAATCCGAAAATAACTAATTTTTAGATCTACAAAAGTTAAGACTTCGAAATGAAAAATGTCAAGTTCTAAACTCTCTTAGGATCTTGCGAGGAAGATAAATGAACCATAAAACATGGGTTCTCATGTGGAGCAAGTTGTACTTGCCTACGGTTGGTAGGTGGAGAGAGTAATGAAGAAGAAGAAGAGGAGTAATGGTGAGAATGTGAGTTTATGAGTAGAGAGAAAGAGATGTAAGCTTTAAATAGAAAAGGGGATGGTAGGTGGGAGTTGGGCCGGGTCCAATGGGGATCCAACCAAAGCCAACCCGAACCCAAATAAGCAAAACTAAGGCAGGGAATAAGAGCAGGAAATAAAGTGCAGAAATATAATTGCAGAAAATAAATTAACATGAAAATTTAAAGAGCAGATTAATTGATTAACATAAAATTTAAAGGAATTTAAATACAGGATAATACATAATAAATATTAAATAAATACATGATAAATACTAAATAAATACATTCGAGTAGTACATGTATAAAATACGCATTCTGGGAACGGGGAGTGACAACATTGGAACTGATAGAGAGGTTATGGTACAGGCGTTAATAGCAGAGAAGATGGTATAGCAGAGACTAGTAGAATATGTGGAGGATCCTTGTGAGGTAGTGACGGAGGCGTCGTACAAGGAGATGTACCATGAGAGGGAAGAAAATGAGTAGGATCAATGGAAACATTGAATATCGGAGCTAAGGATAACAAGAAATGAACATCCGGAGGTGGGGACAGTAAAATAAGGAGAGTCCTCAAAAAAGATGAAGTGACGAGATAGACGAAGATGACGGGCCAAGGGATCATAACAAGGTATCCCTTATGCTCTAACTAAAATAATGTAAGACACACTTGACTGATACATGCATATTATTATTCTTGGTTCGGCCTAGAGCATGGCAAACAATAGGAAAAGTGATGCTAAAGTTAAATAATTTGTAGAAAAGTAGTTGCTGATGTTGGTTTACTATTATCACAAATGGGTCTTTTTATTATTCATAAAAGTATACTCACGGGATGAAACATAAGGGATATCGTTGTATATGTTATATGTATATATATATTCATGGTTGTATTGCATTATATGTATATTATCCATTAATAAAATCAATATTTTTGATTTATTTCATGGTATCATAGCAAAGGTTTTTAGATCCATATTTTTTCGTCTACCTCCTCATCCACTAGCTACCACCACCACGTATGCTCTCTTTCCCGCTCATTTGCGGTGAGTAGCAAATTGCGAGCACAGATCAGCAATTTCTGCTATTTACTGCAAAGGAGCGGAAAGGAGAGCATACGTGGTGGTAGTAGCTAGTGGATAAGGAGGTAGACGGGAAAATATGGATCGAAAAAAAACCTTTGCTCTGATACCATGAAACAAATCAACAATCTTGATTTTATTAATGGATAATCTAAAAAGTAATACAACCATGAACACATTTAGATGGAGGACATATACATATTCATATAGGAGAAAGAATATGTATCCGTATTGGAGAAAGAATCTAATCCTAATCCTAATTAATCTTAACAATAAAAATAATACTTGGCGATAAAAGCTAATGGTGAGCAGATATCTCTCTCGGGTGAAATGCAACTGATATTTTGACAAGAAGATTGCAGAGATGGTAACAGAAAATAACAACACCACCTTCACCCCAATTTTTTTGTGTCGGACTGTCATTCGTCTTTAAACTTCAAACTAAGATCATACACTTGTTGCAGGGAGAGGGAGAGGGAGAGAAAACCAGAGCATAAACAACTTTCTGACATACAAGCAAGGCCGGCCCTAGGGCCGTGCCAAAAGTGCGGTCGTACCGGGCCTCCAATTTTTTGGGGCCTCAAAAAAATTAGGATTAGTTTTATAATTTTGTAATTCGAGTTATTCAATTTCTTCCTCAATCCCTACTCTATGATCCGTCCAAGACCTCCAATTCTTTCATCCTTATTCTCTACTGACTCTAAGATTCATATTTATAATCACACAAAAAATTTAGGATTTCGTAAAGATCTTGCTCTGACCGGTGTGTTAATTGCTATTTTGTTTCTAAAGATCCCTCAATTGTTAGATTAATTTATTTTCTACAAATGATCAGATTATATATATATATATATATATATATATATATATATATATATATATATATAAAGCGGATGGCTTCTTCAAATCCAGTCGGGGAGTGAGACAGGGGGACCCGCTTTCGTCTACTATTTTCACCATGAAGCTCTGAGCAGAAATCTAAACAAGTTGCCGAGGACCCCACACTTCAAGCATTTTCATACAGCTAGCGGATGCCCGATCATCACTCACTTAACTTACGTCGACGACATCCTCATCTTCTCCTCCGGAGATGTCGGGTCCGTAGAAGCTGTACACAATGTGCTCCAAAGATACGCTAGCTGTTCGGGCCAACGAGTCAACCCCAGAAAAAGCGTCATTTATGTCCACCACAAAGCCAACAAGGAGCACACCACTACTCTAACCAACATCACCTCCTTCGTTGCCGCATACCCTCCTTTCTCCTATCTCGGTTGCCCGCTGGTCTACGGCAAATCGGGCTCGGGCATCTTCGAAGGTCTTATTGGCAAAATCTGGAAAAGATTAGAAGGTTGGCATAACACAACCTTATCGCCGGGCAGCAAAATTGTACTGATAACTCATGTGCTATCATCCATCCCTATATACACCCTAGCAGCTTGTTCCTCCCAAAGAAGGTCCTCACCTCCATTGAGAATCTCTTTGCCACCTTCTCTGGGGCCACAACGACTCCAAAGACAAACATCATTGGGCCAGCTGGGGCTCCATGTCCAAACCTACCGATGAGGGCGGCCTGGGATTCTTTCCACTGCATCACATTGTGGATGCCTTCTCCATAAAACTATGGTGCAAATTTCACGTCGGCCGGTCCCTTTGGGCGTGCTTCATGAAGGCCAGATATTTCAAACACATCCACCCGGCTAGTGCCATCAACAACAGCAGATCATCGGAGGCCTGGTGCCGCATTCTGTACGGTCGCACCCTAGCTAAGCCATTGATTCGCCTTCAGCTGGGTTTGGGTGAATCAGCGCTATTCCTTGAAAGGTGGATGGGAGCCAACCTTATCCCTCGCCTACCAGCCGCCCCGACAACCAGCACGATCAGAGAATTGTGGAACAACGCTGACAGCTGGAATTGGCTCAGAGCCCGGGAATGGAACGGAAAGGAGGCCGCCACCACCCTCTGGATCTCCTACCTGAAGATTGGCATGATTGTCGATGCACTCTCTTGGTCGAAGACCCCTAACGATGCATTCACTATTGCCTCTGCCAGAAGGTTTGTTCGCAGAATCGGGCCTCACGCACCTATCTTGAGTCCTTTCTGGAACCCATGTGTACCAAAGAAATAGTCATTTCTGATATGGAGATCGGTCCTCAAGAAACTCTCCACTGATGACATCCTCACCACATTCTCCACCACGACGACTCTTCCACCAGCGTCTGGGCAGCCCTTTCCCATAGTTGCAGCATAGTTATGGTTGGTGGGATCTTCAACGATCTTCTGTCCACCTGGGCCAATGCGTCTCATTGCCACCAGATCGTTGCAGCAGCCACCACGTGGGTAATAAGGAAGAACCGTAACAAAGCTAGATATGAAGGTCGACAATTCTCCGTCGCGCAGCTCCTTCGCGAGGCCATCCGCCAGTGCAGCAAGACCTTCTGTCACTTCCCGTTCCCGGAATACGTATTCTAAATACCTGTACTGTTGAAATGTATTTATTTAATAACTATCATGTATTGTTCTGTAGTTAAACCCCTTTAATTTTATGTTAATTAATTTTCTACAATTTTATTTTTGTATTTTATTTTTTGTTTTTATACTCTGCTTTAGCTTTACTTTGGGTTCGGCTTGGATTGGTTTAGTTAAGTTGGTTCATCATGAAACGAAACAAACCCCCACCTACTACCACCCCTTCTATTTAAATCCATCCCCTTTCTCTCTCTTTATTACTTCACCATTAATCTTCTTCTTCCTCATAACTCCTTACCCACATACCAGCCGCCAAGGCAAGTGCCAACTTGCTTCTTGATAGATCACCATTATTATTGTTCATCATCTTTCTTACTTGATTTTGAGCCTCTTTAGTACTTAACATTTTCAATTTCCATGGTTCATTTCTAGCAGATCTAAGTTTTGTGCATTTTCAGATTTCTTAGGTTGTGATCTAGTAACTTTGTTATTTCCGAGTTTTGATGGTTCCAGGTTGTAGAGAATTTTGTTCTACCCCATTTTGACCTATGAAAGTCCAGATTTGGGCTTGGAATGAAGGATTTATGCAGCTTGGAAGTAAGGTCTTCATGGTTGTTCTTCTCGGAATAGTGGATAAGGAGTGCAGTACTTAGCTGTATGAGTTTTCATACGGCAAGTCATTCTTGAGCCGCATGCAGTATCTGGCCGCATGGAATGTTTCGGCCGCATGCAGCACCTGGCCGTATGTTACATTTTCAACCGCATAAGCTTGGGCTTGATTAGCCGCATGACCCGTCGACGTTTTCGACCGCATGAAGTTTATATATATATATATATATATATATATATATATATATATATATATATATATATATATATATATATATATATATATATATATACATATATATACATATATATATATATATATACATATATATATATATATATATATATATCCTGGCCGCACGACTTATTTAGTCGCATGGACTCAGGTTGACCCGCAGCCGCATGGCGCTGACAATTCTTAGCCGCATAAGGCCAGTCATCCGTAGCCGCATGAGATATTTCGCAGCCGCATGGGCGCGCATTGCTTGCAGCCGCATAAATTCGAAACCCGAGCCGCATGAGGCCAGTCATCCGTAGCCGCATAAACTCCCCTTGTATCTTAGCCGCATAAAGCTTATTTGCATCCAGCCGCATAGGCTTGTTCTTTGAGCCCCATATGAATTGTTATTCCTAGACCGTATAGATGGAGCCCGACCTGCCTAGCCGCATAAATAGGCATCTGTCTATGGCTGCCCATAATGCCCTTTTGGCTGATTCTGTCCCGAGTTGGCATTAATTAAACATAAATTGTTATTTTGGTATTAATTGACATTGATTGACATTTATCACCATTGATTGATTGACTTGGCATTTATTATTGTCTTGACATTAATAAACAGGAATTTTTATCTTGATTTAGTAAATTGATCATGCGTTCCTAGTTGGAACTAAGAGGCTGGCTAGTCGTCTTATTGAATTAAACAAATAAGACACGAACTATGGTAATCGACTAGCTGATCCCGAATATTAGCCTACAGGCACATGCATGCTTTAATTTATTTATTTATTTATCAAAGCAGCATGTGTACTTTATGGTCAAGGCATGATTATTCCGTGGTTAGTTTTGATTGTTGTATTACGCAATGTAAGACCTACAACCTAACCGCACAGGTATCGTTGTAGAGTTGTGCATATCGTACCCCGTACGAAAGTACTCATTTGAATGAACATGATCCACGGCATAGGACTTCACTCAACGTAGAGACTATTAAGTTAGATAAAATAATGATTGCATGGTGAGAATGGATTCCCGAGTTCTTACATGGCAGCCCTCTTGGGACTATTAAGTGCCCGACAGGCCGGCTGGTTCCCACAGATACTGCAAATCTGCCACACGGGCAGGGAGCGGTATCTGTTTATATTATTTAATTCTACATGGTATATTAACGATGAGTGTCCTGCTGGGACTCGTCTAAGTCATGATTGGCGTAATTGATAGACTGGATAGACTAGCCTTGCTTGCACATAGTAAGAACTGAGGAATCCTTTATTGCATATTTCCAGGATAACTTGGAACTCACAGTAGCAAGCCGTAGTAGTTGCATGGCCGTTTAAATTGATTTGTTTGTGTACTGTACCTACCCTGTTACCTAACTGAGATGATCAGAATGTCAGGACATGACGGGCCAACTTCTGTCCTTGTTTGGTTGGGAGGTTGGTTCGAAGTGTCATGATGTTATGTGAATTCTAGTAGATAGCAGAGATCTATTATCATATTCTCTTCTTACTGGCTTCATTCCTCATATCGTGCTCCCTTGCAGTACTTGCTATTAGAGGTATAACCTCTCTGGTTTTGCATGGCCAGATTTAGAGCCGGTCCCCGAGGATCCAGCTTACTGCTACCTCCAGGATGGTCAATACTAGAGGGATGATCGCAGGAGGACTCGAGTGGGTTTCTTACTTCTCCGCTCGTTTTGTGAATTACTTTATACCTTGCCGTTTGGCACCGACATGTTAGTCGGATTGTCTTGCACCTACTTTTGCATAATTGTAACTAAGTCAGGTTGCAGCTGATAACAATTGTGTATACTTACTACATCATCTGGCTGTGTTTTGTAAAGCCAGATATCAAGAACATTTTGACTGAGCGTTTGGGACGCCTTACTGCTTTATCTCACATGTTCTCTATTTCTGTTTCTTGTTTGAATAATTGAGACAATAGATGTGAAGTGACCATAGCGAGACTTTTATGTAGTATGCACCCCCTCGTCTTTAGACAGCATTGATTGTATTATACGATATTCATCTACCCGTAATAGGTAGCTGGCTGAGTCATTTCCCCGCTCTCCAGTATTCTGGTTCTGGGGCGTGACAAGGTTTTAGTGGTGGCCCATGCAGGTCTGATTTCAGACTTGTGGGGTGTTTCGATTAATAGGATGTCTCAATCACACATGTTCCCCCTTGATCTCATGACTCGTTACTCTCGACTCCAGCTTGACATTCTGGTATCCTTTGACGTCATTGATTCTTTCTGTCCGGTCGTTTGATTGTTCTCTTGTCCCTTTTCTTAGGGGTACTTCGTCGCATCCGTTAGGACTGGACAGCAGCAACAAGGGTAACATGGACAACATGACCAGGTTGGTCAGCAATAAGGGCCAGTACTACCTCAGGAGACTATCCAGGAAGAAGTGATAGTGGAAGCAGCAGCTGGATCACAGTATCCGGAGGTTCTACCACCCCCAACAGTTCCACCTACCCCCATGGAAATGGACACACTGGCCCTTCTGGAGATCATGAGAGGGATGATGGCTACTCAGTAACACCAGATGTTAGCCCAGAAGCGCATGCACGCTCAATTGCAAGAGCAGAATGTACTACTCAACCAAGGGTTGCAGACGGCGTTGGAAAGAGGGGCAAGGCCAGATTCAGGAGCATCAACCAGATTTTGTAAGTTCAACCCCCGCCGTTTTGAGGGCACGGAGAATGACATCTCAGCAGATGTATGGCTTAAGGATATTGAGGCCATTTTGACAGCAGCTAAGGTAACGGCAGAAGAACGTGTGGATCAGGTAAAGTTGCTACTTCAGGATCTCGCACGTGATTGGTGGGAATCAGAGGAAGTAGGTATCAGACGTCCCGTTACTTGGGACGATTTCACAGCAAGGTTCAAAACGAAGTACTATAGAGTTGTGGTACAGTTTGAGCTATAACAGAAGTTTATCAACCTCAAGCAGGCTGCAGCGGAGTTCTGCAGATTGAGTAGGTTCGCCCCAGAGATGGTAGCAACGGAGAGCCAGAGGGCTATGAGGTTCCAGCAAAGGTTTCATCTTGAGCTCTTACAATTGATAGAGGGACATAATTACCAGACTTTCGATGAGGTATTGACGGCAACCCGAAGGCATGAGATCACCATTCAGAGGATCACGGTAAGGACTGCAGGTCAGAAGAGATCTCATAGTCAGATTGAAGGAGGAGGGGGAACAGCGCCCCGAACAACAGCACCATCCCTTGGCATTCGTATTCATGATGTGGCAATACGAGGGCCAGCACCACCACCCAGGCAGCAGCAGTAGCAACAGAATAAGAATCAGCAACCCCCAGCGGACTGCACTTATTGTGGGAAGGTAGGATACACTAGAGATGTGTGTCGGTCATTGAACAAACTGTGTTTGATATGTGGAAATCCAGATCATCGGGTTACCCCCTGTCCCATAAATTCGAGGTCAGGAGGACCAGTGCAGCAGTTTTTTGCTCTGCCAGCACCAGGGACAGGTCAGTATCGAGGACCAGCAGTGGCAGTGAGATCATTGGCCCAGCGTCCGTTGATGCCACAGGCTCAAATATTTCGGCAGCAGGGACCGTCGATGCAGCAACACCAGCATAGACCACCCCAGCATCATCAAGGCACGGGCCAGCAGCAGCACCAGGCTAGGCCACAGTATGGGAACCAGCAAGGAGGTCGAGGGCAGGCATTCACACTATCCTTGGAGGAGGCATTAGCATCGGAAGATGTTGTGGCAGGTAACAATCTCGTCGCCTCATATCCTGCAGTAGCATTATTTGATTCGGGAGCATCACATTCATTTATATCTGCACAATTTACGACACGGCTAGGAATGGAGTTCGAGGCATTGCCAGGGAAGTTGAATATACTCACTGGCAATGGGCTCGTAGGAGTTAGTAGAGTTATTCTAGCATGTAGCGTTGTAGTTTATGGGCATTCCTTACCCGTCCAGTTGATAAAATTTTCTGTTGGAAATTTCGACGTTATCTTAGGCATGGACCGGCTGAAAGACAGTCATGCGACAATAGATTGTCGTAGTGGGAGTGTATCTTTTGATATTCCAGGCATGAAGAGATTCACCTTAGTCAGATCAGTAGCAACTCAGCAAGAGCAGGGAGTAGTAACAGCAATGGAAGAAGTTCAAGTTCCGAAGGTAGTTGAAGAATTTCTAGACGTATTTTCCGAAGAACTTCCAGGTCTACCACCGGTTAGAGATATTGAGTTTAGCATAGAATTGGCACCTATAACTAAACCGATATCAGATCGGGTTTACAGAATAGCGGATTCGGAACAGGCCAAGGTATATCAGCATATAGAGGAACTGAAGGAGAAGAAGTTCATCCAAGCCAGCATATCACCATGGGCAGTACCAGTGGTACTTGTGGAAAAGAAGGATGGGTCATCCAGATTGTATATCGATTACAGGAAGCTTAACGTGGCAACAGTAAAGAACAAGTACCTACTACCAAGGATCGACGACTTGTTTGATCAGTTGAGCAGGGCTAGAGTTTTCTCCAAGATAGATCTTCGTTCAGGGTATCATCAAGTGAGGGTTCGAAAGGAGGATATTCCCAAGACAGCGTTCAGGTCGAAGTATGGGCATTATGAATTCTTAGTAATGCCGTTTGGTTTGACTAATGCTCCAGCAATATTTATGGATTTTATGAACCGCATCTTTATTATATACTTAGATCAGTTTGTCGTTGTATTTCTTGACGATATTCTCGTATATTCTGTCAGTGAAGAGGAGCATGAAGACCACCTCAGGAAAGTGTTACAGGTTTTGAGAGAGAACCAGTTGTATGCCAAGCTCAGCAAGTGTGAGTTTTGGTCGGATCATATTTCATTTTTGGATCATATCATACCAGGAGCTGGAGTAGCAGTGGATCCCAAAAAGATAGAAGCAGGAGAGAGTTGGCCAGTACCTAAGACCGTAGCTGATGTGCGGAGTTTTTTGGGATTGGCAGGATATTACAGGAGATTCGTATCAGACTTTACAAGACTTTTAGCACCCATGACCCGCTTGACACGAAAGGATGTACCCTTCGTCTGGTCGGCAGAATGTCAGACATCATTTGAGAACTTGAAGCAGAAGTTGATATCAGCACCTATTCTTACATTGCCAGTTGGGCCCAGAGGTTTCACTGTATATTGTGACGCGTCAGGTAAAGGACTTGGATGTGTCCTTATGCAACATGAAAAGGTGATAGCATATACATCTAGGCAACTTCGAGACCACGAGAAGAATTACCTAACTCATGACTTGGAGTTGGCGGTAGTAGTATTTGTTTTGAAGCTATGGAGGCATTACTTATATGGTGATCGAGTGGACATGTACACAGACCACAAAAGTCTGAAGTACATCTTTACTCAGAAGGAGCTGAACATGAGACAAAGAAGATGGTTAGAGCTGATCAAGGATTATGACGTGGAGCTTCAGTATCATCCAGGCAAGGCTAATGTAGTAGCAGACGCGCTTAGCAGGAGAGGCGGCGCATTTATGTTGACAACACAGAGGCATATCTTAGAAGACCTTCAGGAGATGGGCATCGAAGTTATACTTTCTAGTGATGTAGGAGTTCTAACAAGTCTACAAGTTCAATCTGACTTGGTAGACAGGATCAAGGCAGCTCAGGCACAGGACCCAAGGATTCAGAAGCTTAGAGCAGAATGTGAGTCAGGACTCAGAAAGGAGATACAAATTCACGAAGATGGTACGCTTAGGTTTGGATCGCATCTATGTATTCCCAGTGGAGATATCAGACAGGAGGTTATGATAGAAGCTCATAGTTCTCAGTATTCTATACACCCTGGGGGACCAAGATGTACCAAGATATCAACCAGCACTTCTGGTGGAACGGGATGAAGAGGGAGATAGCTAGGTTTGTTTCCCGTTGCTTGATATGTCAACAAGTGAAGGCAGAACAGCAGAGGCCAGCTAGATTATTGCAACCGCTTCCTATTCTGGAGTGGAAGTAGAAACACATCATAATAGACTTTGTGACCGGCTTACCGAGATCACCAAGTGGTAAAGATGCTATTTGGGTGATAGTGGACCGGCTTACAAAGGTAGCACACTTTCTTCCTTTCAGAGTAGGACAATCTACAGAAAAGTTGGCAGAGTTATATATGCAACAGATAGTCAGGCAGTATGGAGTCCATGTCAGTATTGTGTCAGACCGAGATACCCATTTTACATCATATTTCTGGAAGAGCTTACATCATAGTTTGGGTACCAAGTTAAAATTTAGCACTGCTTACCATCCACAGACGGACGGGCAATCAGAAAGGACAATTCAAACTTTGGAAGATATGTTACGAGCTTGTATCCTAGATTTTGGAGGATCTTGGGAGAGCCACCTGTATTTAGTTGAGTTTTCATATAACAACAGTTATCAAGCCAGTATCCAGATGGCGCCATTCGAAGCTCTATATGGTAAGAAGTGTAGGTCGCCACTAGCATGGGATGATATCAGGGAGAGGAAGATGTTAGGCCCGGAAATGATTGTTCAGACAGTTGAATTGGTTAAGGAAATTAGAGAGCGACTTCGGGTTACGCAGGATCGGCATCGTCATTGGGCGGACCAGCATCGTAGGCCGCTAGAGTTTTCTGTTGGGGACCATGTGTTCTTGCGAATCTTACCTACCCGTGGGGTCATTAGATTTGGCGTTCGCGGGAAGTTGAGTCCGTGATACGTAGGACCATTCGTTATCCTTGATAGGGTAGGCGATGTTGCTTATCGTTTATCCCTTCCACCTTCGTTACGAGAGGTGCATGACGTGTTTCATGTATCTCAGCTGCGAAGGTATATATCGGACCTAAGCCATATCCTTGATCATTCTGAGCTGGTTGTTGGTACCAACCTGTCTTACGAGGAGCAGCCTGTGTCCATCTTGGACCGAAGAGAGAAGATACTCAAGAACCGAACAATTAACCTTGTCCGGGTTGCTTAGGGTCATCACTCTTTGGGAGAGTCAACGTGGAAACGTGAGGATGATATCCGATCATGATATCCGCACCTGTTTGACTCACAAGGTATATCTCTTTCTGTATACCTTGATCGTATTAGCTCCTCATGCTTGTCACCCCATGGATAGAACTACTTGATATCGTAGATTGTTAATATAGATATGTTATCTGCTAGTTAAACATTGAAGAATGATTGCTTGCTCAAGTTTCTTGTACTTAGATTAGTTTAGCTTTGATGTTCCTATCCTGCTTGGATTTGAAATTCCGATGACGAAATTTTCCTAAGGAGGGTGGAGATGTCACTTCCCGTTCCCGGAATACGTATTCTAAATACCTGTACTGCTGGAATGTATTTATTTAATAACTATCATGTATTGTTCTGTAGTTAAACCCCCTTAATTTTATGTTAATTAATTTTCTGCAATTTTATTTCTGTATTTTATTTTCTGTTTTCATACTCTGCTTTAGCTTTACTTTGGGTTCGGCTTGGATTGGTTTAGTTAAGTTGGTTCATCATGAACCGAAACAAACCCCCACCTACCATCACCCCTTCCATTTAAAGCCATCCCTTTTTTCTCTCTTCATTACTTCACCATTAATCTTCTTCTTCCTCATAACTCCTCCCCCACCTACCAGCCGCCAAGGCAAGTGCCAACTTGCTTCTTGATGGATCACCATTATTATTGTTCCATCATCTTCTTTACTTGATTTTGAGCCTCTTTAGTACTTAACATTTTCAATTTCCATAGTTCATTTCTGGTAGATCTAAGTTTTGTGCATTTTCGAATTTCTTAGGTTGTGATCTAGTAACTTTGTTATTTCCAAGTTTTGATGGTTCCAGGTTGTAGAGAATTTCGTTCTACCCCATTTTGACCTATGGAAGTCCATATTTGGGCTTGGAATGAAGGATTTATAGAGCTTGGAAGTAAGGTCTTCATGGTTGTTCTTCTCGGAATAGTGGAGAAGGAGTGCAGTACTTAGCCGCATGAGTTTTCATGCGGCAAGTCATCCTTGAGCCGCATGCAGTATCTGGCCGCATGAAATGTTTCGGCCGCATGCAGCGCTTAGCTGCATGTTACATTTCCAGCCGCATAAGCTTGGGCTTGATTATCCGCATGACCCGTCGACGTTTTCGATCGCATGAAGTTTATATATATATATATATATATATATATATATATATATATATAATAGAATGGCAGGGATCTGGGCCTGGCCCCCATGGGGCGGAGCGCCTCCGCTCCCCGCGCCAGGCAGGCGGCTGGCCGTCCACCGACGCCTCGCCGCCCTAAGGGGCCACCCCCTCTTCCCCGGCATCCCCGTTCCCTGCGGTTGGCCGGGCGTCCCTTGCCCGCCTACTCCGTGGAGTTTCTCTTCTTCTCCGACACCGCCGGCCGGCGTCTGTCCGACCTACGGCGGTCCTCCTTCCACTCTCCCGCCTCCTCGGCGACGCCGACGCCCCTGTCGTCGTAGGCGTCGCCGCTCGCGGCGCCCTCCGCCAGATCCGGGCCCCTCCATCCTCGGCCCCGGCCCGTCGCTCCTGTCCCTCGCCGTCTCCGTCGCTGCGACGCGTCCCCCCGGTCCGGTGCCCCAGCCAGCCAGCCTTTCAGTCGCCGTCCTAGCTGCCGCGCCTCCCCCTCCTGTGGGCGCAATCCCCCCTACCGCTCTGTCCCCTCGAGTAGCCGCTCCGATCCACGAGAGGCGACCACTCCGGCTCCTTTCTTTCTCTTTCTCCCGGTGGTCTCCGTTCCCGTGGCTCCGGATCCGACGGCTCATCCGACCGACGAGTCCCCTGACCCGTCAGCCCCCTCCCCCTGTCTCCTCCAGCCCCTCTCCCGACCGGGGCCGAGGACCTCCCGTCCGCCTTTGTGCCGTGTCCCCCCGTCACGGTTGCAGACCCCCCTCCCCCGTCCGCCGCCTCTGCTCCGCTTCCTTCCTCCTCGTCTGGGGCCTACTGGCGGGACACCTCCTCCATGCGGTGGTACTGGGTCCCCGCCCAGTCTGCCGCTCTCATCCAGCCGCCCCCACCTCCCGCCCCTCTCCCCGCCGCTGCCGAAGGCTTCCCTTCCGCCCCAGTGCCGCCTCCTCCAGCCTCGGTCGCAGAACCCCCTCTTCCTCCCTGTCACCCTCATTTCCCGTAATTTCCTGTATTTCGTATTTATACTCGTATCTGGATTTTTGGCATGTATTTTTATTTTTCTCAGCTTGTGGAATTTCGGTATTTCTCGTATTTGGGTTTTTGGCTTCGTTCGATTTTATTGGGTTAGTCCGGTTTGGTTCAGTTTTTAAGCATTGGATCACCCTAGCCCTATGCTACACCCTCAACCCACCACAACTCCCCCTCTTTATATCCCCACCTACCACTCTCTCTCCTCATAACTTCCACCATTAATTTCCTTCTTCTTCTTCTTCTTCTCCTTCCTTCACAACTCTCCTAACCCTAGGCAAGTGCATCTTGCCACTACATGAGAACCCTCTTTTCCTTGTCCATTTGCTAGATTAGGACAGGGAGACAACATTAGAACTTGAGTTTTTATGATTTGGAGCTCCCATTGTCATAGATCTAAGCTTTTCTTATTTTTAGATTTTGCATGGTTTGAGCTATTTATGTTGGTTTTCTATGAGTTTTGATGTTTTCATGTGGAAGAGCTTTCAGTTTCACCCAAGTTGGAACTTTAGAAATCCGAATTTGGAGTTCGGATGGCCAAGTTATGAACTTGTGAAACTTTGGGTTCATCCATGGTGTTCTTGCTGTTTAGAGAAGACAGTGAGCAGTGTGCAGAGCTGCTTAGCTTACGCACACTGAGCTACGCGCGCTTTTTAGCGCTGTGTACGCAGGCTTGAGTACGCTTCCTGTTGGAAGCGTGTCTCCTTGAGCGTGCGTGACTTTTTACGCAGCTGCTCCCTTGAGCGTGCGTGACTTTTCAAGCAGCTGCTCCCTTGAGCGTGCGTGACTTTTCACGTAGCTGCTCCCTTGAGCGTGCGTGACTTTCACGCAGCTGCTCTTCCTTGAGCGTGCGTGACTTTCACGCAGCTGCTCCCCTTGAGCGTACGTGACTTTTACGTACGCTGCTCCCCTTGAGAGTGCCTTGGTACGCAGACTTGAGCAAGCCTTACGTGCGTGACTTTCACGCAGCTGCTCTCCCTAGCGTGCGTGCTTTTGCACGTATGCTGCCCCTTGACCCCTTGCTTAGTCCACTGACTCTTGGAGTTTTGGTTTTATTTCTTTAAGCTTGGCTCTTCTATAACCCCGTATTTTGATATTTTATTAGATATTTTATGCCCATTTTATATCCTTACGCCTTTTGTCATGAACTTGATTTTACTTAATATGTTTGGAATGACTATTGTACATGGCTTGGTACGACAAGGAACTAGCATAACACGACAGTGACCCGTAGTGGTGCACTCCTGACCTGACCAACCTGATATGAAAGTGGCCCGTCGTGGCGCACTCCTGACAAGTACCCTGACATGATTTATCTTGATAATTTAACTTGACTTGCCTTGACACTGTGGGTGGTTCTTTCTTGCTTGCTTGTTAAATCCACTTGTCCAGTCTCGCATCATGTCTAGGATGGGACTCCTGAGTACCACGGTTAGGAGTACCTACTAAAATGGATTAAAGTTAATAACTAAAATAATACAGTAGTCATAAAGAGATGACACAGCTACAGGCAATCCCGTTACCTGGGCGCTCTTGGGATCTGTAGCCTGCCGTCGAGTAGGGCACATTTCCAGCGCACCGTCGAGTGTTGCACCCTCTAAGTCACCTAAGGGTACATTTGTCTCCCGGGCGATGTACCCACCTGAATTCAACCCTAATCTTTCATCCTGGGTAACCTGGATGGTCTGCAGGGCTTGTGGCTGTGGAACAATCTCACTGCATCTTGTTAGTAATTAGGCCTGTGATAACCCTAGTTAGTTAAAGTAATAAGCCGTAGGATCTGCTTGGCCGTGATTGATTGAATGAGGTATAACCAGTCTAGTCATGTCTTGATTCCATGCAAGATTGCTTCCTGTCTTGATTACTTACATTACTTATCTTGCCGATAAATGGTGGGAAACCAAGCTCTGTTCAGATGAATGGTTACAACCCCGGTCCTTGTTTGGTTTACGGGTTGTAACCTGGCTATCGAAATAGTTCCATGGTTATCTCGTCGTATATCATCCTGACATGTTTTCATAAATTTTAGTTTTAATATTAGATTTTTTGTGCTGATTGCTGGCTTTTGTTCTTATTTCGTGGCCCCCTTGTGGCACTTGCTCTTTCTGGGGTTGACCCAGCTGGTTTTGTGTGGCCAGATTTCGGAGCAGCTCCCGAGGATCTACCAAGCTTCTAGCCCAATGGTGAATACTAGACGAAATTCGGGCCAAGAGTGGGTTTTCTATTTTCTTTCGCTCACTCTATTGTAAAAATTATTCTTTTGAGGCGTTTAGCCGACGAGCACCTGTTAGCTCGGAGCACTTTTACTTACTGTCTGCCTACGGGCTGTAAACATGATTGACAAATCCTAGGGTTGATCATGTATGACTAAACTCTTGCTAGTCCTAACATTTTGTAACGACTAGCTTCATGATCAGCTGAATATGTAATATTTGGGACGCCTTATTATTGTATATTTAATGATCATACATCTTGCGACTTTACTTACTTGTGGTGATTGAGACACCAGGCTTGTTCATGACCATAAGAGACTGTTGGCTTGTAGAAAACCCTCATATATCTAGACAGCCGTGACCGTATATCGAGGTGGTTTCCATTTCAATATACGTAGCTGGCTATGTCTGCCCCCGCTCTCCAGTATTCTGGTTCTGGGGCGTGACACTCCCGCCGCCTCAGCACCGTCTCCCTCCTCCTCGGCAGGGGAGTACTGGCAAGATCCCACCACCCTGAGGTGGTACTGGGTCTCCGTCCCTCCCCCGGCGGTCGCGGCCCACTACGGCTCCCCCTCCGCCGCGCAGTGGGCGGCGTATGCTCACTCCCTGGCCTCGAGACGCTACTACTAGCTCTCCCAGAGGTGGAGCCTCCCGGCCGCCGCAGCTTCCCCCTCCGGCCGTCGCAGCTTCCCCCTCCGGCCGCCTTCGGTCACCGTGGCTCCATCCTGGATCTCTTCGGGCAAGCTCCCCCTCCGCTCCGTCGGTCCGCCCTGTCCTTTTCTTCCCAGTCTCCCCCCCTCCGTTCACCTCCCCCTTATCTCCTCTCCGGCCTCGCGAGCCCGAGGTGTAGCTCCCTCTCCTCCCCTCCCCCTCCGTGGTGTCGACCCCCCTCCTCGCCGCGGTTTTCGTCGTCGAGCTACCCTCCCCGGAGCACATCGGCCTCTCTTCCAACCCCTTCCCCCCCCTGTGGCGACCCGGAGCTCCGCCACCTCAGCCCACTCCCCCGGCAACGCTCATGCCCCCTCTGTCGAGCCGCGGCCCCGTGGCGACCCGGAGCACCCACGCCCCGAGGCGCCCCCTCGGGCGTCGCCTCCCCCGCTCGGGCCCCATGTTGCCTCGGTTCCCGATCCCGTTGGGACTCGCGCTTCCTCGGGTTTCGTCCCCTTCGGGCCACGTGCTTCCTTCGGGACGCGTGGCCCTTCTCGCCCGTTCATTCTCTTTTAATTTTCGAATTTTGGCCTGGGTCTTTCGCTTGTGGGACCCGGGATTGCTGCTGTTTTCCGTTTCTTTATTCAATAAAGATTGTCTTTTAATATATATATATATATATATATATATATATATATATATATATATATATATATATATATATATATCCTGGTCGTACGACTTATTTAGCCGCATGGACTCAGGTTGACCCGCAGCCGCATGGCGCTGACAATTCTTAGCCGCATGAGATATTTCTCAGCCGCATAGGCGCGCGTTGCTTGCAGCCGCATAAATTCGAAACCCGAGCCGCATGAGGCCAGTCATCCGCAGCCGCATGAACTCTCCTTGTATCTTAGCCGCATAAAGCTTATTTGCATCCAGCCGCATAGGCTTGTTCTTTGAGCCCCATATGAATTGTTATTCCCAGACCGCATAGATGGAGCCCGACCTGCCTAGCCGCATAAATAGGCATCTGCCTATGGCTGCCCATAATGCCCTTTTGGCTGATTCTGTCCCGAGTTGGCATTAATTAAACATAAATTATTATTTTGGCATTAATTGACATTGATTGACATTTATCACCATTGATTGATTGACTTGGCATTTATTATTGTCTTGACATTAATAAACAGGGATTGTTATCTTGATTTAGTAAATTGATCATGCGTTCCTAGTTGGAACTAAGAGGCTGGCTAGTCGTCTTATTGAATTAAACAAATGAGACACGAACTATGGTAATCGACTGGCTGATCCCGAATATTGGCCTATAGGCACATGCAGGCTTCAATTTATTTATTTATTTATTTATTTATCTTATCAAAGCAGCATGTGTACTTTATGGTCAAGGCATGATTATTTCGTGGTTAGTTTTGATTGTTGTATTACGCTATGTAAGATCTACAACCTAACCGCATGGATATCGTTGTAGAGTTGTGCATATCGTACCCTGTACAAAAGTACTCATTTGAATGACCATGATCCACGGCATGGGACTTCACTCAACGTAGAGACTATTAAGTTAGATAAAATAATAATTGCATGGAGAGAATGGATTCCCGAGTTCTTATATGGCAGCCCTCTTGGGACTATTAAGTGCCCGACAGGCCGACTGGTTCCCACAGATACTGCAAATCTGCCACACGGGCAGGGAACGGTATCTGCTTATATTATTTAATTGTACATGGTATATTAACGACGAGCGTCCCGCTGGGACTCGTCTAATTTATGATTGGCGTAATTGATTGACTGGATAGACTAGCATTGCTTGCACATAATAAGAACTGAAGAATCCTTTATTGCATAATTCCAGGATAACTTAGAACTCACAGTAGCAAGCCGTAGTAGTTGCATGGCCGTTTAAATTGATTTGTTTATGTATTGTACCTACTCTGTTACCTAACTGAGATGATCAGAATGTCAGGACATGACGGGCCAACTTCTGTCCTTGTTTGGTTGGGAGGTTGGTTCGAAGTGTCGTGATGTTATGTGAATCCTAGTAGATAGCAGAGATCTATTATCATATTCTCTTCTTACTGGCTTCATTCCTCATATCGTGCTCCCTTGCGGTACTTGCTATTAGAGGTCTAACCTCTCTGGTTTTGCATGGCCAGATTTAGAGCCGGTCCCCGAGGATCCAGCTTACTGCTACCTCCAAGATGGTCAATACTAGATGGATGATCGCAGGAGGACTCGAGTGGATTTCTTACTTCCCCGCTCGTTTTGTGAATTACTTTATACCTTGCCGTTTGGCACCGACATGTTAGTCGGATTGTCTTGCACCTACTTTTGCATAATTGTAACTAAGTCAGGTTGCAGCTGATAACAATTGTGTATACTTACTACATCATCTGGCTGTATTTTGTAAAGCCAGATATCAAAAAAAATTTGATTGAACGTTTGGGACGCCTTACTGCTTTATCTCACATGTTCTCTATTTCTGTTTCTTGTTTGAATAATTGAGACAATAGATGTGAAGTGACCATAGCGAGACTTTTATGTAGTATGCACCCCCTCGTCTTATTAGACAGTATTGATCGTATTATACGGTATTCATCTACCCGTAATACGTAGCTGGCTGAGTCATTCCCCCGCTCTCCAGTATTCTGGTTCTGGGGCATGACACCTCCCATCTTTGCAAGCATGGCCACAAGGATTTCTGGGAGTGTTTGTCCTCCTGATCTTTTTGCCAGAGGAGGCCCCCCCCCCCCCCCCCCCCCCCCCCCTCCTTTGTGTTTTCTGCTTTTTGCGCTTTCTTGTAAAGGCTTCGACATTTTGCACCTTGAATGAATAAAAAGGGATAGTTTTCTTTTATATATATATATATATATATATATATATATATATATATATATATATATATATATATATATATATACCTTGAATGAATAAAAAGGGATAGTTTTCTTATATATATATATATATATATATATATATATATATATATATATATATATATATATATATATATATATATATATAAAATATATATATATAAGAAAACTATAATTTAAGAATTTGATGTGCAGGCCTAGTCTTTATTTAAGAAACAATGATGTCGAAGATCGGAGCTCTTGGTCTTGCATCAGGTGACTCAAGTCCATGGCCGGTCCTATGATTTACGAGACCTATGACAAAATCTAAAATTTGGGCCATTTTTCTCACGTAAATAAATTTTTTTAAGTATTTTACAAGCAAAATCATCAATCAAGCTATCATATTTTTTTCCCAATTGGAGCGCTTGTTTTTTTGTTGTTTCCAGATTGGGACTTTGTTTTAATTTTATTTTATTTTTAACTTTCTGATATACCTAGTCTATTTTAGAATTATGGTACCCTCCAAAATGGGGGTCCAGGGGTCACCCACCTCGCCCTCTGGCACTGCTCAGGTCTTGGAGGCTCTAAATTGTGTGATTACATATTACTTCTCATTCGGGTATTGATCATTATTCATTTTATTATATGTTCTCATCAACAGAAAAATTTGAAGGCAGATTTAGACAATTTAACGGCCAGTACGTCTTCTATCTAAAATATCTTTATTATACTATGTAATGTGCTTGAATATAGATAATTTGAGTTTTGATTATTTTGTTTAGTAACTACCTATAGATTCAGTTATAATATACAATCAAGAACATCTCCCGAGTTTTTGATAAAGACATATAATACTATATTTTAAAAATATAAATAAATAAATTTAGTGCCACATTTTGAGATTCGCACAGGGCCTTCACTTATTAATGACCGGCCCTGCATACACGATAATGATTGAGCTTTTCCAGCTTCCTATTTCCATCAACAGTATATATAATAACCAGAGGGAAAGAGGAAGCACAACAAATTAAATTTATGAGAATCAATAATACTGGACAAGTCACTCCACACAACAACAAAAAAAAAATTAAGAGAACAAATAATATCAACTCCGAACCAAAATATTGGACACAAGAGATTTGAGTAACTTCATCAAATAGCAGCAAAAAATAGTCCTTCAAACCGGACTAATCCAGGTGCATTCACTTGGCTACGATTTCCTTCCAAAAAAGGAGTTTTGAATTTAGGTTCGGAGTTTTGAATCCAATGGTCAACAAAATTACATACCTTAATTTTGCATTCCTACAGTTAGGCATATAACACAAAAACTTGGTAAACAAATTATCATCAGTGTTTTAAAAATCGGACCGTGACCCATCAACCCTTAGCTTTTTCAGATCGGTTCAATATTGACCACTTTTTTTTTACAAAAATATATTGTAAATAAGTATTTTTGTAAAAATCAGTGTCCATATGGGATTGAACTTGGACCACTTAGGTTAACCCACTGGTTGAACCAACTTATTGAACCGGTTTGACCCAATCCAGTACCTTGTCTGGATCGATATCCGGTCTGATTTTTAAAATACTGATTATCATTGTTCATTACCCATTTCAAATCCCTAACTATGACTGATCTTTTCATTTATTACATGTTTTGGTGAACATGACAACCAGGTTGGTGCATGAATGCATTCTCCTATTGGCTAATGGCACATAGCATGTCATTGAACTTAATTCCAACTAGTTGTCTCTCCTACAATGAGAACAAAGCCTTTATTCCAAAAACTTCTCTTTAACCTTCTCTCTTTTGATCAAATACATATTATAATCCTACAACTCTTCCCTGTGTTCTATTTATATCCTATGGAGTGTAGCAACGTAGCTGATTAATTGTCACATAGTTGGAGCTAGTATGACTCAAGTTTTGGATTATACTTAGAAATTTTCCAAGATTTGAAAAGACCTGGTAATTGTATAGGAAATTGAAGAAGAAGAAAAAAGAGAGTTGGTAATTGGTACATTTTCAAATTGGTATGTTTTAGTAGGAAATTGTATAGGAAACTGAAGAAAAGAAGGCCTGGTAATTGTATAGGAAATTTCCTAACTAAATGACCTGGTAATTGATTTATTTTAGGGTTTTGTAGGATAGTTCCCAACGGCATGGAGTTGAAGAAAATAATAATAATAATAATAATAATAATAATAATAATAATAATAATAATAATAGGATGTCGTTATCGGCACTCCTAAAATATTAATTCCAAATATGTTTCTGCATTAATATTATTGACACTCCTAAAAGGTCACCCTGCACTCCTTCCTTCATGCATGCACAAATTAATGTCGTATTTAAGGCATGAGTAGATTTGAAATTTGAATGATAGAATATTAAAGAGGAGTGCATGAACATTTTAGGAGTGTCAAAAACAGCTAACCTCAGTTAGAAATAAGGTATTAAGGATTAATAGTTATTAAGGGTTTAATAAATTTTAGCTGGAGGTAAAAGGAATATAATAATAATATTATTATTAACCTCAACTAGAAATGATAATAACCTCAATTTAAAATTTTAGGATTTACACAACTCCAATAGTTCTAGTTTCTCTCTTATCCGAGTCTCGCTCTATATCAATTATTCTCTCCTCCCGATTCTCTAGTCTCTGATCATCTACCTCTTTTCTTCTGATCTTTAATTTTCTCAAAAAAATTATCTCTGTTTTCTTAAATTTGTCATCAACCAAACAAACAAATAATCTTTTTTCTTTTCATTTTTTCCCTTTTCTTCCCCTCCATTTTCTTAGCAAAACACATTTTGAAACTACAAGTTCGAGGTCGCCATCTATCTTATTTTGGAAAATGTCCCTTTTCACTTGAAGATGACAAGTATCTCATGAAAACAACAGCTAACATTTGAATAGTGAAAAGTTAGTCAAATAGTAAATTGGTGATAACTTTTATAGAGCATCTCAACAAAAAAAAAAATCATAGAGTTCATGTTTTTCATTTTCTTCCTCGTCACGGAGGGATCCAGAAATATATACCTGGATGGATTAAAGTGGGTTCGGGTGTACAGTGTACAGAGTGTAGGCTAACTCCTATATATATATATATATATATATATATATATATATATATATATATATATATATGGAAAAAAATTGGTGGATTGGAGCCAATCCCATCCTAAACTAGACTATTGAGTAAAAATAAATTTCTCTACAAGTTTTGTTCTAAATATACAATTCAAGTGAGCTTTAACTAAAAATCCAAATTGTTATACAAACTATATACAGTAATAATAATTCCATAGTGCGACTTTCTCATTCTTGGTATTTCCAATTCACCGTAACCATTTAGGAGTTGATGGTCTTCTAAGTTCTAAACCAACAAACTGTGGCAATAGCCTAAACCAGTTAAATCACAAAATAAGTCATATATTGTAAGGGGGAAAAAAAGGTTCCAACTAGTTCAGGACAAAGAAAATAACTTACAGATAAAAGATTTGGGCAAACTAAATCCTCAACAATTGAGAAATAGTAACCGAACTCATATGCCTTTTGTGGTCAGTCAGGAGTGGTATAACCCCCTTGGTTGGATGGATGGTCTCGGAATTGAACTGCGGGGGAGGTGTGGGTGTGTGAAAATTGGAAGTATTGGGCCCAAATGCCATGCAACATAGTGTGTACAAAGCCTCGTGCGTTACGCCGAACATCGCCAAAAAAAAAAATCGTGCATTACGCCGCAAATTTTTTTTTAAACCTGTGAGTTACGTCAGGCATTGTAAAAATAAAAATAAAAAAACAATTGAGAAAATTCCGTGTTACGTCGGACATTACAAAAAAAACAAACAATTGAAATATTTGAAAAATGTGAACAATCCTATACTTTTCAGTACAAAACCAATAAAACCAAAAAAAAATGGTTTTGTGAAATAATCTCGAAATATCGAACTTTATACATGTGAAAATTATCGAGTGACCAAAAAGAAGATCCAAATTTTTGTGAAGGATGTGACGCGGAAAGAAACTTTAGAACGGGAAAGATGGGAATTGACACGATCCTCAAGCTAATGAAGTTTCACATGACTAAGGAGAGTCATTTGCTTGCTTAAGGATCAGGGTCCAATCCCAGCCTACCCATCTAAAGAACTCATATCATCAATCGTAAGAGAAAGAGAGAGGTGGTTTGTGTAAAAGCATGAGGTACGTGAGAATTTATAGTGATGAAAAAGGATAAAAGAGGATGTATGTTTGATATCTTTCTAAAAAATAAATTGATATATTCATGCATCAGTGAAATCTACAAAAGATTCACTTTAAGATTAAAAATTAAATATATTGATGAACTAAATTAATATATTGATGAACTAAAAAATTACGAGTGACTGCAAATCATAAACCCTAAGGTTGCTACGTTAATGGGCAAATCCCTTGGAGCTTTAGATGTTACCTCGTAATAAAATTTACCAATGAGCAAGATTTAAGTTTGGTCATGCTCATAAAATTTAGCTTTTTTCGACTCTAAAATTAAATTAGGACGGTATTTTTCGTCCTAAAACTTTTTGCCACGCCACCCTAATAGCACTGTCACTTACCGTCCTAAAATTCGTCCCAAATTACAATTTAGGACTGATTTGGATCTTTTTAAGACGTATTTTTTGGCGTCCCAGAAAGACACTTTTTTGGTAGTGTTGTTAATTTTTTTGAGGCACTGGAGCTCAAAAATTCTCCAATGCAAATGTCAAATAAATTATGGAGGTGGCATGGCATGACATATCAAAGACATTCTGAAATTGGTTGTCTAGTTCTAGATAATGCACTTGAAAATGACTTTATCTCCACATCATCAATTTTGAATAAAAAAATTATGAAAAAGAAAGAGAAAGTTATCTTGAAAGTTGAAAAAAAAAATTAGTGTCTTCTTAATATTTTTGTATTGGAGAAAGTTTTTCTAGCTCATTGTTTTTTGTGAATATAATCTTGCCACCTATGAAAGATATTGTCTTGTGTCTCATGCTACCTAAGATTCACAACACATAACAAGACAATAGGGTTGGAGATGCTCTAATTAGTATGAGAGATGGAAAATTTCTATGAAAATTTTTACATGTAGAAACTCTCACTACCTCACCGCCACGTATATATGATAGAAATTGTTATATAAATCACTATTGGAAGATTTTTTTTTTTTTTTCCTAAAATGGATTTCAACTATAGAAATAGGGGATATAGAAACCCCCACTGGAGATGGCCTAACCTTTGGCAGGAAAAGGGTTGTTTAGGTTATCTTTCTTATGGTTACGAGACGTAGGGACTATTATTTTTGTTAAGTAACTACTTGTGTGTATGCCATATTTGTAAATGGGACATTTGCTAAAAGATTTGGGCAAACTAAATCCTCAACAATTGAGAAATAGTTACCGAACTCAGATGCCTCTTGTGGTCAGTCAGGAGAGGTATAACCCCCTTGGTTGGATGGATGGTCTCGGAATTGAACCGCAGGGGAGGTGTGGGTGTGTGACAATTGGAAGTAATGGACCCAAATGGCATGCAACACAGTGTTTACAAAGCCTCGTGCGTTACGCCGAACATCGCAAAAAAAAATTGTGCGTTACGCCGCAAATTTTTTTAAACTTGTGAGTTACGTCTGGCATTGCAAAAATAAAAATAAAAATAACAATTGAGAAAATTCCGTGTTACGTCGGACATCACAAAAAAAACAAACAAGCAATTGAAATATTTGAAAAATGTGAACAATCCTATACTTTTCAGTACAAAACCAATAAAACCAAAAAAAATGGTTTTGTGAAATAATCTCGAAATGTCGAACTTTATACAGGTGAAAATTATCGAGTGACCAAAAAGAAGATCCAAATTTTTGTGAAGGATGTGACTCGGAAAGAAACTTTAGAACGGGAAAGATGGGAATTGACACGATCCTCAAGCTAATGAAGTTTCACATGACTAAGGAGAGTCATTTGCTTGCTTAAGGATCAGGGTCCAATCCCAGCCTACCCATCTAAAGAACTTATATCATCAATCGTAAGAGAAAGAGAGAGGTGGTTTGTGTAAAAGCATGAGGTACGTGAGAATTTATAGTGATGAAAAAGGATAAAAGAGGATGTATGTCTGATATATTTCTATAAAATAAATTGATATATTCATGCATCAGTGAAATCTACAAAAGATTCACTTTAAGATTAAAAATTAAATATATTGATGAACTAAATTAATATATTGATGAACTAAAAAATTACGAGTGACTGCAAATCATAAACCCTAAGGTTGCTATGTTAATGGGCAAATCCCTTGGATCTTTAGATGTTACCTCATAATAAAATTTACCAATAAGCAAGATTTAAGTACGGTCATGCTCATAAAATTTAGCTTTTTTACAAGAATGCCAATGATCTATGCCAAAGTCAATTTATGTGAATAGACAAGATTGTGCAATTAAGTGAATGAAAAAAAAAGAAGGAACATAACTTTTTTGATATACTATATACGCAGTATGCTCTTTACCGCTGAACTTTGAAAGTCACAGAACTTACCTTACTAACTTCTATTTTCTTGTTTCGCTTTTTTCCCCCTCCTACGTTTAGGGTCTGCTTACAACTATGTTTTCACCGGTTCTGAAGTACTTTTGAACCGACCATTTATGAAGCAAACTCCTGCTTGTTTATTTTTTTGAGGCACTGGTAGTGATCAGCTCAAAAATCCTTCAAAACCGGTGTAATACAATTTTGGGTGGCTTTATAAACACCCAAAATCGGTGAGCTTTAAGCGATTTTATTATTTTATCCTATTTATATCCCTCACCAAAAGTTTATAATTATAACTACTAATACATTTCTCTATTTAGTTTTATTCATGTAAAAAAACTTTCAGAACAGTTTGTTAGTGAATTACAAATTGTTAATGAATTACCAATCATGGATTGGACTCGTTTAAAAGCCGCTACTTAAGAACCATCAAAAATCGGACCCCTCATAACTTTCCAATTGGACATATCAAGGCTTAAACTCTAAGCTGATATAAAATTCAGAGTCCAATCGCTAATTAGCCCAACTAAAAAAAAACATAGGTATTAAGTTAAAAATATTATTTATTTGTAGAAACTAAAATAATTGACATGTCAATATTAAAATAGTACGCATCTGAACCATATTTATTAGTTTGGACCATTTTTTAGAAAACTTGATGAGCTTAGCAGAGCGTGAATCACCTCAAGCTTCTACACTTTACAACAAGCTTGAAGTGATTCTAAAAAAAAACGAGGCTTAGCAGCAGAATCATTCAACATTTGACCCTAACCATAGAGCAGCTTTAAATCATAACTTAAGAAAGCTCATAAATCTGTCACATGACAACTTAAGAAAGCTCTCAAATCTGTCTACTACTGTAGAAACCAAGAATTCAGCACCAATAGTTCCCCCTTCACAAACCACCAGATAGCTACAATTGGTCATACCAACTGCATGTTCCACTAAAAACAGCTCTACCAATTTGCTAAATCAATGTCATGACATCCATCAACTGCATGTTCCACTAAGAACAGAACTAGATGTACCCTACATATCAAAATTTTGGTCAAACAGAACAATAGTAGCAACAGAACGATAGTAGCAGTCTAAAACTACCAAGCAAAAAAACGAAACATGCAAACAAACTGCAAGAAACTGTGACGGACTGACGCTCTAGTAACCACCCTTGAGATCATTGACGACATCGTAAGGAATGGGCGTTACAGTCTCCAAGGTGGCACCTTCCACCATAAAGCCAGGCTTGGGTCCCAGCGGCTGCCTCTTTGTGCTGATGACCTCGCCGCGAGCCTTTGCCTCCGCCTTCAGTTTGTCATTCTTGATCTTCCTCAGACGGAAATCCTCAGTGCACCTGGAAGGCTGCACATGCTCGATGCGCACATGGATCCTCTTCCTGATGATTCTGTTTCCAACCTGAAAGACAAAAACAGGGTGCATTCTTCTGTTGGTTGAGTTGGAAACAGTATTATATTACAACTTAATACTGGTAAATTCGGGCGTTGATCTGCAGAGTTGTATATGCTGCTCATCAACAACAAACAACATTGCATATTAACACTAAACAATTCATAGATCTAACTTAATAGCTCTAGATCTTTGACCTTTATTCAAATTGAAACAACATAGACATCTAATCACCTATAGTATACCACTAACAAAAAACCGTGTATATATCACAAAATGTATTGCTACGGCAAGGTATTAACACGAACAAAAATCACAAGATATAAATATTACAAAAAATTAGTTGAAATACAACAACAATAGCAACCATATACTGCAGTTGCATAACTTGATTTTTTAAAATAAACAAAATACAGAGTGTTAGTTGCCTCTTGTAATGTCCATTTGATCATGTCTTGACAATGTCAAAAGGCAGCAAAAATACAAACAGCTAGCAGTGAAGGTAAATAAGCCACAAATGTGGCAATAATATAAAAAAGTGAAAAATATATTGTTCCAATATTTTTATAACCCTAAAGTTGCAAAGCTTCTAGAAAATGCAAGGAGCATGCCTGCCAAGTGAAGAATCACATGTAACTTACGTAAACAAGCTAAATAAGGTGTGATATTTGGGGGTGCAACTCGGGCGGTTGGGTCGGAGTTGAGGTCAACCCGAGCCCAACCCGATGAATCATAAGCCTAGCCCAAGCCCAAGACCGACCCAACCTCGGGTTCAACATATGAAGCCCAAGATCAAGCCCGGAGGAACGGGTTAGGTCGGGTCCGTCGGATTTATCAGACTCTAATATAAATATTTGAAATAATTTTAAACAGTAGTACTAAACACACAACCAAATGGCAATTAAGACTCAATCTTTACAAAATACAAATTGAAATGAGCATTGGGATTAGGAGTTAAAGAGTTTGGGTGGAGAAATTTAGGATTTAAACTATATATATATATATATATATATATATTTATGTCGGGTTTCGGGTTCTTTGGGTAACCCAGCACATGAACCTGAGCCCAACCCAAATTTTGATCGGGTTCAAATATTTTAACCTAAGTCCGAACCCGAACCCGAGTAACTTCAACCCTAACATAACCCATTAGCGGGTTTACCCGATCGAGCCCGAGCTCGATCGCGTTTAGCCCACCCGAGATGCACCCCTAGTGATATTCAATACAACAGCAGTCTGTCAAACCTTGACACTCGCCACCCTAGAACTCACAACGGTCATAATAATTTTCAATTGTAGAAGATAAGATCAGTGAAGATCACTTTTACTAGAACAGTCCCACAAATTACTTGGGAAAGCTCCTGTATAAATAAAAAAACCTTTAACAATATAGCCTGGCTGGCAACAATTTGAGTGTATGTAATGTTGTCACCTTTCTATGGGATATGTAGAATTTATGGAAATTGATCATGTAATACAAATGCTGAAAAGGTCGATGTCATCACTCCTTTGTTTTGTTTTGTTTTACTCATTTTCCAACACTGCTTGACAGCAGGCTCTCACCTGCTCTAGAAAGCTGCTTCTGATGCCAGTGGACCACTTTCCAAGAAAAGTAAGAAGCAATAAGCAATCTCAAACCCATCCTAAATCTTTATGCTATTAAAGTACATGGCACATGCTATAACAAAACATATTCTTACAATTGTGTAAGAAGAGAGGTTTAAGGTAATGTTAAACGGGTTGGATAGTGCCAAATGACGTAATTCTTGTTGAATTTTAACAATTTCTTTACCCTAGCAGTTATGTAGTGTCATGAATTATGGGCACAGGTTGCCTACACCTGACATGCTTAATTTGTGGGGTCACTAGTTGCTTTAGAAGTAGTCACAATAACTGCTGTCCTTTCCCACTGATGCGAGTTATCAAAAGCAGCAGCAATCCCGGACCAAGCCTTAGGTAACATCTTTTTTGACAAAGGCACGAAAGAAAAAGCAAGAGCAAAAGTAGCCACAAAATCTACTTGGTAGGTTGGAAACATAGATTGGCAGTTCAGAGAACACTATAAACTCGTAGAATAAAGTATCACAACTACATAGCACATATTAAACATCATTGTACATGTACCACGAGAAAAAACACATCTGGAAGCAAATGATGCACATACCACCAGAAAACAAAAAATATACACCAGACAATTGCCTGAGATCGACACTCGATAAGACCCGAGAAGACTGCTGATTGAGAGTTACATATTTGCAACGCTTAATTGTTTCCTTAATCTTAGTCAATTCAATTGTAATACTCATATATCTAGAGCACTTTAACATGTGATATACTAACATATTTCTATGTCCATGCTACGTAATTATTTGTTCTCGTCAGACTTTAAGGCCAAATTACAATCACCAAAATTTATTTCCATTATATCATAGATCCAAATGTTGCTGCTGAAACTGGATAACACATTTACAAGTTTTCTATCACAACCTTGCACAAACTCCTTAGGAGCCAATTGGTTCCAAAATTCTACAGCAACAAGAAGTTCTTCAAAGTGCGCGAATATAAAATATACATTAGTCAACCCAGTAGGATAAATCCAGCCATGTTATGAATATACTGTTTTGTTAAAGTATCTGAACTACAATATAAAGATTTTGTTTGTCCAGAAAAGAGTGGGAATAAAAACATTAGAATATGGCAAGTTTTGAAGCTTCTCACTAAAACCAGCCAAATAATTATTTGGCAGTGGATGAGATCTAGTACAGCTTGGTGTCAGGAAAATAATCCAGAATAACCCACGTACATCTCCTAAAGGACATCTTTGATTCAGTAACACACAGATGCCATTTCTGCTGCCATGCAATTTACCTTGAGTAGAAAAGATCCCTTTCACCTCATAAACTGCAATATACTCAAAGTGATGAATTTGGCAAGATGTATCAAATTGCCATAGTTTGAAACTTCAATTCGGTCTTTTAGTTCTTTAGGGGCCAACAAATTCATTGCTTGAAACTTACAAATCCTTTAACCAAACAAAAAACCTATAAAGAGTTGGTAAACTTCCCAACCTATGCACACCAACCAAGAACCATAATCCAATAACAATACTGGAAGGCCATACAAAGGGATTGACAGAACTCAATGTTTAAGAAGTGCTCTAATAAGACTCTACTTTGTATTGCAGGAGAGTATGCAATACCATCCAAAAATTTAAATTTCACAAGATCATTATCATCTACTCCTAAACAACTTAAATGCAGACGAGTTTCACATTGATGCTGACGGATTGTTCAGAAATGTGCACAAAAAACTATTATCATTAGCATATCCATACTTGTGATATAACTATAGAGGGCATTTGGTATGCAGGAATTTTTTTTATTCAAGGGCAAATTTTGGTATACTGAACTTTTTTTATTCCTAGGAATGTTTAGGGTGGGAAAAAAATCGGCCCGGATAAAATATTTAAAAAAAATTTCTCTACTCTTTTTTTTCCTTTTCCTGTATTTTTCGCTTTTTTATCTTTAAAAAAATTGTTTTGATTTTTACCATTTTTTCATTAAGAATTTATTTTGGCTTTTTTGTTTTTCAAGTAATTTTGTGTTTATTTTCAGTTTTTTCATCTTTTTCCCAGTTTTTATCTTTTTTAAGATCTTTTTATTTTGTTTATTTTTAAATTTTTTTAAAGTTTTCATATTTTAAATTTCCCGCATAGCTAATTTCCAATTCCACATAGCTAATTGGAGATGATACTGATCAAAACAATTCCACATGCTGAATTTCAGCATGCTGACAAGTTACCACCTCTTTTTTTTCCAAATTATGTTCTGCTCACCGCTGAAAGGAGTATGATAATATAAAAGAAAGAAATTATTTTTTGAGGAAAAAAACCTTAGGGTGTGTTTGATTGGGCTTTTTTCCATGGAAAATATTTCCATCACAAATTTTCCACCAATTGTAGTGTTTGATAGCTTACATTTTCCATGGAATTATTTTCCAAAAAACTATCATTTTCTATATATATTTTGGAAAATGAAACTTGTCCAACCCATAGGAAAATAACTAGTTTCCGTGAAAAATAATGACAATCAAACACCCAAATTAAGTTTTCCATGTAAATTTTTTAAAATTCCATAAAAAAAATTTCTAGGAAAATAATTCCATAGAATTGATTTCTTTTCCACGTAGTTTCCACCTTGCAATCAAACACACCCTTAACATTAACGAAATCTAATCATCGATCAAAGAGCTGAATTGATTGAGGGAGAGAGAGGGACGATTACGGACCTGCTTGTTGATCTCGACGCCGATGGCGCGCTTGGTGACGTTCCAGACCTTCCCCGTGCGGCCGTGGTAGAACTTGTGCGGCATTCCCTTGTGCACCGCCCCGTTGACCTTAACGTCCACGTACTCGCCGGTCCTGTACGTGCGGAGGTACGTGGTCAGCGGGATGTACCCCTTCTTCCTGAACGGACGGGCGAAGAGATCGCGGGTCCGAGATCGGAGACCATGGCCGGCCGGCATCTTCTTCTACTACTGTTGGTGGTGGCGGTGGTGGCGGCGGCGGCGGCGGAAGAGAGGAAATGGAAACCCTGACTAATTAGGGTTAGGGTTTGGGGAGGAGTCTCGTACTTATAGGGGGGCTGGAGTTCTCAGGAATGGTCTCCGCCCAGCCCAGCCCAGCCCAGCCCAGCCCAGCCCAGCCAAATCTTGTTCAGATTTTAGTTTGTGTTATATAATCTGGTTTACGAATGGAAATGAAAGAATATTAATTCTTTGTTTGTTTTTTTTCTATGAAAAATTACTATTTTTATCCATCTTCTTTTTCAATGTTTGGAAAGCCAAAAAAAAACTTAGGAGGTGAAGTGAGTGCTTAGGCTGTGTTTGGTGGGAAGGATTGAAAAGTGGAAGGAAAGAAAAAGAGTAGGATTTATTTTTCTTCCTTATGGAAATGAAAAATTATTTTCTTCCTTTGTGTTTGGTAGCAAGGATGGAAAAGATAAGGGATGCATTTTCCTTTGTTTGGTATGGAAGAAAAAGTGGAAGGAAAGAAAGTAAAAAATATAGGGTTTACCAATTCTATCCTCAATTAATATCACTTATTTACCATTTGACTTCATGAATAATTTTTAAATAATAGATTTATATGTGGGTATAATTGTTAATTACTACATGCATCCACTTTTTCTTCCACTTTTCCTCCCACTTTTGGGGGATTGGATTTCTTTGGTTATGAGGGAAAAGTAATTCCTCTACTTTTCCTTCCTTCCTATTTTCCTTCTATACCAAACAAGAGAAAATGAGTCTTTCCCTCCACTTTCCCCTCCTCTATTTTCCTTCCTCCCACTTTTCCCTCCTACCAAACACACCCTTAGTGTGGAAAAGTAAATTTTTGGTTGGGTAGGGGAACTATTTTTTTTTCCATATTTTTCATTTCTTTGGGAATAATTTTTCTTTCCTCCTCATTTTCTTCATGCATCCAAACATAGAAAAGGAATGACTTTTATTTTCCAATGCCATGATTCCGTGAACCAAACGTGGCCTAAGAGCATCGACAGTCATCCCAATTTCTAGATTATAGATTCATAATGTACGAGTCTATTTTATATAATAATAAGGTCCAATTGGAGTTCCATAATAATTTCGTCCTAGCCACATGAGCTAGAGTTTGGGCCTCAGAATTTCTACATTCAGAATGTAGGATCTCATTTTATGGAAAAGTAAGGCTCAGTTTGAAGCCTCAATTTCTATATTCTAAATTATATATTATTTTTTGAAAAAAAAAATGAAGGATGACGCATGGATCTATATTCATTCATCTCATTTGGACCTCAAGATTTATTTTGTCTTTTATTATCATCCATTCTATATTTTTTTTATTACAAATTTGGGCTCCAAGATGCATTTTTTGAGCTCTATCTACTATTGATGTTCAAATATTTTATGTTTACTTTAGGGATTGTATGGTTGCATTTGTTGCATCATTTACATCAATTTTACTATTTGTTTCATTATAAATTATGCACTTACTATAACGAAAGTTGTAGTAGATCTTGTAATTCCGGCAACGTTTGTTTCAGACAAAGTGATTGCAACACCAATTACAGCAACATTTACTGCAAGAGATTTTTCATTATAGGCAATCAAACAATCCCTTAATGAAACTGCACATAATCAAATTATTTGGGTGAAGATTGTTTCCACATATTCATTCGTATTAAAATCATTGTCATTCTTATAACATGATCCCCTTTAATTGGGTGCGACTCTAGCTTAACTTGTTTAACTTATTAAGCCTTTTGTGCTAATAGATCAATTAAAATACCTAATTCAAAAAACTCATTGATTGTGATATCCTTAAGCTGAAGATTGTTCTAGATATCAACATTGAGGTCATGACTTAAAGCACAAAGGGCGGATTTCAATGACAAATAGACAAGGATCTCGTCAAGGGGGTCAATAGAGAGATGTAGGATTATAAATCTACATCCGTACAATAATTTTATCTCGGTCACTCAAAATCACATATATCATTATTGTCACGTTCCGACTCAAAAAATCGCTCGTCCTCACATCGATTTTACTGAATCGTTCGTCCTCGCTGGGACTTGATGTCGTACGAGTCTGGAGTTGCACTTGTACAAGGCAATATGACAAGTTCTCAAATGATTATCTTTGATTTGATATTTAGTAGTGGAAGAAATAGAGTATACGAAATAATTCTCTTTATTGATAAATGAACTGAGGTTACAAAGTCTTTCAATAGCCCAATTAAATTTGCCAGATTGGCTTACAACACTCATATTCTCTTTTGCCCACAAAGATTTCAACGTTCCATACATCATGTCTTCTATATCTCGGCCGCATCATCTTGTTGCAAGTTCGAGCGTCAATGCGGTCGTACGCCTCGATATGCTACGACATTCCATGCCTCAGCACGTTCAAGCGTCAATGCGGTCGTACGCTTAAACTATGTCACGCCCCAGAACCAGAATACTGGAGAGCGGGGGCGAACATAGCCAGCTACGTATATTGAAATGAAGTCCATCTCGCTATACGGTCACGACTGTCTAGATATGAGGGTTTACTGCAAGCCAACGGTCTCTTAAGGTCAAGCCTATTGTCTCAATCTCAAACAAGTAATATGATCACAAGATGTTTGACCACCAAATATACAATAAAAGGCGTCCCAAATATTACATATCAGCTGATTATGAAGCTAATCGTACAAAATGCTAGGACTAGCAAGAGTTAAGTCATACATGATCAACCCTAGGATTTGTCAATCATGTTTACAGCCCGTAGGCAGACAGTAAGTAAAGTGCATCGAGCTAACAGGTGCTCGTCGGCTAAACGCCTCAAAAGAATAACTTTACAATAGAGTGAGCGAAACAAAATATAAAATCCACTCGTAGCCCGGGTTCCTTCTAGTTGCCACCATCGGGCTGGAGGTTCGGAAGATCCTCGGGAGCTGTTCCAAAATCTGGCCACACAAAACCAGCTGGGTCAAACCCCAGAAAGAGCAAGTGCCACAAAGGAGGCCACGAAATAAGAACAAAGCCAGCATATCAGAACATAAGAAAAGAAATAAAAGAAGGTACAAGTAATAAAGAGTACAACAGGACAATAAACGACTAGTGACGTGGGACCATTCCGGGAGCCAGGTTATAACCCTTAAACCAGACAAGGACCGAGGTTGTAACCATTCGCCTGAACAGCACTCTGTCTCTACCCATTTATTGTTAGAGATAAGTAAAATAAGCATGTACAAGAGTAGCCAGGTACAGGGACTAGACAAGACTTAGACAAGGTCGGACTCCATCTATTCACAAGCGGCCAAGCAATTACTACGGCTTACTACTTAACTAACTAGGGTTATCACAAGCCTTAATTACTAACAAGATGCAAGTGAGAATTTTCCAGTCCCAAGCCCTGCAGACCATCCAGTTATCCTTCCGCGGGTTGAGAGTATGGTTGGGTACATCGTCCCGGAGACGATATACCCTTAGGTGACTTAGAGGGTGCAACACATGACAGTGCGCTGGAAATGTGCTCTACTCGTCGGCAAGCTACAAGTCCAATTAAGAGCGCCCAGATAACGAGATTGCCTGTGACTGGAAATTCTCCATGAATTATAGTTTGATCTAGTCATTAGCCTAATCTATATTCAGTATGAATCCCTGACCGTGGAAACCAGGGAGTCAAGTCCTAGACATGATATAAGACAAGACAAGTGGATTGCACAAGCAAGCAAGCAGGAACACCCACGGTGTCAAGTTGATTATACGAGTCAAGTTAGCCGTCGCAACAGCATCAAGATAAATCATGTCAGGGTACATGTCAGGAGTGCGCCACGAAGGGCCACTATCATGTCAGGTTGGTCATGTCAGGAGTGCACCACTACGGGTCACTGTCGTTTTATGCTAGTTCCTTGTCATACCATGCCATGTATAATAGTCATTCCAAACATATTAAGTAAAATCAAGTTCATGACAAAAGACGTAAGGATATAAAATGGGCGTAAAATATCTAATAAAATATCAATGTACAGGACTATAGAAGAGCCAAGCTTAAAGAAATAAAACCAAAACTCCAAGAGCCAATGGATTGCGCAAGGGTTCAGGGGGTTGGATTGCGCAGGAATGGTTGGCGCAGGCTGCGAAGTGCGCAGACTTAGACTGCGCAGGCAATGGATGGCGCAGGATGCAGACTGCGCAGGCTTAGACTGTGCAGGCAATGGATGGTGCAGGATACAGACTGTGCAGGCTTAGACTACACAGGCAATGGATGGCGCAGGATGCAGACTGCGCAGGGGTCAAGCGCGCAGGAGCCGATGGCACAAGATTGGTTGCGCAATTGGACAGCGGCCAGGCTGCGCAGTCAGCGACCAACGCTAAAGAGCGCGGTGCGGGGAGGCTGCGCGGTTCAGTGCTGCGCTAAAGAGCGCAGACTGTAGATCTTCTTCTCCAGGCCGAGAGGAACATCAAGAACACCCAAAATTTAATCTTTCATATCTTAGTCAAATCAAAGCCAAATCTAGATTTTTAAAGTTCTAACTTGAGTAAAATTAAATTCTCTTCCACATGGAAGCATCAAAACCCACAAAAATTCAACCAAAATAGATCAAAACCATGTAAATCCGAAAATAGTTAAAACCTAGATCTAGAACAATGGAGACTCCAAATCACAAAATGTTAAGTTCTAATGTTCATCTCCATGGCCTAATCTAGCTAATGGATAAATAAAATAGGGTTCTCTTGTGGTGGCAAGGTGCACTTGCCTATGGGTGTTGGTGAGTTGTGTAGAGGAAGGAAGAAAAAGAAGAAGAAATTAATGGAGGGAAGTAATGAGGAGAGAGAGTGTTAGGTGGGGATAATAAAGAGGGTGGGTTGTGGTGGAATGAAGGTTGAACATAGGCTAAGGTGTTCCAATGCATGCTAAACCAAACCAAAGCAAATTAAACCAATTCTCCTCCATAAAATAAACCAAGCCAGGTAAAACCCAATTACGAGAACCAAAATCTGTAAGTCAAGCCAATTACAAGTACATGCCAAAATCCGAGAAAATAAATACAGGTCTGAAATACATGCAAGCTTGACAAAATACGTATTCAGAATATGGGTGTTACAACTCTACCCACCTTAACAGAATTCCGTCCTCGAAATTTAATTAAGAGGCTAGAGAGACAAGAACAAGCTATATTAATCACAGGCAAGCTATAACCAGGCAAGCAATCAGACAATCATACATGCAAGCAAGAAATAGAAAACATAAGGCATAAGGAAGACATTATACCTTATGAGTCAAACAGGTAGGGATATCGCGATCGGATATCATCCTCACGCTCCCACGTTGACTCACCTAGAGAGTGATGACCCCAAGCAACACGGACTAAACTAATAGTCTTGTTCTTGAGTATCTTCTCTCTCCGGTCCAATATAGACACGGGCCTCTCCTCATACGAAAGGTTGGTACCAACAACCAGTTCCGAATGGTCAAGGATGTAGCTCGGGTCCGGGACGTACCGTCGCAATTGGGACACATGGAATACATCATGCACCTCACTTAGCGACGGCGGAAGAGCAAGACGATAGGATACATCTCCTACTCGCTCCAGGATATCGAACGGCCCTATATACCTAGGACTAAGCTTTTCCCGCACGCCAAAGCGTATGACGCCGCAGTTAGGCGAGATCCTAAGGAATATATGGTCGCCGATAGCAAACTCCAAGGGACGTCGATGAGCATCGGCCCAATGCCGCTGGCAATCTTGGGCAACTCGAAGACGATCTCTGATCCTTCTGACCACTTCAACTGTCTGGGCAATCATCTCTGGACCAAGCATCTGCCTCTCTCCGACATCATCCCATGCTAGCGGGGATCTGCACTTCCTACCATACAGAGCCTCGAACGGAGCCATCTGGATACTAGCCTGGAAACTATTGTTGTAAGAGAATTCCACAAGATACAGGTGATCTTCCCATGAACCACCGAAGTCGAGGGTGCAAGACCTCAACATGTCTTCAAGAGTCTGGATAGTGCGTTCTGACTGACCATCTGTCTGCGGATAATATGCTGAACTGAACTGGAGACGAGTTCCCAAACTCTCTTGCAAGCTACGCCAAAAGTGCGATGTAAACCTTGAATCTCGGTCCGAGGTGATACTGACGGGCACACCGTGAAGCCTGACAATCTGCCTGAGGTACATCTCTGCCAACTGAGTCGTAGACTGACCAACTCTGAAAGGAAGAAAGTGAGCCACCTTCGTGAGCCGGTCAACTATAACCCAAATAGCATCTCGACCAGCTGGGGATCTAGGCAATCCAGTCACAAAATCTATGGTCACATGCTCCTACTTCCATTCTGGAATCGGCAAGGGCTGAAGAAGTCCAGCGGGCCTCTGATGTTCAGCTTTAACCTGCTGGCAAACCAAACACCGAGAGACAAACCGGGCTATCTCCCTCTTCATGCCATTCCACCAGAAATGCTGACGGATATCGCGGTACATCTTCGTGCCACCGGGATGAATAGAATACTGCGAACTGTGAGCTTCTGCCATGACTTTCTGTCTGATATCTCCACTGGGTACACAAAGACGAGAGCCATGTCGAAGTGTACCATCTTCATGAATGCACAACTCTGGCCTTCTTCCTGCCTCACACTCTGTTCTGAGCCGCTGAAGCTTGGAATCTGTAGACTGTGCCACTCGGATCCTCTCAACTATGCTGGACTGAACCTGTAGACTGGCCATCAATGCCACGTTGGAAGGAAGAGCCACTTCAATTCCCATCTTCTGAAAATCTGCCAATAACTCTGGTTGCGCCGTCAGGAAATAAACTCCGGCTCTCCGGCTCAACGCATCTGCTACAACGTTGGCCTTCCCTGGGTGATACTGCAAATCCACATCGTAGTCCACCAATAGCTCAAGCCATCTTCTCTGCCGCATATTAAGGTCCTTCTGGGTGAAAACATACTTCAGGCTCTTGTGATCAGTAAATATCTCTACTCTATCTCCGTACAAGTAGTGCCTCCACAACTTAAGTGCAAACACTACTGCTGCTAGCTCCAAGTTGTGGGTCGGGTAATTCTTCTCATGATCACAAAGTTGACACGATGCATAAGATATTACCTTTCCATGCTGCATCAAGACACATCCCAATCCTCTACCTGAAGCGTCGCAATAAACTGTGAATCCTCCGATCCCATCTGGAAGCGTGAGAATGGGAGCCGTTATCAATCCTCGCTTCAACTTCTCGAATGATTCCTGACACTCTACTGTCCAAACAAATGGCACATCCTTACGAGTCAACTGGGTCATCGGCGCTGAAATCCTTGTAAAATCTGAAACAAATTGCCGGTAGTAGCCGGCCAATCCAAGGAAGCTGCGAACCTCTGCCACTGAACTAGGTGTTGGCCAAGCCTCGATAGCCACAATCTTCTGGGGATCCACTTCCACTCCTCCTCGAGTAATGATGTGACCCAAGTACGAAATACGATCGAGCCAGAACTCGCATTTACTGAACTTGGCGTACAACTGGTGCTCCCTAAGCGTCTGAAGGACGATTCTGAGATGCTGCTCATGCTCAGCTTCGCTCTTGCTGTAGACCAAGATATCATCTAGGAACACGATTACGAACTGATCCAGGTAAGGCATGGAAATGCGATTCATGAGGTCCATGAATACAGCTGACGCATTGGTTGCTCCAAAGGGCATAACAAGGAACTCTCAATGCCCATATCTCGATCTAAATGTTGTCTTCGGGATGTCCTGCTCTCTGACTCTGATCTGGTGGTATCCTGATCGTAAGTCTATCTTCAAGAACACCGAAGCCCCTTTGAGTTGATCAAACAAGTCATCTATCCTCGGGAGAGGGTATCTGTTCTTGATTGTCACTGAGTTCAAGGTTCAATAATCTACACATAACCTGGACGTACCATCCTTCTTTTTCACAAGAAGCATCGGGGCTCCCCAAGGCGATCCACTTGCACGAATGAATCCCTTGGTCCTGAGTTCTTCAATCATCTTGTACAAAATCTCCAACTCTGAAGGCGCCATTCTGTAGACTCGCTCTGATACTGGTGTTGTCCCGGGGATTAAGTCTATAGTGAACTCGATCTCCCGCTCTGGCGATATCCCTGAAAGTTCCTCTGGAAAGACATCTGGAAATTCTTCAACTATCCGGGGCAACTGCACTGCTGCTACTGCCATCTGCAATACTGGGGAGGATGGCTCCACTGCTCCTCTGGAAAATGAGAACTCTGGCTCGCCTGGAATGCTGAAAACAAGTCTGCCGACATGGCAGTCTATCCTAGCATACTGGTTCCTCAACCAATCCATGCCTAAGACTACATCATAGTCTGCCATAGGGAATTCTATAAATCTAGCGGGGAACTCTCTACCGCTAACTACGATCCGACACGAGGAAAACACTCGATCTACTCCCACAAGACCATTACCAGTAAGTATATTGAGCCTCACTGATAATGACTCGGGCTCCAATCCTATCCGTGTCACGAATCGTGCAGACATGAATGAATGTGATGCACCAGAATCAAATAATACTGAAGCTGGAAAGGAGTTGACGAGAATAGTACCTGCCACTACCTCACCTGGTGCAACTTCTTCTTCCATAGCCATCATCATGGCCTGACCTCTAGCTGCGGGTCCCCTCTGCTGGAAACCTCTCTGCCTGCTCTGCACTGGAGCCTGGGCACACTGCTGCTGGAATGCCTGGGCCTGAGGCAACAATGGCCTTGGGTACTGCTGCTGCTGCATGGGTGCTGGTCCCCTAACCGATGGACTGGTTTAGGGGTGAGCAAAACTCGGTTTAAAATCGAAAACCGATCCGAACCGAACCGAAATAAGGTTTCGGTTCGGTTTTTTTTTAAACGGTTCGGTTGTCGGTTTAGAGGTTCGGTTTTTTTTGGATTTTCGGTTCGGTTTTCGGTTTTTGGGTTTGGTTTTCGAACCGAACCGAAAACCAAACTTTAAAACCGGTTTATATATATATATATATATTATATATATATATATATATATATATATATAACCGAAAAACCGATGAACCGAACCGAACCAATTCGGTTCGGTTCAGGTTCGGTTCTGAACCAATTCGGTTCGGTTCGGTTTTGATTTGGTCGGTTCGGTTTTGAGTTCGGTTTTAATTTTTTTGGTTCGGTTCGGACCGAACCGAACCGATGCTCACCCCTAGACTGGTTAGGTTGGAAGAGGAAGAACTACCCTTATTCGGGCAGGCTCCTATCTTGTGATCTGCCGCTCCACAAGCTAGGCACAATCCTTGTGCCCTACGACAATCTGCCACTACATGGCCTGGCTTCCCGCAATGTGAACATTCCATTACGGAAGTCTGCTTCTGCTTCTGTTGCTGCGGGTACGTCGGGGTCGAATGCTGAACAGACGTTACTGAGGCCGCCCGCCTCGGAGTTCCAATGGTCAATCCCCTAGCTGCCGGGGCTGGAGCTGATGATTGGTACATCTGACTGTGGGACCGCTTCCTACCTCCGGTCATATCCACGATCCTCTGGGAGGTGTACTCATGTCTCCTAGCTGCCCTCAATACTGCATCGAACGTCTGGTGCTCGAACTGCTCGACTGCCAATAAGATCTCCAAATACAGTCCCTGCTGGAACCGCTGGGCCCTATCAAACTCGGTCGCCACCAAGGTGAGGGCAAACCTACTGAGCCTAGAAAACTCAGATGCATAACTGTCGACTGTTCTGCCTCCTTGCTTCAAGTTGGTAAATCTGGTCTGCAGGTCGTACCGAGCCACAGCATCGAAATACTTCGTCTGGAATCTCTCTCTAAACACTGCCCAAGCAATGGGTGCCACTAATCCCATGGCTTGCGCTGCCTACCAACTGCGAGCTAAGTCCAACAACTGCAGACGTACCACCGCCACCTTCTCATTCTCAGGTGTCCTAGCTGCTTCCAGAATCACCTCGGTATCCTGAAGCCAAGCGTCCGCGACAATCGCATCTTCGCTGTCGTCGAAGAATGGAGGGTTCAAGCGCTTGAAGCTGTTGGCCGCGCTGTTCCCTGGATGACCGCCTCTGGTCAAAGCATCTGCCACAGTCTGGTGCAAGGCGTCTCCTCTACGATCCTGAGAAGCTATCAAGGTCCTGATGAGACCTACCAAGGTGCCATCATCAAGTTCTGCAGGCTGAACGGGCTGAACTGGGGGTTCTTCTCCAGTAGGCACAACTCTGGAGGCTACTCCGGAGTGTTGGGCTTGATCTCCAGGCTGCTGCTGGTCCACGGGAGGTGCTCCTCCTTGCTGATCGGCGGGGTCAGGTATAGTACCGCTGAAGAAGACGACACAGGGAAACAATAAGGAAGGACCAGGACAGATCAACGATACAAGCATGTAATAAGGGCAAAAATTTCAGGGATTTGAAAATACAGGCGGAGATCAAGGGCGAATACTGATTGAGACATCTATTCGGTAAACCCTCACATTTCTTGATTGACAAGACCTGCATGGGCCACCACTTAAACTATGTCACGCCCCAGAACCAGAATACTGGAGAGCGGGGGCGAACATAGCCAACTACGTATATTGAAATGAAGTCCATCTCGCTATACGGTCACGGTTGTCTAGATATGAGGGTTTACTGCAAGCCAACGGTCTCTTAAGGTCAAGCCTATTGTCTCAATCTCAAACAAGTAATATGATCACAAGATGTTTGACCACCAAATATACAATAAAAGGCGTCCCAAATATTACATATCAGCTGATCATGAAGCTAGTCGTACAAAATGCTAGGACTAGCAAGAGTTAAGTCATACATGATCAACCCTAGGATTTGTCAATCAAGTTTACAGCCCGTAGGCAGACAGTAAGTAAAGTGCATCGAGCTAACAGGTGCTCGTCGGCTAAACGCCTCAAAAGAATAACTTTACAATAGAGTGAGCGAAACAAAATAGAAAACCCATTCGTAGCCCGGGTTCCTTCTAGTTGCCACCATCGGGCTGGAGCTTCGGAAGATCCTCGGGAGCTGCTCCGAAATCTGGCCACACAAAACCAGCTGGGTCAAACCCCAGAAAGAGCAAGTACCACAAAGGAGGCCACAAAATAAGAACAAAGCCAGCATATCAGAACATAAGAAAAGAAATGGAAGAAGGTACAAGTAATAAAGAGTGCAACAGGACAATAAATGACTAGTGACGTGGGACCATTCCGGGAGCCAGGTTACAACCCTTAAACAAGACAAGGACCGAGGTTGTAACCATTCGCCTGAACATTACTCTATCTCTATCCATTTATTGTTAGAGATAAGTAAAACAAGCATGTACAAGAGTAGCCAGGTACAGGGACTAGACAAGACTTAGACAAGGCCGGACTCCATCCATTCACAAGCGGCCAAGCAATTACTACGGCTTACTACTTAACTAACTAGGGTTATCACAAGACTTAATTACTAACAAGATGCAAGTAAGAATTTTCCAGTCCCAAGCCCTGCAGACCATCCAGTTATCCTTCCGCGGGTTGAGAGTATGGTTGGGTACATCGTCCCGGAGACGATATACCCTTAGGTGACTTAGAGGGTGCAACACATGACAGTGCGCTGGAAATGTGCTCTACTCGTCGGCAAGCTACAAGTCCAATTAAGAGCGCCCAGATAACGAGATTGCCTGTGACTGGAAATTCTCCATGAATTATAGTTTGATCTAGTCATTAGCCTAATCCATATTCAGTATGAATCCCTGACCGTGGGAACCAGGGAGTCACGTCCTAGACATGATGCAAGACAAGACAAGTGGATTGCACAAGCAAGCAAGCAGGAACACCCACGGTGTCAAGTTAATTATACGAGTCAAGTTAGCCGTCGCAACAGCATCAAGATAAATCATGTCAGGGTACTTGTCAGGAGTGCGCCACGATGGGCCACTATCATGTCAGGTTGGTCATGTCAGGAGTGCACCACTACGGATCACTGTCGTTTTATGCTAGTTCCTTGTCATACCATGCCATGTACAATAGTCATTCCAAACATATTAAGTAAAATCAAGTTCATGACAAAAGGCGTAAGTATATAAAATGGGCGGAAAATATCTAATAAAATATCAATATACAGGGCTATAGAAGAGCCAAGCTTAAAGAAATAAAACCAAAACTCCAAGAGCCAATGGATTACGCAAGGGTTCAGGGGGTTGGATTGCGCAGGAATGGTTGGCGCAGGCTGCAAAGTGCGCAGACTTAGACTGCACAGGCAATGGATGGCGCATGATGCAGACTGCGCAGGCTTAGACTTTGTAGGCAATGGATGGCGCAGGATGCAGACTGCGCAGGCTTAGACTGCGCAGGCAATAGATGGCGCAGGATGCAGACTGTGCAGGGGTCAAGCACGCAGGAGCCGATGGCGCAGGGTTGGTTGCGCAATCGGGCAGCGGCCAGGCTGCGCAGTCAGCGACCAACGCTAAAGAGCGCGACGCGGGGAGGCTGCGCGGTTCAGTGCTGCGCTAAAGAGCGCAGACTGTAGATCTTCTTCTCCAGGCCGAGAGGAACATCAAGAACACCCAAAATTCAATCTTTCATATCTTAGTCAAATCAAAGCCAAATCTAGATTTTTAAAGTTCTAACTTGAGTAAAATTGAATTCTCTTCCACATGGAAGCATCAAAACCCACAAAAATCCAACCAAAATAGATCAAAACCATGTAAATCCAAAAATAGTTAAAACCTAGATCTAGAACAATGGAGACTCCAAATCACAAAATGTCAAGTTCTAATGTTCATCTCCATGGCCTAATCTAGCTAATGGACAAATAAAATAGGGTTCTCATGTGGTGGCAAGGTGCACTTGCCTATGGGTGTTGGTGAGTTGTGTAGAGGAAGGAAGAAGAATAAATTAATGGAGGGAAGTAATGAGGAGAGAGAGTGTTAGGTGGGGATAATAAAGAGGGTGGGTTGTGGTGGAATGAAGGTTGAACATAGGCTAAGGTGTTCCAATGCATGCTAAACCAAACCAAACCAAATCAAACAAATTCTCCTCCACAAAATAAACTAAGCCAGGTAAAACCCAATTACGAGAATCAAAATCTGCAAGTCAAGCCAATTACAAGTACATGCCAAAATCCGAGAAAATAAATACAGGTCTGAAATACATGCAAGCTTGACAAAAATACGTATTCAGAATATGGGTGTTACAACTCATGGCAAGCATGTTATTTTGATTTACATAAGCAACATACAACAGTCAGTAATCTCATATTTGTTTTGTGGCATGACTTTTTACCAATATCAACGCACTCACCCTTGCCCGACGCAAGGTGAATATGCCTACCATCTTTCCCTATCATATTTTAAGTGATCTTATGCAGGATCTCTATGTGCCTGCACTTTCAACCTATTGTTCCTTAACTATATGAAGGTCATTGGCTTTCAAGCCATAATGACTTATCAATGGTACGAACGATTACTACTTTAGCTTGGGGTGCTAATCCCACGCCCTGAAGTACTCTCGAATGATACCGGTATTTGTGGTGCTCCATTTCAATGGTAGGTCACAAGCCTAACAGATTGAAATATCCCACACAATATCCATCTCAAATTCCCTTTTTAGATCGAACGGTCCTGAGATCTGGCCTACCATGTTCGAGGGATAATAAACTTGTGCACAAGTTTTCCATGACCATGCAATGCATCAAACTCATACAACCAACATAGTCTGAGTCCGAGACTCGACTAACGCATCATCTCAACTTCCAATTCATCCATCTCGATTTCCATTGGCACAATGCCCCAACTCAATATTCATCAACGACGGGCCAAGAACATTTTGAGGCAGCACGCAACATTCAATCGTTATTCGATATCTCCTTCGAGTTGTGCATTCGATGCACGCCACTATGCCATATTTCTATGTTCTATACCTTAGTGTTCATTGTTCATGGCTTGTGCACTAGGGCACCCATCTCCATAGTCTTTCAATGTGCTAGCCTTCTACTCGTGCGCGGGGGCATGAAATGACTCGTGCACTAAGGCACTTGTTGATACAGTTATAAATGTTCATATGGCTTATGCATCGAAGCGTTCGCCTTTACAGTATTTCGATATCCAATAACGACTCATACATTTAATGCACGTTTTATTTCAATTGTTCTATCTAATGTTCGACACGTACTACGATTTCTCTCCTTCGAGCCACGCCCATGGTCTCGATAGGTTAACTTAGCATACAGTGGTGCATTTTACTTATGCATGACGGGGTAGGAAAGAAGGGTCGAAGTCCTCCCACCTTAAGTCGATACACCTTGTCGTTTCGTCGTGAACGTCTTTGGTCGCTCTACAACATTACATGGGCCCCGGTTTGGTTCAGGTCAAGACTGGATTAGTTTGGTACAACCGGGTCACTTAAACGTCAATAATAATAATAAATAATTAAACTATTTATAATGGTCATGTCACAACTCGGTCTGGTTTTTCTAGTTAGGACATCACTATGGATCGACCTTCCCTACTAGGCTACTACACTAGTCAAAGTACGCCACTGCACTATCCGTGCCACGATTTCTAATCACCTTGTACTCAAATTCCTAACAATGACTAAAATCATCTACCGTAATAATAAACTAAATAATTATTTATAAAAACCTAAAAATCAACATTCCAATAAAATAAATAATAATAAAATATTTCAAAATTTTTGGGAAGGGGAGCTACACATCACCATATAGCATTATACCCCCAACGGTGTTCGAAAAAAATATGTGTTTCTCATCATCGGGGAACATCTTGATCTGGTTGTAGCCTGAGAACCCATCCATAAAGGACATTCGCTTAAAACCACAAGTATTGTCGATCATTATGTCGGTGATCGATAGAGGTAAATCATCTTTTGGGCATGTAGAGTTCAAATTATGGTAATCGATACAGACTCGAACTTTATCGTTCTTTTTCATGACCGGAACAATGTTAGCGGCCCAGTCAGGGTGTTGTTCTTCGTGAATGAACCCACTTGAAATAAGATTTTTGACTTCACTCTCGATGGCCTCCATGATATCTGGTCGGAACCGCCGTTGCTGCTGCTTCACTGGCTTAGCTTTAGATGAGATATTTAGGCAGTGCATAACAACTTTAGGGTCTAAGCCTGGCATGTCTTCATAGCTCCATGCAAAGACATCGATATATTCTCTTATAAGCTGTATTAGAGATTGTTGTTCTTCACTAGACAGACTTTTGCTGATAAAGATTGGTTTAAGAGATGATTCATCTCCTAAATTAACTTGGACGACTTCGTCTTTAGTAGGTGGTTCATGTTGTTCGAAACGTAACTCCCACCTGGCGTCCATCTTTTGAGCCTATTGTTCGAGCTCGATTGATTCTTCTACAATTTGGTCAAATGATACCATATTGACGGATAGAGTTGCTTTGAACATGTCTCCAATTTTGGAGTCTGAATCCCAGAGGCAGAAATCAGAAGAATGAGAATAATGATCAACTTCAATGTCTGATCCTTCAGGAGTTATTGGAGGAGTAACATAACCCAAACCAATAACGTTTCGTTGATAATAGTTCTCGAGTTTGCCGGAAGGAGCAAAGTGACATATTGGAAATCGTCATCCTTTATCGTGGTTTAGTCCCTGGTCGCTTTTTATATCATATCCCATATTCTGGATGATATTCTTGGCTTGCCAACTATATCGATAAAGCTGCATTATACCTGAATCATAGTCAGCTTCGACGTTGTAATTGGGAGTAGTAAAGTCTTGAACGAACTTTCTTTCGTCAATTATTCGACCGAAGATGATTAGTTCTTCACCATTCTTTCTCGCTGGAACGATGAAGTAGTGGATATCCTCTGGCCAGACTGTTTCCCGCAGACGGGGTGTTGTGACCAGCATGCAGAAATGTTGTCTTATGCCATGCTCTAGCATGTACAACGTATCTATGTACCGTTTTACAGACTGGTAGACATCAGAGTAATTCAAAGATAAACCTTTACTCAGAAAATATGAAAGTTTTTCTTCAGGGATAACATCATCCACTGAAGGTACATTATTTTGAGTATTGATATACTCATTGAGGGCATCATTGTTCGAAACAGGAGTCACAGACTTGGTTAAGTTCACCATGTAGGGTAACTCATTAGGATTGGGAGGGTGGACTTCATCAGGTTCCACCCGAGTCGTTTTGCGAAGAGTGATGGTCAAAGGTTTGACAATATCAGGATTCTTCTTTTTGACCCGGATTGTTAGAGGCTTTGAAGTACCTTATGGAGTAGTACGTCATTTGACTCGGATAACCAGGGGACCGTCACTGGCAGATGAATTAACATCAGCTTCATCTGATAGAACTGGGGATTCCCAGGACCCTTCCTTTGGTGTGCGTATTGATCGATAGAAAGTTAAACAGATCCAATACGTGTTCTAACCCTTCATAGGCGGAAACTAAGGTTTATGAATTATACCTGCGGCGGAAAGGAGACAAGTAATTCCTGACAATCTCGAGCGGACGACCCCAAGATCTTCTGTACGTATTCCTTCCTCGAGTTGGACATCGTGTGGGCGACGATCTCCCAACCTTTTCTTCTCCTTGGCAGCCCTCTCTTTCTCTCCTTACGTGAATCACGAATTTAGAGAAAGTTTCAGATTTCTGATCAGTAATCTGGCGGCCAGAGAATAGAGGATATATATAGGCTACGACAGGGACCATGAGAAGAAATTTGGGTTAGGCCTCCTAACAGATCTGGATATCCCGTGTTCAGCCCGAACACACAATCCAGGCCCATTAACAATATCTCGGTCCACTAATGAGCTATTGTTGTACTACCTCCCTAATCCCAAATTATTTTTGTGGGCTCCTTTTATTATATGCTCGTTTGGCTCTCCATATTAAGATATCGTATGTCCGTCGATCAAATTAAGTTAATGACAACTATATTGATTCGACATCTTTTATCCTTAAGTAGTACCACTCAACTTTATTTGTCATGTCGAATATAATTCACCTGCAGGGTTTACATGACAATCCTTATGAGCTCCTTAAGGGGACATCATCAACCCGATGTATCGAGACATAGATTCCATTTATAATCAACAGCCCATCATACACACAATGTTATTACCCAATTCATAGAGGTTGTTGATCCATAATGAATCTCACTCTTTTATGAGTCAAAGTAATGCACACTGCATGTACATGTCCGTTATTATATCCGGATTAAGAGCACAAGCATCCATAATAACAGAGGTGTTTGTTCTCTTATGTAGTCAGTACAAAGAGAACAACCTCAAGTGGTCCTGTTCAATACACACAAAGTGTACTAGTGTAAACCTATAGTCAAGATAGACTAATACCAGATTACACTACAACCTTTCCAATAGATTGTCCAAGTCCATCTAGGTTGTGAACTATTTATATACTCCATAGGGAACTGATAATATGATCTTCTGTGTGACACCATACACCATATTATCTACAATATAGAATATCAGACATTTGCATTAACACTTACAACAAATACAATATGTAAACATTTGCCCATATGATTCTCATTCAAAATTTAAGGAAATAAGGTTACTACAAAAGTGATGCTTTTAGTATATAACCCTAACAATCTTCCACTTATACTCAAAGCATTGTTTTTCAGTATACTGTTACAAATCTCCCACTTATACTTAAAGCCATGCTGTTACACATCTGACTCCCATTCCCTCAACATGACTATCAAAAGCCTTAGCTGGTAAGCTCTTTGTAAAGAGATCAGCTAGGTTGTCGGCTAATGCTATCTTGATCACAACAACTTTTCCTTTCTTTATGAAATCTCGTATCAGTTGGTACTTGCGCTCAATATATTTGCCTGTCTTATGGGCTCGTGGTTCCTTCGAGTTTGCAACTGCACCACTATTATCACAATAAAGTGTAATAGACTTAGGCAAACTAGGTACCACATCTAAGTCCAACAGAAAGTTTCTGAGCCAAACCGCTTCTTTGGCTGCCTCAGAGGCTGCCACATACTCGGCTTCCATGGTGGAATCAGCAATACATTTTTGCTTGATACTCCTCCACACAATGGCTCCACCTCGCAAAGTAAACACATAACCTGAGGTAGATTTTCTAGAATCCCTATCTGACTGAAAATCTGAGTCTGTATACCCCAAGGAAACTAAACTATCTGCCTGGTAAACTAGCATATACTCTTTAGTCCTTTTCAGGTACTTCAAAATATGCTTTACGGCAGTCCAGTGCTCTTGTCCTGGGTTAGACTGATATCTGCTGACCATGCCTACGGCAAAGCAGATGTCTGGTCTCGTACATAGCATTGCATACATTAAGCTTCCTACTGCTGAAGCATAAGGAACTGCCTTCATGTTCTCTATCTCTTTAGGTGTCCTCGGACACTGCTCCTTTGATAGAGCAATTCCATATCTAAAAGGTACGAAACCTTTCTTAGAATGTTGCATACTAAAACGAGTTAGTACAATATCGATATAGGAAGCTTGGGATAAGCCCAACATCCTTTTCTTACGATCTCGTAGAACTTTGATCCCAAGGATGTGACCTACTTCTCCCAAGTCCTTCATATCAAACTGTTTGGATAACCATACCCTTACATCAGATAACACCTTCACATTGTTTCCAATGAGCAAGATGTCATCCACATAAAGTACTAAGAACACCACCACGTTTCTGTCACACTTTTTGTATACATATGATTCATCCTGACATTGATCAAATCCATAGGATTTTATCACCTGATAAAAACATATGTTCCAAGATCTGGAAGCTTGCTTAAGTCCATAAATGGACTTCTTGAGCTTACAAACAAGATGCTCCTGGCCCTTTTCAATGAACCCGTCTGGTTGCTTCATATAGATGTCTTTCTCAAGACTTCCATTAAGGAAAGCTGTCTTGACATCCATTTGCCAAATCTTATAATCGAGATGAGCTGTAATAGATAAAAAAATCCGGATAGACTTAAGCATAGCTACAGGAGAAAAGGTTTCCTCATAATCGATACCCTCTCTTTGAGTAAAACCTTTTGCTACAAGCCGAGCTTTAAAGGTTTCAACCTTACCGTATGATCTCTTTTTTCTCTTATAGACCCACTTGCATCCAATGGCTTTTACACCAAAGGATGGTTCTACAAGCTCCCAGACCTGATTAGAATCCATAGATTCTATTTCAGATATCATTGCTTTTTGCCAAGACTCTGCATCTTATCTTGGAGTGCTTCATTGTAGGTACATGGATCATAATGTTGTTTCTCAGGGACGAAGTCTGACGACTCTCCCAAGAACATATATCTATCAGGTTGTATCACAACCCTCCCACTACGACGAGGCACTATCGGTTGTGGTGTAACATTTGTGACACATTGTGCAGTTATTTGTGGTTCATCCTCTTGTACTGTTGGTACTGAAGTACTTGGTGTCTCACGTCTCAGTTCTTCTAGAACAACTCTACTTGTGGGTTTATGGTTCATCACATAGTCTTTCTCTAAGAATCGGGCATTGGTGCTAACGATGACCTTCTGATCCTTAGGACTATAAAATAAACCTCCTTTCGTTCCTCTTGGATAGCCTACAAACAAGCGTACTTCTGTACGAGATTCTAACTTATCTGCTTTCCCATTCAGCACATGTGCTGGACTACCCCAAATGCGAACATGTTTCAGACTAGGCTTACGCCCAATCTACAGCTCTGCGGGAGTAAGAGGTACTGACTTAGAAGGAACCAAGTTCAAAATATAAGCTGCAGTCTCTAAGACATATCCCCAAAACGAATCTAGCAAATCTGAATAACTCATCATTGATCTAACCATCTCCATAAGAGTTCTATTCCTTCTTTCGGCTACACCATTCAGCTGGGATGTTTCAGGTGCAGTCAATTGGGATGCAATTCCAGCCTCTGATAAATAATTCCTAAACTCTCTAAAGAGGTACTCGCCACCACAATCTGATCGTAATGACTTGATACATTTTCTATGATGTTTCTCCGTTTCAGCCTTGTACTCTTTGAATTTCTCAAAGCACTCATACTTACGGCGCATCAAATAAATATATCCATACCTTGAATAATCGTCAATAAATATGACAAAATATTCAAAGCCACCTCTAGCTTGGATAGTCATGGGTCCACACAAATCAGAATGAACCAATTCCAACACATCTTTGGCCCTATACCCCTTTGCCGTAAAAAGCCTTTTGGTCATTTTACCTTCCAAGCAGGATTCACAGATTGGTAGTGCCTCCACTTCCAATAAACTCAAAGGTCCATCTTCAACCAGTCTTTGACTCCTTCTTAGGTTAATATGCCCTAATCGCAAGTGCCAAAGATATATTTGGTTCATACAAGAAGGTTCTTTTCTCTTATTTAAGTTAGATGACATATTATTCATTTCCATAAGTTGCATTGTGGACGAAATAGGATTAATGACATACAAATTATCAACCAATGCACCTGAACAGATAAAATGTTTATTCTTTCTAATAACAATATTGTCATTAAAATAAACTGAATATCCATCCTTAACTAACATAGAAACATAAACTAAATTTCTTCTAAGTGAAGGTGCATAAAGACAATCTCTCAATGTCAAAGACTTATTTCTACCAGAAGATAAAGTAACATATCCAAATGCAACGATCGATAGTTTTGTAGCATCACCCATGAACAAGCATATCTCTCCATCACTGAGCCGTCTGGTTTCCTGGAACCCCTACAATGTATTGCAGACATGATTAGTGGCTCCTATATTTACACACCAGGTGTCGGTAGATAACACCGCTAAACATGTTTCAACTACTAGTAAATGAGATATACCTTCTTTGTTCCCTTGTTTGAGAAGTGGACAATCAGTCTTCCAATGTCCTGACCTTTTGCACTTGAAACATTTGTCTTTCGGCTTTTTTACCGCGCCTTGAGGTCCCATACCCTTCTTTGCTGAGTTTGCCTATTTCTGAATGTTATTCTTCTTCTTACCGCCTTTTGGCTTAGAAGTAGAAGCCTTTTTAGAAACAAAAACATGACCACTCTGCCTAAAGAGAGATTCAACATCCTGTAGCTCTTTTGCAAGTTCTGCTAAACTATACAACCTTTTGTTCATGTTGTAATTAAGGCAAAAATTGTCAAAACTTTTAGGTAGAGTCCCGAAAATGATATCGACCTGGAGTTCCCTATCGATTTCAGCTCCAAGGATCTCCATCTCATTTAGATGACCCATCATCTTGAGAACATGTTCCCTTACTGGTGTACCCTCAGCCATTTTTATATTCATCAAACATTTTATAGCAAACTGCCTAGCTGCTCTACTCTAATGTCTGAAGAGTTCCTTGAGGTTATACATCATGTCATAAGCAGTGGCCATGGCCTGATGCTGATGTTACAGTACATTTAACATAGATGGCAGAATGTAACACCGCGCCATCTCATCTGCCTTTTTCCACTTCTTATAAGCCTCTTTGAACTCTTCATCAGAGTTAGCATCAGGCTTAGGTGGGCATTCCTCAATAAGTACATATTTGTACTCCTCAGCAGTCAGAACAATGTCCAAATTATGTTTCCAATCAATATAATTAGGTCCAGTAAGTTTGTTTTCTTTAAGAATCACCATAAGTGGACTGAAAGAACCCATTTTTTTGAAATCCTGAGAATCACATAAATAAAATTATGTAGGGTAAAAAAATTTCTAAATTAACTAAATATTGATTTCCTCAAAACAATAATAAGAAATTCACCAACACCTTGAACACCATGAATTTAGCATGTCACGATAGTGTGGACGTATACAAATTCAACTTTGTTCAAGTAGGTTTTTCTTATTAATTTTATTATCATGTCAACATAACTTTATGACAAATAAAATTAATATGCTGGTCTTGCTCTGGTCATACAAATAATAGCAGTGACTCCGATGGGAAGGATACCATTATTTGTATCTAAGTGTATACCATTACTTAATACTAAGTCCATTACCTTGTAATGAGTTCCTTCAGATGGAGAAGTGAACACATACTAGGTAACTTTCTACAATTATCCCTAAGGAAGTTTGTACTGGTGATCCATAATTATACTCAACCGATATGGAGGAAAGCACTAAAGCCAACACGCAAGTATAATTACATCACCTATAAACCAGTAATGGAGACCATAGGATTTATACTAAATAAATATCCTCTCCCACTTAGTTATTTAACAATGAGGGTTTTTGTACTAGTTGATATTATGTCCATTATTAATGTAGGCTTGGTTTTTCAAAAAAAATAACCACACAATAATAAACATGCATAATCAGAAAAAGTAAAATGACAAAAATAAGAGAAAATATTCAACTATTATGGTCATCTTTGCTGCTCCGTCCTCAACTATCCGAATCCAAAATCTGCCGCTGCACAAATCTATTCGGGGTTTGACCTGCCCGGTCAGGTCGCGGGGTTCGGGGCAGCGCCCCAATTTTTTTAAGGTTTTGGCTGTCGATTCCATCATCGAAAATCATCTGTCTGCCTCTGGACTGCTTAAAACCAGCTTCTCGTCTGGTGTCAGAAACAGCCACCACCGCCATCACGATTGATCAAAAATAATTAAAATTACATCAAACCTATGCCTCCCGAAGGAGTTCACACATAATCTAGATTGACAAATTAAAATAATAAGCAAGATCAACTCTCGTGATTTTAATTACATCCACAGCAACAACAACATCCATGACATGTCCGTGGTTTAAACAACACAATCAAAAACATGCATTGGACCATAATAGTTGGATCTAAGATGCCTGCAAAACCGAGTTAGAACAGATCTACATCTACCGACTATTACACAGTGCAGGTTTTATCGGACAACATGGACGTATCAATCAATACGTAGATCCAAAGTGGCTCTGATACCAATTGATGGAACTGGGGATTCCCAGGACCCTTTCTTTGGTGTGCGTATTGATCGATCGAAAGTTAAACAGATCTAATACGTGTTCTGACCCTTCATAGGCGAAAACTAGGGTTCACAAATTATACCTGCAGCAGAAAGGAGACAAGTAATTCTTAGCAATTTCGAGCGGACGACCCCAAGATCTTTTGCACGTATTCCTTCCTCGAGTTGGACGTCGTGTGGGCGACGATCTTCCAACCTTTTCTTCTCCTTGGCAGCCCTCTCTTTCTCTCCTTACGTGAATCACGAATTTAGAGAAAGTTTCAGATTTCTGATCAGTAATCTGGCGGCAAGAGAATAGAGGATATATATAGACTACGGCAGGGACCATGAGGAGAAATTAGGGTTAGACCTCCTAACGGATCTGGATATCCCGTGTTCAGCCCGAACACACAATCCCGGCCCATTAACAATAGCTCGGTCCACTAATCATCTATTGTTGCACTACCTCCATAATCCTAAATTATGTTTGTGGGCACCTTTTATTATATGCTCGTTTGGCTCCCCATGTTAAGATATCGTATGTCCGTCGATCAAATTAAGTTACTGACAACTATATTGATTCGACATCTTTTATCCTTAAGCAGTACCGCTCAACTTTATTTGTCATGTCGGATATAATCCACCTACAGGGTTTACATGACAATCCTTATGAGCTCCTTAAGGGGACATCATCAACCCGATGTATCGAGACATGGATTCCATTTATAATCAACAGCCCATCATACATACAATGTTATTACCCAATTCATAGAGGTTGTTAATCCATAATGAATCTTACTCTTTTATGAGTCAAAGTAATGCACAATGCATATACATGTCCATTATTATATCCGAATTAAGAGCACAAGCATCCATAATAACAGAGATGTTTGTTCTCTTATGTAGTCAGTACAAAGAGAACAACCTCAAGTGGTCCTGTTCAATACACACAAAGTGTACTAGTGTAAACCTATAGTCAAGATAGACTAATACCAGATTACACTACAACCTTTCCAATAGATTGTCCAAGTCCATCTAGGTTGTGAACTATTTATATACTCTATAGGGAACTGATAATATGATCTTCTGTGTGACACCATACACCATATTATCTACAATATAGAATATCAGACATTTGTATTAACACTTACAACAAATACAATATACAAACATTTGCCCATATGATTCTCATTTAAAATTTAAGGAAATAAGGTTACTACAAAAGTGATGCTTTTAGTATATAACCCTAACATCATCGTCAGCTTCGTTGCCGTCATCCTTGGAAAGCTGAGATTGATAGAGTACCGAATCTCCATAGTAGGTTTCAATACCCTTAAAAGGATCGACATCGGCAAATTCTGTCTTCACAATCCCTCACTTTGACGTACTTAAAGCACTAGTGAAGGGTAGAAGGAACAATCATGTTCTCGTGTATCCACGGACGTCCTAATAAGACGTTGTAGGACACATTGGCATCGATTACATAGCAAGCAACCTCTGTTCGGAGATTACCAATCTGGCAGTTGAGACGGATCTTGCCCAGAGGGTGACTTCTCCCAGCATTAAAAGCTATGATAGTTGTATTGGTTGCAGACAGCTTGTGCAAAAAAATCCCTAGAGTTTGGAGTAAACTTCTAGGGATAATGCTGAGGGAGGAAACTGCATCGATATGCATCTGATGCACCTTAATCGTCCCAATATACCCAATATAGTACAGAGGTCTATCATGACGATTATTTTTGAGTAGCATGTCCTCTTGTGAAAAGGTGATGTTGGGTACCACTTCCATAGTGCTGTGGCAATGAGGACAAGAGACCGAATCTTCAGTGGGAGCTTTGACTTCAGCAAGGTAAGAGTCGGCATATAGTAATGCCTCACTTAAAGCTTTACGCGTCTCTTTGGAGAGCTGCAGTAGATCGAACAATGATAATCTGGCAGGTGTATTGGCCAGTTGTGCCAGTATGTCAAAGTTGTAAGGCCGATCCATGCCTTCGGGAGCTGGTGACTTTAGAGATTTGTCAAATCGCGTCTCCTTCTGCTTAGCTTTGTCGGTAGTTGAGGACTTAGACGGACCAACTTTTGAACTTGTGGGGGGCAGCAGGAGCTTGAGAAGGTATTACGTCTTCTTGTGCGGGGTCATAAGTCCGCATCTAAGTCTTGCCGGATCGTGTCTCTCCAGATACGACTTCATAAATAGGAGAAGATACCATATGGCATGGCTTGTATTTCTTGCCCCACTTTGCTTTAGAAGACACTACCCCCTGCTTCATTTCTTACACAAGGTCGGGATGGACCCATATAATCTCACCACGCTCCGTCGTGAGTGGCACCAGAGTTGATGTTGAATCGCGAGCTGGCGGCAGATTGACGACTTCCATTATTATCTTGGGAATTGGAACTACGCCGTCTGAAACTTCTGTGGAAGGAAAGTCACCAAATTGAAGAGAGATCATGTTAGAAGACATGACCTTGTCTTCAGCTTCGAGGTTGATAACTTGGCTGTCGATAAGCTGTTGTATCTTCTTCTTCATGATGATGCAATCCTTGGTAGAATGGTGCACGTACTGGTGATAAAGACAGTACTTGGGGTCGTTGAGTTGGTTTGCCTCCGCAGGACATCGTGGTGGAGGCAATACCAGTTTATTATCCTTCATAAATGTGTGAAAAATGGTAATAACATCATCTTCGTTAAAGGAGAAAGCCTCCTTGGATCTGTCAGGAGCGTCCTGAGAATTGGAAGCTCCCTTGGAAGTGTTGACCTTCAAGACTTCTTTTCCTTTACCGCCACGGATAGAGATAGTTTGGGGGTGTTTACCTTTGTCTTCAGATTTAGGTGTCTTCAACCCCAGTAGTTTCAGATTAGAAACATCATTCTCAGCAGCATCAACAGCCCCGATGAAAGCGGGCCATGTATCATACTTATGTATACCAGACAAAACTTCACTGTAGGAAGGAAGTTGTGCCGACAAGTATCCTTAAGATCTGAGTCTGATATACCGAAGGGCATCTTCAATGCTAGTCGCCTGATGCGTTCAATGAAAGTAATAACAGACTCACTCTTCCTTTGCTTGGTCTTGATGAGGGTGGACACGCTAACATGCATGCCACTCTCATAAAACCTATTGAGGAATAACCTCTCCAAGTCTTTGAAGGAGCTAATGTAACTGTCAGGCAGACTGAAGAACCATTCAAAAGCTACCGCTTGCAAGGTGCTAATTGTCACGACCCGTTACCCAAATTGTTGGGCCGGGCCGAGCCATGTCCAGCCTACGCTTGGTTAAAGTGTAGTAAGCTGTTCTAAGAATAGACAATAAAGGATCTAAGCTGCTAACAGTTCTAAAATCATATTTAAAGGTTCATCACAAAACAGCATCTATAAGCGAAAGTAAAACGTACAGATATAATAATACACTTCCAAAGTATCTAATTGGAGACAAAGCCCAGTATTCAAATATAAGTTCAAAACAAAGTCTAAGTCTCAAAACACAAGAAAAAAAATATCTAAGCAATATAATATCTCACTATTCCATCTTAGATACCCTATAATCAAATTATACTATCAATACAATCGTTCTCAATGGTTTCCAAGTCTACTACAGTCAGTCACCCATACTCGTCCTATAAACTTAATCTAACCAATCCCTAGGAAAAGTATTTATCACAATTACACAATATATCTATAGTTATACTACAGAATCAGTTAACAAGGTTTGGCTATTTCGGTCGTCTATAAAATAGAAGGTAACAAGGCCTAAGACTGGGTCAAGCAATCCATAACAGTGTCCAAATAAGTTAAAGGGTCAAATAAGACAGAAAAGTTTATTGGAATATCTCCAAGAATGGTACGGAGACAACGAGATACATAACGAGAAGAATTATCCAAGAGGTTAACGAAAAAGAGTTTAGTCAAGTCATAGGAAAGATGGAACACAAAAATAATTATGTCCAAAAGATAACGCGAAAGCAATCCTATTGGAGAGTCCTAGAGAACCTATAATCCTAGTTGTAGATGTAGATAGAACAGAGTTAATCAAGACTGGAAAGAATGATAATAAGAATTTGTTCTTGCTCATTCGGTCATAACGAAGTGAACCAAGTTAAGATATGATCTGATAACCATACACGTCTTCCTGAAATCATGTTGCCAGAATTTTTGCTACACCAGTAAGCTTAGATGTAATAAACGATAGAGTCAAGACTAAGGTATACACCCTATAATCATATTATCTAGAATTCTCGCCACGCCAACCGGTATGGCTGCGAGAAAATCTAAATTCCATAACTAGGATAAGTATATCCGAAATCAGGCTCTATATTTTTGTCATACCAGCTAATATGGCTGCGATAAATTATAAACTCCATAAATAAAGCAGACTTTTACCTTATCAGGATATATCACAATTTAATCCACAAAATTTATCACAATGCAAGATCAAAATTAACAACAAAAATCAGAAATTGATTTCAACAACGAATTAAGGAAGAGCAAATGGAAATAAGCAGAAATAGATTTCTAGGTAAGATTAGAGTGAGATCCTCAGGGGTCATCCCAAGGGTACTATCCTGGTCAAAATTATAACCCACTGAATTTCAAGCAAGATATTAAATACAGTTAACGGTCCTATGCTGTGATGAATTTTCCTATATTGCAATCCTAGTAATCCTCTAGGTGTTCTAAATGTTTATCCCTAGTGTTAACAAGTTGTCCTAGATCCTAATTGTAGGCATGCTTGGTGTAACCAAACAATTTAAGTCTGGACCTGCATGGGCCACCACTAAAAACATGTCACGACCCGTTACCCAAATTGTTGGGCCGGGCCGAGCCATGTCCAGCCTACGCTTGGTTAAAGCGTAGTAAGCTGTTCTAAGAATAGACAATAAAAGATCTAAGCTGCTAACAGTTCTAAAATCATATTTAAAGGTTCATCACAACACAACATCTATAAGCGAAAGTAAAACATACAGATATAATAATATACTTCCAAAGTATCTAACTGGAGACAAAGTCCAGTATCCAAATATATGTTCAAAACAAAGTCTAAGTCTCAAAACACAAGAAAAAATATCTAAGCAAGGTTTTCCGCTGGGACCTCTTCTGGAGCTAAGGCCAGGTCCTCAAATGCAGTGCCATAATATGTATCACATAGCCTTTCCTCCTCGAAAAGTGAACCTACAACATTATCCTGTCAGGACGGAAGCAAGTACAACCTCTACAACTAAAGTACTGAATATATAATGAAAGAGATGTACAACAAAAAATATGGTGTGATAAGTCTATAAAACAAAAAATATTGGAAACATGGCCTTATGGTACAACTGGGATCACAGTATCATAGTAGCATAGGGAACATGGCATATCTGGAATCATGGTATGACTGGAATCACGGTAAAATATATTTGTCAAGGTGACACATGTATATCTAATGTTTAAAACTGGAGCAGGTACGTGATCGTCAATATGTGTACAATGTGTAGGGGCACATAATGAAATGTACTTCCGTACAAGTGTAAAGGCGATAGATGTACATATGCACAAATACAGCTTTGAGAGTAAGGCCTACGGCGCAGTAACATATAAAATGAAACTTTGCTCGGTACTGTAGAGGGGGCATGATCACGTACTCAACTATCAATTTCCCCATAACCCATATTCTAACATGTGAGAGATATGAAAACAGTAAAAACATGTAGGAGATACGAGAACGATATAGAACATGTGAGAGATACTGGGATCGGTATAAAGTACGGTAGGTACTGATAGCAGTATAAAGCATAGTGAAACATGTACTGAGAACCAGTAAGAAGCATGCGAAGATATAAGAACTGTCCTAAGCATGGCAGGTACTGAAAGTAATACAATATGTGAAGATTTAACTTGCTACCTCAAGGATCAGTATTTTAACATGGTTAATACATGTTCTAGCATTAAAAGACAGTAAATGAGTTTGCAGATGTACTTATCTTGAGCAAAGCAAGAATACTAGTACGAAGATATAGATGCCTGGTATCCTGGCAATAATGATATACAAACTCAGTTCTAAGCTATGTTCAATATTACACTAGTGGTGTGACACGACTCCTGACTGGATACTAGCTAAGTGGGGACCTAGCATAAAAGTCCAATGTGGGGTGACACTATATCCAAACTAAATTTCTAGAGTCTTTACACTAGTGCGGGGTGAGGTCCAATACGTCTATAACTCAAAACAACACAAAATATTGAAAGTCGTAATTACTCAATAAATAAATCAAACTGTACACTGAGTTCCAACAATTTTTGAGATAGACAAAAAGCTTAAATATACATAAAATAAAATACAAAAATGATCCTTGTTAATTATAGAAATTTATACTAATTTTTCTGAAATTTATAAACCCTCATAAATATTTATTAAAAATCAGCAAACACATATATCCTGAAAATGAGTTCTATTTTCCTATTTTTATAAAATACCAAAATTACTTATTAAATACTGAAAGAATTATAATAAATTAGCTAAATTAACATAGTATTTAAATACAATTTTTCTTAGATTTTTACATCAATTAAAAAATATATATATATTCAAATACAAAAGTAACAATTTCTGAAAAAATAATTAATTACAAATTAAGGATGATACATAAACAAAATCTACAGATGTTGTCGGATGATAAAATAAATATCACCAACGTGTCCAAAATGGTCAAATTATCTAGGATAGCCTGCCCATAAGTCCAATTTGGACACAGAGGCAAAACGGTAATTTTGGGTCAAAATGATGTCCGCCGTTGGACACACTTTGCACCAAAAAATGTGTCGAAATAAAAGTCTACAAAACCTAGCAAATTATATGTCCACGAATCCAGAATGATGATACGAATCCAACGGTATGTCCTGTAATGCCCGTGGTTCGTATTACGTATTCTGTATACGTGTAGTATCTCAGACCCGTATTTTGACTTGTCCTGGTTAGATAGTCTTGGGTTCTTGTATTGGCTCGGTTTGGCCTGGCTTGGTTCGGGTTGGGCTTGGATTGGTTTGGCTTGGTTTGGGCTAGCATGAACCCCTACCTACCACCACTTAGGGGTGGCGATTTTGCCCTCATACCCTCTACCCTAGCCGGGTACCCTGTACCCTCAGGTGCCCACGGGTACCCTCTACCCTTCGAGGGCATGCCCTACCCTTACCCTCTTGGAATTAGGGTAGGGTAAGGGTTTTATTCTGTTACCCTAGTGCAATTACCCGGGTACCCGCCCTACCCGCCCTACCCTCTGCCCTGTAACCCTACCCTGAACCCTACCCTACCCTGAATCACTACCCTATACACTACCCGTTAACCCTAACCCTTTAAAACCCTCGACCCTACCCTTCACCCAACCCGCTTTGTAATTTTGTATAGTCCCACTGCCATAGTATTACTACTACTTGTAGTTTTTTTGTAATTAGTACTTAGGATTAGGAGAACTACATGGTGCTTGATCCTAAGGAGTCAGGTCTAGCCCCTTCCTTGGGTATGTAGGCAGCCCAGGTTCTACTATATAACTGGGTTCAACGCCTTTAGTAAAAAAAAATATTCTCCCTGTTATTTCTTGTTAAGTTGTTATAATTTTTGAATGCTGTCAAAATCTGAAAAAAATGAAATGGAAAGAAAAAAATATTCCCCCCCTGTTTACTAGCAAAAAATTTGATTTTCAAAGTTAAAAAAATGAAATGGCAAGGGTAATACCCTTACCCTCCCTACCCTGACCCTCAGCTACCCTGTGAGGGTAAAGGGTAAGGACGGGTATTGGGTATTGGTTTTTTGGAAGAGGGCTACCCTACCCTACCCTCATGACTCCCCTAGGGTATCAAAAAAAGGTCAATACCCTACCCTACCCTGCCCTCTTCCTGCCCTTACCCTACCCTATCCTACCCATCGCCAGCCCTACCACCACTACCATTTATTAACCCCAACTTCCTTCTCTCTCCTCATTACTTTTCTTCTTCCTCCATTAACTTCCTCACCTACCAGGAAGGTCTAGGCAAGTGCACCTTGCTTCATGGAGGAACCCACAATTTATTGTTCTATTCTCTTACTTGCAGCATTCTAACACTCTTTAGTACTTGGCATTTTCTATTTCCATGGCTAGATTCTTGTAGATTCAAGTTTATTTTATTTTTGAAGTCCTTAGGTTTTGATCTATTTAGCATTGTTATTTTCGAGTTTTGATAGTTCCATGTTGTAGAGTAGCTCGTTCTACCCCATTTTGACCTAAGGAAGTTCGGATTTGGGCTCTGGATGAAGGTTTTACGTTGCTTGGAAGCCATGGTTGCTTAGCTCTTTTTCTTGGAAATTGGAGAAGAAGAACAGTTTTTAAGCTGCATGGACTCAGCCGCATAACCCTATGTGGCGAGTTCTATTTGGCTGCATGGAATTTCCCAGCCGTATAAAGACTTCTTGACCTACTGAGCCGCATGAACTTCTTCGGCAGTTTTGGCCGCATGGTGATTTAGCCGCATAGGCAGCACTCGACCGCATGACAAGTTCATGCGGCGAGCATTACTTCAGCCGCATGTAGTCCTTCATATTTAAAACACATGACTAGGCTTCCCAATTGAGCCGCATAGGATTCCCTATCCTCCTGAGCCGCATGAGTTTCTCCTTTCAGCCGCATGACCCTGATTGACCCAGCCGCATGAGGCTCATTCTCTGAGCCGCATGAGACCCATCTCCTTGAGCCGTATGGGATGTACTGTCTCAGCCGCATAAGGCTCAGTCTTCTTGAGCCGCATGCCCCGACCCACCTAGAGCCGCATAAGTCCCCCTTCATGAGTCGCATGGACTTCTCATGCCTTGCCCTGTTATTTTATTATTATTATTATTATTATATATTTTTATGCTCATTTTTATCCTTACGCCTTTTGTCCTGAACTTGATAAATCACGATTTGATTGGCATGATTGAAATAATAATTGTACTTGCTATAGTGTGACAAGAAATTGGCATGACACGGCATAGCACTAACATGGCTTGATAGTGGCCCGTCGTGGCGCACTCTTGATAAGTAATATTGATAATGATAGTGGCCCGTCGTGGCGCACTCTTGACAAGAATTAATTAATTGTCCTGACACCGTGGGTGATTGTATTGATTGTGCTTGTATAAGCTACTAGTCCGGTTGTGTCTTGCATCATGTCTAGGGCATGATCCCTGAGTACCACGGTCAGGGATTCATACTGAATATGGCTAGGTTAATGACTAGATTGATCAAATAGTTCATGGAGAATTTTCCAGTTACCTGTTGCCCCTTTGGTCCCGGCCTTATATAGATATACATGGGATTTGTTGCTATCCGTCGAGATGAGCGCACTTCCAGCCCGCCGTCGAGTGTGGTACCTTAGGACACATGTATCTTACTATAGTGTGTCTGCTATATTATGCTATCTTTTCCTTTTCTTGCTGGGATCACTCAGGTAGTAACAAACAGGTAACCGGACTTGGAATTCTCATTGCATCTTGCTAGTAACTAGGCCTGTGATAACCCTAGTTAGTTAAAGTATCAAGCCGTACTTTTTATTTGGCCATGATTGTTGGATGGGGTTCAATCTGTCTAGTCTTGTCTTGATTCCTGTACAAGATTGTTATATGTCTTGATTTCTTATATTTTCCTTGCCGATAAATGGTGGGAGAAGCAAAGTTCCGTTCAGACGAAGGGTTACAACCCCGGTCCTTGTTTGGTTTACGGGTTGTAACCTGGTTATCTGAATAGTCCCATGGTTATCTCATTGTATATCATCCTGTCATGCTTTTCCATATGTTCTGTCTTTTATTGATTCGGTACAAGATTGTCTTTTATATTCACCTGTCATGCTTTTTCTTAAATTACTGTCTCTTATTATGTAATTATATTCTTCTGCTAATTGCTGGTTTTAGTTCCTAAGTGAAGCCTCCTTTGTGGCACTTGCTCTTTCTAGGGTCTGACTCAGCTGGTTTTGTATGGCCAGATACCGGAGCAGCAACAAAGGATCTACCTGCTTTCCAGCCCGATGGTGACCGCCAGGCGTAACCAGGGCAACGAGTGGATTTTCTTTTCATTCTCCCACTGCAATTGTACATTATTCTTTTGAGGCATTTAGCCGACGAGCACTTATTAGCTCGATGCACTTTACCTTCTGTCTGCCTACGGGCTGTAATCATGATTGGCAACTCGAGGTTGATTATGTATGACTTAACTCTTGCTAGTCCTTACATTTTGTACGACTAGCTTCATGATCATCTGGATATGTAATGTTTGGGACGCCTTACAATTGTATATTTGGTGGTCTGATATCTTGTAACTATTACTAGTTGGTTGAGATTGAGACAATAGGATAATTTATGACCTTAAGAGACTGATGGCTTGTAGATAAACCCTCACATGTCTAGACAGCCGTGACCGTATGGTGAGATGGATTCCATTTCATTATACGTAGCTGGCTATGTCTGCCCCCGCTCTCCAGTATTCTGGTTCTGGGGCGTGACATGTCCGAAATAGGATTCCGATGTGCGGATCTCAAAATGACACGTTGACACGGACATTTGGAATCCGGTTTGCACCAAAATGCGTGCCGGAGCAAATGTCTTCAAAACTCGGCAAATTATATGTCAACGAGTCCAGAATGACGATACAAACTCAACGGTATATCCGGAATTGGATTCCGATGAGCCGATCTCAAAGTGACCTGTTGACCCGAAAAGTGGGACCCACTTTGCACCGAAATGCGTGCCAGGACCCACGTTCTCCAAATAAAGCAAACTTTATATGAAAAAATGCCAGAACGATGCCACAAGTCTACTGGTGGTGTCAAAAATTGAATCCGGAGTCCCGGGTTCAAAAATAGAATTTAACAAGTATATATTAAAGAATTTGGATGGCCAACTTTGGCGTCGAATTCGACCAACCAAACGTGCTTATAATGAAACAAAACTTAAAGGAGGTAGGAAGAGGGTTATACCAGCTGCGCCCAGGGTAGCGCACCAACCGGAGCTGCGACGGCAGAGTTACGAGCTGACGAAGTCGGCTCCACGAAACTGTCCAAAAACAGTTCAATTTAAAGTGTCAAATTGGTGGCCAGTTTTGAGGTATCAAACGACGAAATTAACGGACGAAAATTGAGGAGAGTGAAGTTCTATATACTGAGATTGCAACAGAGCAAAACGTTTGCCGATCCAACGGTCGGATTGACCAGAAAATCTGCACGAAGTCGCTGCAACGGGATACAAATTTTGAGTTCCAAACTCGCGCGCGCCGACGGATTCCGTTCAAAACGCACGAATAGGCTATTCGGCGCGTCGAGGAAGAAGGCGACGGCTCAGGGGTTGCTCGTCGAAGGTTGCCCGGGCGAGGGGGTCACGGGGCTGCCCACGCAGCGGCGCACGACGGTGCGCGGCGGTGCACGGCCGCCGGCCGCTGCTGCAGTAGCGCACTGCGTTGCTGCTACTGCTGCGCGGCCTGCTGCTGCGCATGCGCGCGGCGGCTGCGATGGCGCATCGCCGGGGCACGGCGGGGGTGGCTGTACGGGTGATGGTGAAGGTGGTGGGGGTGGTTTAATGGTGGTGGTGATAGATGATGACATTGGTGGTGGTAGTGATGGTTATAATGGTGATGGTGTTGTTTTTAAAAAAGAAGAAGAAGAGAGTGGAGGTGGCTGTGGTGAAGAAGATGGGGGTGTTTTCGGCAGAAGCATGTGGAGGGGGGATGGGTGTTGTGTGTGTTTGAAAATAAAAAGAAAGAGAGAGAAAAAAAGAGAGAGATATTTTAGTGAGAGAGAGGGGGGGGAGAGAAATGAGGTCGGCCATAGAAGGGGGGGGTGATGTGCTGGTGTGTATAGGTGTTAGGAGAGAGAGAGTAAGATATATATATATATATATATATATATATATATATATATATATATATATATATATTATATATATATATATATATATATATATATATATAAGATATTAAATGAGATATTTGTAGAAGAGAGAGAAAAATAGATATTTTTAAAATATGGAAAAAAATGATGTATTTGTAGGGTATTCATGTGGGGACAACATGAAACTTGGGTTTGGGTTCGGTCGAGCCGGGTCGGGTCAAAATCGGACAGATTGAAATAATAAAATTAAATACGTATTTATGATCACGGGTAAATAAATAATATGCGGGAACTCCAATAAATGGGACACAAGTTTCATACGGGTAGTAGGCTTCATGTGGGCCATGTCCATACTTTGGGTCGACTAGGTTGGATCAATGTCGGGTCCCGAAATTAAATTGGAAATTAAATCAGGTTTCACGGTAGATAATTAATTGGCCTAAATTGACCCGAAAGTTGTGCGAAGAAAATGAAGCACAAAATGGAGTGTCTGAGTGGGACACGAAGGTCATGGGTGGAGAGCGTCTCGAGTAGATCATTCATGAGAAGTTGGTTCTGAGAAAATGACTGGTCTGGTGCTCCTAAATTAAAAATCACGGTAACGTGCAAACGATGATCAAAGATAAAAGTGGGAATAATTATTCAATGATTAATTGGTCTAAGTTGACCCGAAGTTGCACGTTACAAAAAGAGCACAAGGGAACGAGTTCAAGTGGGACATGATATATCAAAACAAAGATAATCTTGTCTACTTCAAAACCCATGAAGAGAGTTTACAGAGATTGGTATCCCTGACGCTCCAGAAGTCAAAGTCACAAAAAGGTACATTAATGATCACAAATAATTAAATAATAAAATATTTATTGAAAATAATTCATTTAGAAAATTTAAAATAAACCCTGAAATTCAGGGGGCTTACATCCTACCTACCTTACAAGAATTTCATCCTCGAAATTAAAAATCATCCAATAGGTCAAACTATAACATGTAGCTGTTCTGGCTACGATACTCAATCTGCTACCCTTGTAATCATCTCTTCTGTTTCTCTTTACAATCTTTTTGGTTCAGGTTCAACAAAGGTACTTCTATCATAAACTACGTCATATATCCTTTAAAATCTTCCATACTAACATGAAACTTTAAGGTATACCCTAAACTATAGGTCATTCTCTGGTATGTTTATAAGCCTAAAATGCTTAATCATCAACCATATTTCCAACCTCAATTGTAAATACTTGATTTTCTTATCACATCCTAAGTATCCTTATTCTATCAATCTACAGTTCCTTAGCATCATTTGTCGTCAATCCTTTCCTACAGTTTCTCCTTGAAATTATACGTTCAATTATTATCCTTGGCATAGAGCCTTCTTCTTTTTACTCAATAAGTCCTCCGAATATAAATCCTCGATTTCAAAACTCCCGATTTATTAATTACCAATGCACATATGTCTTTGCCTTGTTCTTTGTCTTTTTAACTGATATCTTCCCAATCTCGTACGCAATACGATAACTCATTCTAATTTATTCTATATCAATCCACATATCGATCTACCCTCTAATCACATGTAATTAGCTATAGATAACCAACCAAAATTCTACAAATGCTAAATCCTCAAACTGCTAAGCATAAGATTCTAATCCTCAATCCATAGTCAACAATATAATATCTCACTATTCCATCTTAGATACCCTATAATCAAATTATACTATCAATACAATCGTTCTCAATGGTTTCCAAGTCTACTACAGTCAGTCACCCATACTCGTCCTATAAACTTAATCTAACCAATCCCTAGGAAAAGTATTTATCACAATTACACAATATATCTATAGTTATACTACAGAATCAGTTAAGAAGGTTTGGCTATTTCGGTCGTCTATAAAATAGAAGGTAACAAGGCCTAAGACTGGGTCAAGCAATCCATAACAGTGTCCAAATAAGTTAAAGGGTCAAACAAGACAGAAAAGTTTATTGGAATATCTCCAAGAATGGTACGGAGACAATGAGATGCATAACGAGAAGAATTATCCAAGAGGTTAACGAAAAAGAGTTTAGTTAAGTCATAGAAAAGATGGAACACAAAAATAATTATGTCCAAAAGATAACGCGAAAGCAATCCTATTGGAGAGTCCTAGAGAACCTATAATCCTAGTTGTTGATGTAGATAGAACAGAGTTAATCAAGACTGGAAAGAATGATAATAAGAATTTGTTCTTGCTCATTCGGTCATAACGAAGTGAACCAAGTTGAGATATGATCTGATAACCATACACGTCTTCCTGAAATCATGTTGCCAGAATTTTTGCCACACCAGTAAGCTTAGATGCAATAAACGATAGAGTCAAGACTAAGGTATACACCCTATAATCATATTATCTAGAATTCTTGCCACGCCAACCGGTATGGCTGCGAGAAAATCTAAATTCCATAACTAGGATAAGTATATCCGAAATCAAGCTCTATATTTTTGTCATACCAGCTAATATGGCTGCGATAAATTATCAACTCCATAAATAAAGCAGACGTTTACCTTATCAGGATATATCACAATTTAATCCATAAAATTTATCACGATGCAAGATCAAAATTAACAACGAAAATCAGAAATTGATTTTAACAACGAATTAAGGAAGAGCAAATGGAAATAAGCAGAAATAGATTTCTCGGTAAGATTAGAGTGAGATCCTCAGGGGTCATCCCAAGGGTACTATCCTGGTCAAAATTATAACCCACTGAATTTCAAGCAAGATATTAAATACAGTTAACGGTCCTATGCTGTGATAAATTTTCCTATGTTGCAATCCTAGTAATCCTCTAGGTGTTCTAAATGTTTATCCCTAGTGTTAACAAGTTGTCCTAGATCCTAATTGTAGGCATGCTTGGTATAACCAAACAATTTAAGTCTGGACCTGCATGGGCCACCACTAAAAATATGTCACGACCCGTTACCCAATTTGTTGGGCCGGGCCGAGCCATGTCCAGCCTACGCTTGGTTAAAGCGTAGTAAGCTGTTCTAAGAATAGACAATAAAAGATCTAAGCTGCTAACAGTTCTAAAATCATATTTAAAGGTTCATCACAATGCAGCATCTTTAAGCGAAAGTAAAACGTACAGATATAATAATACACTTCCAAAGTATCTAACTGGAGACAAAGTCCAGTAATCAAATATAAGTTCAAAACAAAGTCTAAGTCTCAAAACACAAGAAAAAAATATCTAAGCAAGGTTCCCCGCTGGGGCCTCTTCTGGAGCTAAGGCCAGGTCCTCAAATGCAGTGCCATAATATGTATCACATAGCCTTTCCTCCTCGAAAAGTAAACCTACAACGTTATCCTGTCAGGACGGAAGCAAGTACAACATCTATAACTAAAGTGCTAAATATATAATGAAAGAGATGTACAACAAGAAACATGGTGTGATAAGTCTATAAAACAGGAAATACTGGAAATATGGCCTCATGGTACAACTGGGATCACAGTATCATAGTAGCATAGGGAACATGGCATATCTGGAATCATGGTATGACTGGAATCACGGAAAAATATATTTGTCAAGATGACACATGTATATCTAACGTTTAAAATTAGAGCAGGTACGTGATCGTCAATATATGTACAATGTGCAGGGGCACATAATGAAATGTACTTCTGTACAAGTGTAAAGGCGATAGATGTACATACGCACAAATACAACTTTGAGAGTAAGGCCTACGACGCAGTAACATATAAAATAAAATTTGCTCGGTACTGTAGAGGGGGCATGATCACGTACTCAACTATCAGTTTCCCCATAACCCATATTCTAACATGTGAGAGATACGAGAACAGTAAAAACATGTGGGAGATACGAAAACGATATAGAACATGTGAGAGATACTGGGATCGGTATAAAGCACGGTAGGTACTGATAGCAGTATAAAGCATAGTAAAACATGTACTGAGAACCAGTAAGAAGCATGTGAAGATATAAGAACTGTCCTAAGCATGACAGGTACTGAAAGTAATACAACATGTGAAGATTTAACTTGCTACCTCAAGGATCAGTATTTTAACATGGTTAATACATGTTCTAGCATTAAAAGACATTAAATGAGTTTGCAGATGTACTTGCCTCGAGCAAAGCAAGAATACTAGTACGAAGATATAGATGCCTGGTGTCCTATCAATAATGATATACAAACTCAGTTCTAAGCTATGTTTAATATTACACTAGTGGTGTGACACGACTCCTGACTGGATACTAGCTAAGTGTGGACCTAGCATAAAAGTCTAATGTTGGGTGACACTATATCCAAACTAAATTTATAGAGTCTTTACACTAGTGCGGGATGAGGTCCAATACGTCTATAACTCAAAACAACACAAAATATTAAAAGTCGTAATTTCTCAATAAATAAATCAAACTGTACACTGAGTTCCAACAATTTTTGAGATAGACAAAAAGCTTAAATATATATAAAATAAAATAACAAAATGATCCTTGTTAATTATAGAAATTTATACTAATTTTTTTGGAATTTATAATCCCTCATAAATATTTATTAAAAATCAGCAAACACATGTATCCTGAAAATAAGTTCTGTTTTCCCATTTTTATAAAATACCAAAAGTACTTATTAGATACTGGAAAACTTATAATAAATTAGCTAAATAAACATAGTATTTTAATACAATTTTTTCCAAATTTTTACAGCAATTAAAAAATATATATAAATTCAAAAACAAAAGTAACAATTTCTGGAAAAATAATTAATTACAAATTAAGGATGATACATAAACAAAATCTACAGATGTTGTCGGATGATAAAATAAATATCACCAACATGTCCAGAATGGTCAAATTAGCTAAAATAGCCTACCCATAAGTCCAACTTGGATACAGAGGCAAAACGGTAATTTCGGGTCAAAATGATGTCCGCCATTGGATACACTTTGCACCGAAAAATGTTTCAGAATAGAAGTATACAAAACCTAGCAAATTATATGTCCACGAATCCAAAATAATGATACGAACCCAACGGTATGTCCAAAATAGAATTCCGATGTGCCGATCTCAAAATGACACGTTGACGCGGACATTTGGAATCCGGTTTGCACCGAAATGCGTGCCGGAGCAAATGTCTTCAAAACTCGGCAAATTATAAGTCAACGAGTATAGAATGATGATACGAACTCAACGGTATATCCGGAATTGGATTCCGATGAGCCGATCTCAAAGTGACCCGTTGACTCGAAAAGTGGGACCCGCTTTGCACCGAAATGCGTGCCAGGACCCACATTCTCCAAATCAAGCAAACTTTATATGAAAACATGCCAGAACGATGCCACGAGTCTACTGGTGGTGTCAGAAATTGAATCCGGAGTCCCGGGTTCAAAAATGGAATTTAACAAGTACAAATTAAAAAATTCGGACGTCCAACTTTGGCGTCGAATTCGACCAACCAAACGTGCTTATAATGAAACGAAACTTAAAGGAGGCAGGAAGAGGGTTATACCAGCTGCGCAAAGGAATAGGTAGCGCACCAACCGGAGCTGCGATGGCAGAGTTACGAGCTGACGAAGTCGGCTCCACGAAACTGTCCAAAAACATTTCAATTTAAAGTGTCAATTTGGTGGCCAGTTTTGAGGTATCAAACGATGAAATTAACGGACGAAAATTAAGGGGAGTAAAGTTCTATATACCGAGATTGTGACGGAGCAAAAAGTTTACCGATCCAACGATTGTATTGACCAAAAAATCTGCACGAAGTCGCTGCGACGGGACACGAATTTTGAGTTCCAAACTCGCGCGCGCCGATGGAATTCCGTTCAAAACGCACAAATAGGCTATTCGGCGCGTCGGGGAAGAAGGCGGCGGCTCAGGGGTTGCTCGCCGGAGGTTGCCCGGGTGAGGGGGTCACGGGGCTGCCTACGCAGCGGCGCACGGCGGCGCACGGCGGTGCACGGCCGCCGGCCGCTGCTGCTGCAGCGCACTGCACTGCTGCTACTGCTGCGTGGCCTGCTGCTGTGCACGCGCACGGCGGCTTCGATAGCGTGCGGCGGCGCATCGCCGGGGCACGGCGGGGGTGGCTATGCGGGTGATGGTGAAGGTGGTGGGGGTGGTTTAATGGTGGTGGTGATAGATGATGGCAATGGTGGGGGTAGTGATGGTTATAATGGTGATGGTGTTGTTTTTAAAGAAGAAGAAGAAGAGAATGGAGGTGGCTGTGGTGAAAAAGGTGGGGGTGTTGTCGGTCGAAGCATGTAGAGGGGGGATGGGTGTTGTGTGTGTTTGAAAATAAAGAGAGGGAGAGAAAAAGAGAGAGAGATATTTTAGTGAGAGAGGGGGGTAGAGAAAGGAGGTCGGCCATAGAAGGGGGGGGGGTGATGTGCTGGTGTGTGTAGGTGTTTGGAGAGAGAGAGTAAGATAAATATATATATATATATATATATATATATATATATATATATATATATATATATATATATATATATATATATATATATATAAGAGATATTAAATGGTAGAGTAGAGAGAGAAAAATAGATATTTTTAAATAGGGAAAAGAATGATGTATTTGTAGGGTATTCATGTGGGGACAACATGGAACTTGGGTTTAGGTTCGGTCGAGCCGGGTCGGGTCAAAATCGGACAGGGTAAAATAATAAAATTAAATACGTATTTATGATCACGGGTAAATAAATAATATGCGGGAACTCCAATAAATGGGACACAAGTTTCATGCGGATAGTAGGCTTCATGTGGGCCATTTCCATACTTTGGGTCGACTAGGTTGGATCAATGTCGGGTTCCAAAATTAAATTGGAAATTAAATCAGGTTTCACGGTAGATAATTAATTTGCCTAAATTGACCCGAAAGTTGTGCGAAGGAAATGAAGCACAAAATGGAGTGTCTGAGTGGGACACGAAGGTCATGGGTGGAAAGCGTCTCAAGTAGATCATTCATGAGAAGTTGGTTCTGAGAAAACGACTGGTCTGGTGCTCCTAAATTAAAAGTCACGGTAACGTGCAAACGATGATCAAAGATAAAAGTGAGAATAATTATTCAATGATTAATTGGTCTAAGTTGATCTGAAGTTGCACGATACAAAAAGAGCACAAGGAAACGAGTTCAAGTGGTACATAATATATCAAAATAAAGATAATCTTGTCTACTTCAAAATCCATGAAGAGAGTTTATAGAGATTGGCATCCCTGACGCTCCAGAAGTCAAAGTCACAGAAAAGTACATTAATGATCACAAATAATTAAATAACAAAATATTTATTGATAATAATTTATTTAGAAAATTTAAAATAAATCCTAAAATTCAGGGGGCTTACACTAATAAATAGCTTTGACAAGAACGCATCGTCTCTTGGTAAGTTCAGCGTCTGTATATTGAAGTATGTCATGTGTTGGCGAGGAGAAGTCATCCCGTCAAACGAATTTAGCATCAATAACTTATAGTTAGGAGGACAAGTGGCATTCTCCCATTCAGGAGGATAAGGTTGAGATATCTCCATCTTCTGAAGCTCGATTTTGTGTGAGATAGTTTCAAGGCGGGCATCAAGAGAATCAATTGCATCCTACTGAGTGAGCAGATGTTGAGAAATAGACGCTATACGATTGTTAAGTATTGTCGATGAAGGACCACCCCCAGAATTTACGGGATTTGGAGGAGGTACAACGGAATGGTACTCCTTTTGTAGTGAAGGAGGGTTGTTGCTATGAATCGGACTAGCGTATGCTAAGACGTTTGCTTGAAGTGGGGGAGCAACACCAGCAGTTTGGACAGCCATGATGCTGGTAAGCATGTCAGTGATCTTGGCGAATGCCATTTTAAGATTCTCCAGCCGCTTGTTGGTTTGATCATTGGCTTCTTCAGGTCTCTCTCCATCCGTCATGTACGTCGATAGCACGCAAGGATGAACAGTACAGTTAGTGCTGATACTGTCTGTCTCAGAGTTGAGGAGGCCTTCATCTTCAGGCAGGGGAAGTAGATAGTCACCGTCAGAATCGAAGAGATCATCGTCATCTGGAAGGCTATCCCCGGCGTAGAAGCCGTCCACTTTAGACTCTGAGGGAATGGTACCCCCAGCTTGAAGTTTTGAGGGAACACCACTCCCAGCATGAGAGTCCTCGCCATCTATAAGGGATCTCGTCCTTGACCGAGTACCCATATAAACTCCTTCAAATGTAACAGCTCGCTGGCTGTTTGGTGGCAGACTTCTTCTTCTTCTGTTCGTAGAACTGGAAGAAAAGGTTGGATTAGTGATCCACCTTCTTTGATTGGAGCTTCCATAGGGAGGACCCCACGAAGCCATGTTAGATGAAATATATATTGGCGTTTCATCATCAGAACGTTGCAGTCGTCGAAACACGGACTGCCTTGGACGAACGTTCGGTGTTTTGGAGCAACAACAGTTGATGATAATACTAGTACACGGGTGCTCCGGTAGAGGCACCTCATGAGTAGTAATGATCTCCCTCGCTTTACGCTTATGAGTTATCATGTCACGTAAATCGGCAGAAGGGAGCTTCGTCTTAGAACCCATTTCACATGCATTGCCAAGCCTTGCCTATGGGTTTGTAAGAAAAGTTGGCACATCCGGACTTAGTTCATGTGCAGGGGCAACCCCCACACCTAAGTTCCATGATGACCTTGAAGACAGCCCCATGCTATACGCGTTGGGGCCTATCTTTTTGCTATGGGCACATAGACCCTGGAGCATGACTTTGGGTGCATGCTTTCCAGAAGCTCTGGCAGCATGCCTGGCCTTCCTAGATATGGGCGTATAGAATGGTTCATCAGAGCCTGGACGCATAGCCCTGGGCACATGGACCTGGGCGCAAAAAAAATTGAAGACAGAAGTCTTCTGGCCAGAGTTATGCGCCCACATACTGCCTTAGACGCATAGCTCTGGGCGCATGCTTTGGGAAACAATGCTGCTTTCTCCCCGTTTTGCCTTCTTCATTTGCGAGTTTTGTTGAGTTTGTCCAGAGTGTCGGACACTTCGATTCTTGGCATCGTAGTGTTTTTCTTTGCCAAGTCTCAAGCGTTGAACACTCTGTTGTTGATTGCACAAGTAGAAAGTAGCTGGGCTAGTAGAGCCATGAACAATATGCGCCTTATTCGCATTGGGAGTTCCTATAGAAGGATTATATGTCCACGTGACAGAGTTCCCCTTCGGTTATATATCTTCTACGGCACTGGCAGGATATGCAACACGAGCCTTCGGAAGCTAAGTCTTGCGAGACTTGTTTCGCTCACTAATTTTGAGGGAGTTGAGCCATCCCCTGAGAGCATCTCTTCGAATGCTGTTGATCAAACTACACGATCAACATCTTCTGAGGGCTCCCCACTTTATCGGTATCAGATTGCATCACCACCTTCTCGTCATAGAAAAAGGTAGTCCCCAGCAGAGTCGCCATTTTTGTAGACACTTACAAAAAGATAAGAATTACTGTCTTTTCTTATTAGCGCATGGCACTATAAATCGAGTACACCTGAGAGATCCTGCACTGAGAATTTCCGAGTACAAAAAGAATTCTGGGAAATGGGACGATGGAGATCGAGCGACAATTGCTCCTTTACTCCGTTGACACTCTGATTTACAAAAGTGGAAAAAACCCTAAGAAAATTGCTAACTCTCGGCTCACTGGCAAGAAGGGCAGCAATTTGGCTCTGAAATGCTCTCTGTTCTGTCCTTTTGAAGAGGTATATGACCTCTATTTATAGTCATTTTGTACTGAAATGACTGTTATACGCACACAGGTAGAAAATACACTGATTTTCATGTAGGCACATAGTCTTACTTTGGGCACATAGGGTGTAGACGCATAAAGACTGGATAATCGTGGGTAGATCGTGGGGTTGACATGGCCGCATGCTTCGGTGCACGACTGCTCGTGGAGACTGACGTGGTTGCATGCTTCGATATCGACTGATCGTGGATGTTGATCGAGTCGTAGAGCTGTCCTGACTTGGGCACATAATGTGGGAAGAGGACTATGCACCCCCTTCTGGAAGAGCCATGTGGGCGCCTAGACATTGTTGTATATGGGCGCATAGGGATTTTATATATGGGTGCATAGAGTTTACATTGTGGGTGTCTGCCACTCTCTGACTTGGGCGCATAGAATTTATTGACTTGGGCGCATAGCTACCTCCTGACTTGGGCGCATGGTGTGGATCTTTTCATGCTTCTACAGTAAGCATCCTGAGAAAATTGAACCTAAAGTTCTGATTCCACTTTGCCACATCCCGACTCGAGAAATCGCTCATTCTTGTATCGATTTTACCGAATCGTTCATCTGACATGGGGCGTGATGACGTACGAGTCTGGAGTTGCACTTGTACAAGGCATGATGACAAGTTCTCAAATGATTATCTTTGATTTGATATTTAGTAGTACAAGAAATAGAGTATACGAAATAATTCTCTGTACTGATAAATGAACTGAGGTTACAAAGGCTTTCAATAGCACAACTGAATTTGCTAGATTGGCTTACAATACTCTGGTTCTCTATTGACCACAAAGGATTTTACCATTCCATACATCATGTCTTCTATATCTCGGCCGTATCATCCTGTTGCAAGTCCGAGCGTCAATGCGGTCGCACGTCTCAATACGCTACGACATTCTATGCCCCGGCGCGTTCAAGCGAAGCTCCGCCGCGAGCAATCCATTACCTGCATCCTGCAAGCAATCTGGTAGGGAATCAGTACTAATCCTCTCATGTACTGATATTGACCCACTTTGCTAAACTAACATTAAGTAAATATATAAATCATGCAGCATACAATTTATTGTTCTTTCTATCTTTGCCTTAGGATCAGTTTTATGGCATATTCGAAAGCAGTAAAGCATGTATTCATGGCAATCATGTTATTTTGATTCAGATAAGCAACAGGCAACATTCAGCAATTTTGTGTTTGTTTTGTGGTACGACTTCTTACCAACATCGACACACTCATCCTTGCTCGACGCAACGTGAATACGCCTACCATCTTTCCCTGTCATGTTATAAGTGATCTTGTGTAAGATCTCTGTGTGCCTGTACTTTTAACCCGTCGTTCCTTAACTATATGAAGTTCATTGGCTTTTAAGCCATAATGGACATATCAATGGTACGAACGGTGACTACTTTAGCCTGGGGTGCCATTCACATGCCCTAAAGTACTCCCGAATGATACCGGTATTTGTGGCGCTCCATTTCAATGGTAGGTCGCAAGCCTAATAGATTGAAATACCCTACACAATATCTATCTCAAATTCCCTTTCTAGATCGAACGGTCCCAGCATCCGGCCTACCACATTTGAGGGATAATAAACTTATGCACAAGTTGTCCGTGACCATACAATGCATCAAACTCATACAACCAAACGTAATCTGAGTTCGAGACTCGACTGACGCATCATCTCAACTTCCAATTCATACATCCCTATTTCCATTAGCACAATGTCCCAACTCAATGTTCATCAAGGAACGCCCCAAGGGATAAGAACTGTAACACCCCAGTCTCAAAATACATAGGACTAGAAGATCGTATACATGCCAGCTATGTATCGAGAGGACTCTAGCCCCGCTCGAATACGTATAAGCTGTATAGATTATGATCATAAGCCTAATAATGGCAAGTCAAAACTAAATCTAAATCCACATAAACTAATAAACATCAAGAAGGAACAATATGGTTCGTGGTTTGCAGACCACTAACATATGTGTTCGATTATACCCGAAGAATAAGATAGGTCTCTAAAGCTAGGCTATAACAGCAGTGAGAGACATGATAATAAAGATAAATATGAAAAGATGATAAATAGTACCACTATTAGTACCTAAATCCTGTAGACAATCATCAACCACCTCCCTATTCTATGCCATCAATAACCTAGAGAGATAACCAGGTCCTCATGTAACGCCCCAGTCCCAAAATACGTAGGACTAAGATACGTATACATGCCTGCTACGTATTAAATGGACTCCAGTCCAGCTCAAATATGTATAAGCTGTCTACATTGGATATAAAATGGCAAGTCAACTATATCTCAATCCACAGATAATAATCTCAAGTAGGAACCAGTGCATTAATGTTGATCAAACAATAATACACTAATGCTACTTGAATATAAATATAAGATTAGATAATTTGTAGTTAGGTTGGCCAGACCTTAATACAATCATCTGAACAAGCTCATAACAGAAAGTAAGCTTGTAAAACTAGGCTATACAGCTGAAGATGTCATCATAAAATATGAAAGACGAAAGAATGATAAAAATACACTATTAATACCTAAATCCTGGAGATACAACCGTCCTCCAATCTATCCTTCTATTCTAGCAGTCTTAACAATTACCTAGAAGAAAACCAATAATAACCTGGAGAGATCACCAGGTCCTCAGAGGGACGTAGCAAGTTACATAAAAACTGCCAAATATAACAGTAAATAACATGCATGAAAAAAGAGGGAAGTAAAATACGAAACAAATCAACAAAGACGTCTCAATACCGTAACGCCATGGGATGCTCCCGATCTCGAGACAAAAGATAAGTCTCTACTACCGTAATGTCATAAGACACTCCCGGCCCTAGAGACAGGGGATAACAGGTCGATAACAAGTCTCTAACACCGTAATGTCATGGGACACTCCCAGTCCAGAGATGGAATAACAAGTCTATAAGGAGTCTCTATACCGTAACGCCATAGGAATCTCCCGATCTAGAGATAACATAGGTCAATGACTAGCAATCGATCTCGGCTATAGGTCAAGTCAACTCAATGGAATGGAGACTAAGGACTAGCAAATATCGTTATGACACTCATAAATGGAGAAGAAATAAGGAACGTGCACGCAAAATAAGAAAATAGCAGTATCAGAACATGAATAGCAGGTGATGAAATATGACTGAAAAATAATAGTACAAAAATACATGAATATAAACTGTACAAGTAGGCAAGGTATACTTGCCTGAAGTTTGTCCAATCTGTGCTGAGACTGCAGTACCAAAGTCTAACTGAACTATAATCATACTCCGTACAATATCTATCAACCCCAAATCACAAACAAATATATATTATTTACTAAATTCAAATATGACTAACCACTCCTACCTAGAAAGCTTGGATCGTTCTACGTCGTGAAATCCCTTGTTTATCTAAGCTATTTATTAATTATACCATCTAGAACTAGGTTATACTAATCTCTATGATCATTATTCATTAATAATATGGATTACAAATTCTAGGTTCAAATATTAAGTTTGTATCTTGTAATTCATACAACAAAACCTACGACACACGAATCAAGACAAGATGATCAACCACAATGTTAACAATTTTATCTTGGCTATATAAGATCACTTTAATCGACTGATCTCAGTTTTGCCTCACGGATTTCAAAATACGAACATAATATAAATTAATTATATTTCTCTGAATAAAGAACATTTTACTTTTATACATAATATTTCTTGAGAAATTTGTCATTGATAGGCATCATAGCAACTCTGCCATCCATATATGTTAATTGGTAGGCTCCATTTGAAAAAACTTTGTTTACCACATACGGACCTTCCTATTTTTCTTTGAATTTGCCTTTGCTCATATGGGTCATAGTCATAGGACGTCTGACCGTAAGAACTAGTTCGCCTTCCTGAAATGTTCGTACTTTGACTTTGCGATTGAAAGCTTTTGAGATATGGGCTTGATAAAGTTCGATATGTTGTTGAGCTAGTAGCCTTTTCTCATCGAGCGCCTCCAGTTCTTGAAGCCGAAGACAATCATTGTTTTCCATGGTAAGTTCATTAGCAATAGCAATTCTCAAGGATGGAATTTGAATTTCCAGCAGTACGATAGCCTTGTATCCATATACCAGAGAAAAATGTGTACAACCTGTGGGATTACGGACTGTAGTACGATTAGCCTATAGACATTCTCCAAGTTTCTTACTCCAATTATGTTTGTTAATAGAGACAAACTTTTTGAGGAGTTTGATGATAGTCTTGTTGAATGCTTCAGCTAGACCATTAGCTGCAGGATTATAGGACGTAGAAGCAACATTATTGATTCTGTTGTCATCACAGAACCTAGTAAATTCCTGGCTGACGAATTATGGTCCGTTATCATGGATGATCCGACGAGGTATGCCAAATCTGTATATCATATGATGTTTGGTAAAGTTAATGACACTACTAGTCTTCATTTCAGTTAAAGTTATGGCTTCAGCCCATTTAGAGAAATAATCGGTTATAGCCAAGATAAACTGATGTCCTTTAGACGAAGAGGGATTGATAGGACCAATTACATCCATGCCCCAAGCTTCGAAGGGCCATGAGGCAGCAGTCGGGTGAAGAAATTTTGACGGTTGGTGAATGTAATCTACATGAATCTGACATGTCGACATTTCCTTGCATAGTCAATAGCATCTGATACCATAGAGGGCCAATAGTAGCCTATACGTCGGATATGATCCTATAATTTAGGACCGGGTTGATGTGCTCCACAAACGTCGTCATGAACTTCATGTAATATTTACTTTGCTTCATCACCAGTAAGACATCTCAAAAGTAATCCATCAAAAGTTCGTCGAAAAAGAGTTTTGGTGGTATGATTATAGTAGAATCGAAGAGATCGTCGACGAATACTTGTAGCTTCTTTTGGATCTTCAGGTAATATATCATGTACTACAAAGTCGATGAAGGGTGCTCTCCAATCTTCGCTGATGATATTGACTTCAGTTGATTTACTGAATTCAATGTTATGGTTATTTTCAATATAAAATAGCTCTCTATTGGAGATAACAACCATTTATTGTCTTTTGACCAGAATTGCCAAGACCGTATCCAGGTTAGCTAAGGCATCAGCTTCTGTGTTGCATGCTCGACGTACATGTTCGATGAAGAACCCTTTGAACGAAGAAGCTATTGTAATTGCCGCTTCATGATATGGTACCAGATCTTGATGTCGAACTTCGTATGTGCCTCTAACCTGATTAACAATCAGCTTAGAATCACCATATACTTTGAGATATTCAATATCTAGTTGCTTGGCTAATTGGAGTCCAATGAGCAAGGCATTGTATTCTGCTACATTGTTGGAGCATGATTCATCTAAAGAATAAGCTCTCTGGATAGCTAATCCATCTGGTGAAACGAGAACAATTCCCACTCCAGCGACAAGGGTGCCTCCAAGTCCATTTCTAGATGCTCCGTCGAAGAACAAACGCCAAGTAGGAAATTCTTTTGAGACCATATTTGATTCCAATATCTCGTCTGAAATTTTGTGATAGAGCTTAGATGTCTCAGGGACAGGATGAGCTGCTAAAAAGTCAGCAAGTGCTTGGCCTTTCATAGATTTTTGTGGGACATAGACCATATCATATTGTGCTAATAATATGGCCCATGTAGCAAGCCTAGAATTGAGCGTACTGGGCTTCTTCATTAAGATCCGAAGAGGATTAACTCGGGAAATAACATAAATAGTTTGGCCGATGTTGTAATGTCTTGTCATTTGAACATCAAACATTAAGGCTAAACATTCCTTCTCTACCGGACTATAACGATGTTCAGTTCCAATCATCGTCCGACTAAGGTAGTAGATGGCTTGTTCATGACCTTCTTTGTTCTTCTGAGCTAGCAAAGCTCGTAATGAATGATCCATCGCCCGGACATACAACAAGAAGGGTATTCCTGAGATCGGTGGCACAAGGAATGGTGGATTCATCAAATACCGCTTTATGTCATTAAATGCTCGTTGACATTCTTCTGTCCAAACGAAAGATACACCTTTCTTTATTAGCTGAGTAAATGGTCTGTAACGTCCAGATAAATTTGAATTGAACCTCCTGATATAAGCAAGTCGACCCTGGAATCCTCGTAGCTCTTTTAGGTTGCGTGGAGGACGCATCTCTTGAATGGCTTTGATTTTCTCGGGATCAACGTGTATACCTTTAGAGGTAATGACGAATCCAAGAAATTTGCCACTAGAGACTCCCAAAAAAGACTTGGTGGGTGTGGTTTATTTTGAGTTGATGCTGGCTCATTAGATTGAAGATAGTTCTTAAATCTTGGATGTGATCTTCCTTTATACGACTTTTGACAGCAATATCGTCAACATAGCATTCGACGATCTTTCGCAAATGATCTTGAAAGATAGTACTCATTGCTCGCTAGTAAGTTGCACTCACATTCTTAAGACCGAAAGGCATGACTGTATAACATTATACTCCACGAGGAGTACGGAATGAAGTGCGTTTTTTATCTTCAGGATTCATCCGGATTTGATTATATCCAGAAAATCCATCCATGAAAGAGAGTCGTTCGAATCCACAAGTATTGTCAATCATGACATCAGTAATTGGGAGAGGGAATTCATCTTTAGGGCAAGCATCATTGAGATCCCGAAAGTCTATGCACACCCGAACTTTTTCGATTTTCTTTAAAACTGGTGCAACGTTGGCTACCCAGTCAGGATGCCGTTCTTCTCTGATAAAATCGCAAGCGATAAGCTTTTTGACTTCATCATCTATCGCATCCATCATCTCATGCTTGAATCGCCGTTGCTGTTATTTGACTGGTTTAGCATTAGGCAAAATGTTAAGTTTATGAGTTGTAACCTGGGGATCTAAACCCGGTATATCTTCATAACTCCAGGCAAAGACATCGATATATTCACGAATAAGATGAATTAGTTCTTGTTTATCATCTTCTGGAAGATTTTTGCTAATGAAGATTGGTCGTGGTACATCTTTTTCTTTAACATCGATCTGGATTAATTGATCCTCAGTAGGTGGTTATCGTTGTTCAAAATAGAGTTCCCACTGAGTGTCCATCTTTTGTGCCCAAGGATCTGCTTCAGGAGCTTCTTCAATATCATCTTCGTCATCATCTGAGAACTCGACAGACACCATATTAGAAGATACTGTCACCCGATGGACATAACCAATACTGGTGTCAGAATCCCATGAGATGGAATCAAAAGAGTTAGATCGTTCTTCTTCATCAGATTCGGAAGCTTCTGGAGTCGGAATTGGTGAAGTATAACCTAATCCCCCCTTTATTTTACTGTAGTATTGTTGTGATTTTCCTCTTGGAACAGAAATACGAATAGAAGTTTGTCTTCCTTTACCACTATTGAGACCAGCTTTGAAATCATAACCCATTTTACGGATGATTGCTTTGGATTGTGAACTATAGCAACGTAATTGTAGCCTTCATGTATCATCCTTATTATCACTATCAGGCATAATTTTTTGTTCTTCTCTTTTATTAAAAAGTATAGGAGTTTCGCCTTTCTTTCGAGACGGTACTAGGAAGTACGATTCTTGTATTGATTCCAGTGATATCACATTTTGGAGAGACGATACGACTCCTATTGAAAGTGGTTTGAAGCTATCTAGCATATCCAAATAACACTGAGTATAATATGAGACATCAGTATACTGCAAAGGAGATGCTTTATTGATCTTTACAATATCATTTACAATAGGACCTTTAGCCTTAACAGGCTTGGTCAGATTGATAACCAGAGGGGGAGAAGAAGAACGAGAAGGAGGAGGGGGCTTTTTACGACGAAGGTCGATTACAAGTGGGTCAGAAGAGGTGATCTCCCTTTGTTCCTGACTAACACCAGGAGGCTGCTTCTTGTGAGAAGGAAGGTAGATAGTCAACGTCTTGGAAGACTGAGGACGAAAAGTACGCCCTTTGACAAGGATCACCAGAGTATCATTCGACACACCCTTCTGTTCTTCATCAGTATCCATTGCCAATACCACCTTCATGAATTCCTCTTTGTACATGCGAGAGTCATTGCAGTACGCTTCAATCCCCTTGAAAGGATTTAGGTCTACAACTTCTTTCTGTACTTTTCCATTGCTATCCACGTATTTGAAATATTGGTAGAGAGTAGAAGGTACAATATTGTGTTCGTAGAGGAATGGTCTTTCCAGCAAAGCATTGTATGAGCCATGATTATCAATCACATAGAAAGTCACCTTTGTACGAAGATTGCCGATTTAAAGTTTCAGGCGTATCTTCCCCAAAGGTTCACTTCTTCCTTGATTGAACCCCAAGATAGTAGTGATAGTTGTAGAAAGGTTGTGCACTGGGATCTTCAAGGCATCCATCAAAGTCTTCGGCATGATACTAAGAGCAGACCCTGGGTCAATCAGAATGTGATCGACTTTCATGGTGTCCACATATCCTGTGAAGTAGAGAGGATGATCATGACGATTGTTTTCTAATAGCATGTTATCTTATGTAAAAGTATTGTTGGGCATTAGTTCAAATACACTATGACAATGTGTACAGCTGATCAGCTCCTTTTCAGGCTTCTTGAGGAGAGTAAGACAAGCATCAGCCTGCATCAAAGCTTCACTTAACGTTTTTCGAGTTTCTTTTGAGAGACGTAAGTGTTCAAAGATTGACAATCTTGCTGGAGTGTTAGCCAATTGAGCCAGTATGTCAAAATTATATGACTTTTCAATTCCGCGAGATGAGAACTTTTTCAATGCTTTATCAAAGCGGACAGGTTGTTTTCCCTTGTCTGCTGATGTTGGCTTGGAAGGAGTTGGTTCCACTACCGGCGAAGATGTAGATGGTATATTCTCAGCAGGGGAAGATAAGGTAGGAAGAATATCAGGAGAAGGGGCAAGATTTTCTTGAGTTTCGGAATACTTTGGAAGATAAGGTTTCCCAGATCTAGTACCGATTAGAATTTCTTCTTCTACTACTGGCTCAAAGTATACCATGTTGCAGCTCTTTGATTTAGTTTTGGAACGCTTCTTTTGATTGGAAGAAGAAGGCGTTTCAAAATCTTCCACTAGATCGGGATGAATCCACATGATTTCTCCTTTATCAGTAGATAACGGAACGAGACCTTTATTTTGTGGTGGTGGAAGATTCACGATCTCGAGAGTAGCCATTGGAATGGGGACAACACCATCTTGCACTAGTTGTGGTGGGAAGTCACCAAATTGTACAGAGACGACATTGGCCGTCACAGTCTTTTCATCTTGTTGGAGAGTAACTGCTCCAGAGTTGACCATTTCTTAGATTTTGCCTTTGAGCACGTAGCAGGCTCGAGTTGGATGTCCTATAAATTTGTGATAAACACAATATTTAGGGTGGTCAGTCTTACCCACTTCCTCTGGCCATTTTGTCTCCGGCAGTTGAAGCTTATTGCTCTTGATCAAGTAATCAAAGATGCTCATAATATCATCTTCATCAAAAGAATACTCTTCTTTTGGACGATGTGCTTTCTGTGGTGGTACTGATAGAGTAGGTGTAGTCTGAGCAACATTGACAGCCAACGACTCCTTGCCCTTAAGATTGATGGCCAATGTTTCCTTTTCCTTGCGATTGTTCTGGCGATTATTGTTGCCGGAGGTCAGATGTTCATCTTGGTTTGGATTAGCCATTTGAACTCCTAGTTGTTTGAACTTCTCAGCACTGACCTCCGTCGCTTTGGCATTCACAATGAAAGAAGGCCAATCTTGAAATTGTGTCGATCCTGTCCACATGCTGATAATAGGCAACAAGTTTGATTTGCACGTGTCTATTGTTACAGCAGATGGAGTTCCTAGAGACATTTTAAGTGCCCCTCGGTAGAATCTTTCAATAAAACTCTCAGTGGTTTTATTGTGTCTTTATTTGATTTTGATAAGGGCAGACATAGTCATATCATTGACCCCTTCATAGAATCGTTCCAAGAACATTTGCTTGAAACCAGCAAAAGAAATTATACAGCCATCAGACAAGCTACGGTACCAGTCGTATACTGCACCGGCTAAACAGCCGACGAACACCCTGGTAAAAAGAGCATCATTTGGCTGCAATTGATCAGTCATCACTTTAAAATGATTGATGTACGGACTTGGAGAAGTGCTGCCATCAAACAGCATAGTAGTAGGAAGTTTATATTTAGGAGAAAATTGAACCTCCTTCCATTCAGCAGGATAAGGTTGTTTTATCCTAAGTCTTTATAGACCATCCTTCTGCTTAAAGGCCTCAAACTGGGTGCATAAGAGTTTTATGGCTTCATTAGCATCCCCTGAAGTTAAATTAGTAGGTTGATCTGAATTGTTTGGAGGAGGAACAACATGATAATTACCACCCCCAGCACCAGACTGACTGGGAGCAACTTAAATTGGTACATAAGCAACCTGGGGAGGCGGTACCCCCAGACTGACATTAACAGGTACAGAAGATGCTATTAGCTCGAGATTCGTAGCAGGATTTATAACCGGTGGCACGGCATGTTGAGCCACGATTATAGTGTGCATACTTGCGACCATTTCAGCCATGGTCTTCAGTTTGTCTTCCAGTGCAGCAATTCGTTGTTCTTGATTGGCTGAACTGGAAGCGTCTTGGTCTTCTGTAATGGCATATGTTGTTACCTCTCTTGCCATTATTGACGAGATAGTTTGTTCAGAGCTTTCACTATCTGCGTCAAAGTCGGATAAAGAATCCTCTCCTAGATGAGTGATGGGAAAATCTTCCTGATTAAAAGCATCCTGGTCCAAGTTTCGATCTTTCGATCTGGTATGTTGAAAGATTCCTTCACTAGATTCACGGAGTTGACCCAAGTATTGCTGACTCGGATTATGAGACGTGCCCCTCTTTGAAGTTTTTCTACCCCCGGTGTCTCGAGAAGTCATATTGACAGAAGCATATAACAGCTCATCTTCATCTCCCATCATAGGTTCAGTAGTTGAAGCATAGTTCAGGCGATCGAAGACAGATCGTTTAGCTGATTGGCAACATCACTTGATGACCACTTCATAAAGGCAGTAGCGTTCTGATGAAGGATTTAAAGGTGAGTTAGATGTCTCCGTGATTTTCTGTTTTTGTGTAAGACGTTCTCGGAGATCAGTCACCACCACGGGACGAAAAGAAGTTAGAGGAACATATTCCTTGATGATATTAGGAACATGCCTCCGATTCTTAACATGCTTAGTTCCATGAGTGTACAAAAAAGTACTTAACTCATTGGCATAAGTGATTGGGTCCTTCTTTTCAAAACTTCGTTTCTGATGTAAATTGGCCCTTAGCATAAGATTTTTACGTTTCGTCGAGGTTGATACTGATTAACGCCTGTTGAGTTAAGCACGTAAATCAGAGAATTCTGCTCCTGGTGCATCTGTTTGAGATACCATCAATTTTTCTTGCTTGGATCTTGAGATATACAAGGTTGGAAGATCTTGAGCATTTGCCATAGGAGTCGGCATGATGCCTTTTTGATCAGTATTCTTTCCCCTGGCAGAGATTTGAAGAGCTTTGTTCAAGGGAATGCAATCTGAGATATCTTCTTCTGAGTCATAGACTAAGAAAGATTGAGAAAAGACCAAAGAGTGCTTTCCTTTATTTTGTGAAAGGTTAGCTAAAGAGCGTTTTCCTCTATTTTGTTGTGGAACCATCTTAGGCGCAGGTTGCGCCAGTTGAGAAATTGTCAAAGGATCCTTTCCTTTGTTCTGTCTAGTATTAGCACTAGAACATTGCTTCTCCAAGTTAAGAACTGAAGAAGAAGAGGGAATAGCCAAAAGACTAGTTCCCTTGGGTTGCGCCAGAGCAGCATGGTGTACAAACTACGCCTGGACAGCAAGATGCATAGGTTGCACCATAGTAGAATGGGCTACTGGTTGTGCCTTAGCAGCAAGGTAAATGGATTGCGCTCGGACAACAGGGTGAATTGACTGCGCCTTGGTAGCAAGGTGAATGGATTGTGCTCAGACAACAGGGTGAATTGACTGCGCCTTGGCAGCAAGAAGAGTAGACTGTGTCTTGGCAGTCAAATGAGTAGACCGCACCTTGGCAGTCAAATGAGTGGACTGCGCCTTGGCAGTCAAATGAGTAGACTGCGCCTTGGCAGCAAGAAGAGTAGGTTGCGCCTTAGCAACAGAGCGAGTGGTTTGTGCGTAGGAAGCAGAGTGAGTGGATTGTATGCGGATAACAGAGTGGGTGGATTGCGCGCGGGCAACAGAGTGGGTGGATTGCGCATAGGCAACAGAAATAGTCTATGCCTGGACCACAGAGCGGGTGGATTGTGCGTAGGCAACAGAAGCAATCTGTGCCTGGGCCACAGAGCACTCAGGTTGCGCCTGGGTAACAACAACTGTGGAAGACTTAGGAGTCCACACAGTTCTATTTTTAGTGATAGCCACAGTGTGCTTGTTGCTTTTGTTGTTGATCATATCCTTGTAGGCTGTCTGGTTGACTTGAACAACCAGAGTTTTCTGCGTCTTGCCGATCGATGCAGTATCACATTGAGTTGTCACCTTCTCGTCGAAGAAGAAAGTCGTCCCCAGCAGAGTCGCCATTTTGTTTGCAAAAACAAAAAATTTATAACAAACTTTAAAAGAATCGTACAAAGTACAATAAATTCTGGGGAAGTACTGTTTCACTTAACAAAATGCCCTTAAAAGGCTTTTGAAAGAAAACGAAAAAAAGTACAAAAGTACAAATAAATTCTAGGAAGTATTGCTATGGAAGTCTGATCTGAGAGCGATCACTTTGTTCCTTGGACCACACGATGATGATGAAGAGAACTGCTTGAAAAAGAACAACCGGAAGAACTAAGTCACCAGAAAGGTATCGACACAATTGGCACTGATGGCACAGTCGAATGCTTTCCTGCTTTGCTTTACCCTGTTCTTGAGAAAAAGTTGAAGAGAAACACTCTGGAAAATTACTTTGCTCTGAAAGTCTCTGGGCTCCAAAATCTTGTCCTTTCTGTTTAAAAAATAAGTCTATTTATAGAATAGACCCTCTGTGCATAAAAGGCAACATAATTGGGTCCCTACGCAAGTAACTGCCACCTACGATTGAAAATCGACCTCTACGCATGTTGACACGTGTCCCATATAGAGTTGTGGTCTCTATGCATAGTGACACGTGTCCCACAACTTCAACAGTATAGGGAGAGCATGTACACACGTTCCTCGATAAGTGTGGCATGAAAGCCATGTATGCAGATGTAGCTTCCCTCCCCGAAAAATTTTGAAATATTATTTTCATTTATTTAAATGGAGATTTTTTAGAATTTTATAAATGATTATTTAGTTAATTATTACGATAGATGACTTTAGCCACAGCTAAGTTTTGGAGTACAAGACGACTAGGAATCATGGCACGGATAGTGCAGTGGCGTGCTTTGACTGGTGTATTAGCCGTGCCGAAGGAGACCCAGCCATAAGTGAGTCCTAACTAGGAAAACCAGGCCAAGTTGCGACTTAACCCCCACCGATGAACTATTTATTTACTAATTAAATATATTGATTTTAGATGACCCGATTGTACCAACTTAGCCCGAACTGGGCCAGAACCGAACCCAAGTCTTTGTAGGTATATAGTGAGACCAAGGACGACCATGTAGGCATATTTTATGTGTGTACAAAATTTTTTAAATTATTTTAGGTATTGATGTGCATTTTTTAACTATTTGAATATTTGTACAAAATTTGGTATTTTATTATTAAATATTGTTTTACAATATTTGTACAATTTTCTGGACCCGGATAAGGGTGAGTAGTATGGATTCACCAAACCACCAGTTAAGTATTATTTTATTATTTTATGGTGATTGAATAAATATATTTATTACCATTAGATATTATGATTATTAGTTAATTGAGTAATTATATAGATGAAGTGTATATATAAATGGATGTCTGTATATATAGATATATATATATATAAATATATGTATACGTGTGCAAGTATAAATAAATATACGTGTATATGGATGTGTAGATATATAAATATATATCTGTATGGATATATATAAATGTATAAATATTATACATGAGAGTATGTGTATGTATATATAAAATATATAGTTGTGTATGTGTATATATATATATATATATATATATATATATATATATATATATATATATATATATATATATATATATATATATATATATATATATATATATATATATATATATATATAAATAGATAATATTGAGATTTGTATTTTTCTACTAAAAATATTTATTTAGATATTTTGGAGAATTACTATATAAGTAATTATATGAGTATAAATATATACATACACACACACACACACATATATATATATATATATATATATATATATATATATATATATATATATATATATATATATATATATATATATATATATATATATATATATATTTTTTTTTATATAATGGTATAACAATATATACATATATATTCCCCACTTGGTCCTCAGCCCATCCCAGGCAAATTTCCTAGTCGCAGCCTTTAGCCGAGCCTCTTGCAATTTCACAGAACCTAAACTCATGTGCGTATAAATATGAAGAGTGATCGAGAGAGATAGGAGAGAAAAATCTCGAAACCCTAACCATAGGCCGCGCCGCCCCGACCCCCTGGCCCTGCGCGCGTGCCATCGTAGGCCACCGTCGGCCGGAGGACCGTCGGAGGACGGCCGACAGTGCGGACATCAGCTGTCCAGTAGCAGCAGCAACCTGTCGGGAAGGTGACTTGTCGGCCGAATTGCTCCCACGACGTTTAATCGATTTTCAAATCGATTACACCGGTATGTACCCAATATAATCACCTTCGTGTTTTTTCAATTAGATTTAGTTGTAGTACCTTAGGTTGTCCGAGGAATCGATGCAAAAACTGGCGTATTACTGTTCGAAAACAGGACAGTTTCATGAACCAGTACCCGACTTTGAAGGCCTGTCTCGGTCGAACCGTTGATCGAATTTGAAATCCACCTAAAGGCAGTTAAAGACAACCTATAGGGCTACAAAACCCATTTTGTAGGAATTAGTTTCATCGACTGTGCGTCGAGTAATCCGATTTCCAAAAACTGATAAAACCTGTTTTCAAAATAGAAGAAATATTGAAAATCCTCCGATACCACGTCCGTCCCGCCATTCCGGGTGACGTGGTCACGAACCGAAAGCATCGAAAGTTGCGTAACGGCTTCGTGGTCGTGTGGGTTTTGACGGAATTCAAATTGGTCGCGTGTGCGCGACGAATTTGATACGTATCCGTCAAAATTCACCGTATCGGCCTCTGTGCAAGTTTCTTAATTACTTCGTGCACGCTCGTCAGATCGAGACGGAACTTGCGCCAACAGGACCATATCATTTTTCTGGTCCTGTATGCCAAGTTTGGTCCAATTCTGAGACAGTTGAATCGTACGTCGTTTTGCGGGCCCCACGGTCCGACTCAATGGGTGATTTTGTGCACGGCCCACCGGAATCCAAAATTGGACATACGATTGAGTTCGTTTCGGAAAACCAGATCCGTAGACATGTAGTTTGACGACTTTAGAGACCTTTGACTCTGGCACACTTTTCGGTGCAAAGTGGGTCCAACAACGGACACCGTTTTTGTCCGAAATTACCGTTTTGCCCATGTGTCCAGAATTGGACTTAAGGACAGGCATCCTAGCTAATTTGACTATTCTGAGAATGTTGGTAATATTTGTTTCAGCTTTCGGAGACAGTTGTGATGACTTGGACTATATGGCTTACTAGTTGACTATATATTTGTTGGATCTGCGTGCAACCACCAGGCAAGTATACCTTGCCTCCCTCTACAGTTTTATTTACATGCATTTCATTTCAGTTTTCAGTCTTTGATTGTTTATGGACATGTGCTTTTCGTGTTATATTCTGTAGAGTTGTTTTTATTGCATATAGCCATGTTCGTGTTTGGTCTTGTGGTTCACACTTGGAGTTTCTCGTCAGTACCTTGTTTGAGTCGTGTCATAGAACGAGTACGTGTATTTGAACTGCTAAATCCTTGTTATTGTTCCTTGGCACCAGAGAGTCCACACTCGGGACGAGGGTGTTATTCTTGATCTGTTTACATCCGTGAGTCCACACTCGGGACTAGGATGTCGATTATTTGCACCAAAGAGTCCACATACGGGACGAGGGTGTTGACTTGATTTGATTTGACTTGACTTGCACCAGAGAGTCCACACTCGGGACGAGGGTGTTTACATCAGAGAGTCCACACTCGGGACGAGGATGTTATACTTGCACCAGAGAGTCCACACTCGGGACGAGGGTGCCTTGCCGTGAACTAACCAGAGAGTCCACACTCGGGACGAGGGTTAGTACTAACCAGAGAGTCCACACTCGGGACGAGGGTTAGTGTTTAGTTCAAACCCGTGCGTCCACACTCGGGATGAGGGTTTGGTTTCTTCCATTGATCTCGTGTATTCGTTCATCCGGCAGTTCATTTATACGTAGTAGTTCTAGTGCTCGTATTTGTGTTCGTGTTCGTAGTCATTTGTCTTGTACTTGTTCTTTCTTGTTTATTGTAAATTCCCTAAAATTTTACTATTTTTTATTATTAAATTTGGTACTGATTTAAAATTTTGTATTGTACGTCGCGTAGTCGTATTTTACGTCGCGCATAAAATTTTATTTTTCTTGCTCGTCGAGTGCGAATATGTGCGAGCGTACATATTTTAGAAAAATATTTTTTATTTTTATTATACACTTTCAAAATATTACATATAATTATTATTCTTACTATAAAAAGCCTTTTGTTTCTAAGAGTTATTAATCATAAATAAAATTTTTGTATACTAGAAAAGCATAATTATGTAAAGAATATTTTTGCATACATATATTTCGTAATTATTTATTGGTCTATTTTAAATAAAAATAAAATTTTTGAGATTTATTAATATTAATATTTTATTGTTCAAAAAGATATTTAAAAATATTTATTATTTTCAAAATTATTATTATAGGTATTTTGAAAAATATTTTTGGAAGTTATTGTGGCCATTTAAATCTTGATTTAATTTTTGGATTTATTTAAATAGATTAAATTAATATCTATATTTGGAATTAGAATTATCTCATTTGGTTTTAAATTAAAGGATATAAATTTAATTAGATTTAAAATTTGATTTTGATTGGGATTTGGATTTATTGAATTAATTTAAATTATAGATTGAATTATCTACATTGGGTTTAAATCTTCCTAATTCTTATCCAATTGGGAATTTCCACATCCTATAAATAGGCAGGTACTCCTCCATAAATTCCAATTATTCCATAAAATTCCTCAACCCAAAACTTGTGCATCGTGTCTGTGTCCCTTCCCTCCATTAATTATTTTCCTTTTACATGTACATTTTCTCTCACGTCCGACAATTCCGGACGTTCTTCTAGGCCGTGTGGGACATCCCCCAACACGACCCGAATTCCAAACCTACAACCTTCCCGACAAACCACCATCTTCTTCGTCAGCAACATCACCACTTCTTCTCTACTCCAGCCACGACCCTGTCAACCGACAGCTCCTATGCCAACACCATCTCCATGCCACACCACCTCCGTCACCCGTCGCTACCACCATTACCAGCGCCATCAGAGACCCATCACCAAAGTCATCCGTCAACAAACACAACCAGACCCCGACCGTCCTGCCTTCCGCCATCATCATCCCCGGCCTCGAGCCGCACAGCCCTGCCAACATCTCCCCGCTACTCCAGCCATCTCCTCCTTGCCCGACTCCCCAACCCTGCCATCGTCGACGTTCCGACAGTCGCCGTCAGACCCTACCACCACCACTACCATTCCCATCACCCCTGACACTAAGACGCCGCCGCCGTCACTAGCGCCCAGCCGGACCCCCCAAATCCCTCTGGTGGCCACCGCCACCAACGGCGCCGCCCCAAAGCCACCAACGACGCCGCCCCAAAGCCACCATCACCAAAAATTTCCCCAAAACCAAAACAAGCAAAACTATCTCCAAATATAAAACCCTTACCCGGCCGCGCGTCGATCCTCCGTCGTAGCGAGTCGGCGACCGGGGTCCTCCTCCCCGCCGCGCCGGAGCACCAGCGCCTCCGCTGCCTCCTTCGCCGCACTCCGGTTCTCCTGCGACTGACCCCTCGAGCCGATCCTTCCACCGCGGATCTGGCGCCGACCGTCGCTGCCAACATCCCGCCCGGCGGCGACCCACGCCGACCGCCCGCTCGAACAACCCCGTGTGACCGCCGCCTCCTTCCTAGGCCGGCGCGCCACCGTCCCCTCTCCAGCCTCTCCCGAGCTCATCCACCTCCGACTCCATCTCGACCCCAGTTCTCCCTTCTCTCCGCCACACCTACCGAGAAACCCCTCACGCCGGAGCGCCGGAGCCGACCGACCCCAGCCCTCCCGATCTCTTACTCTCTCTTTCCCTTTTTTTTCCTTTTCTTTCTCCCCTAAAAACATCCCTTTACATCCTTCTCAGAAAGAAGGAAAGCAAAGCAGCTAATAATTTATATTAACTATTTTTATTTTTATTTTGTTTTTTTGTGTTTGTTGTTGTTCTGTATTTTGTTTCATTGATCCCCTTATACAATTATTATTATTATTATTATTCCTATTGGTCTTGTCTTTTTGTTTTCTTGTGTGTTACAATGTGGTACTTAGGTTTTGCTAATTAATAATAATAATAATAATAATAATAATATTATTATTATTATTATTATTATTAATGTTATTATTATTATTAGTAGTAGTAGTAGAAGTTTACATGTTATTATCATTATTAATATTTTATTAGATTACATATTATTATGATTGTATTATTATTATTATTACTAACTACAATCTTCTAAAAATATATATACCCATTTATATAATTATTATTATATTTGGCTTGGCCTATAATCTAAAATATGGTTTTAGAATCCCTTAAATATTTATTATATTATTAAAATATAGTTTTGAACTAGACCAAAATTAGTTTTGAGCCTAAAATGATTTCTTAGAATTTTAATATCCATCTAAAAAGTATTTTGACTAGTAAAAACAAATATAGTTTCCAAGTACCATAAGTTATTTTTCTAAAATAGCATATGTATTTATTTATACAATTCCTTCGAATATCAAACCTTGCACATGACTGATCATATTTCATCCTTTCTCGCGATTTTGAATTCCTACATATTGACCCTAGCCATTTTGACTATTCCGAACTCAATGACATGGTCTGTCCCACAATTTGAGATCATCCTGCATAGTTGTAGCGCGGAAGTCGAACTCCATGCCATCTTGATTATCACAGCTCACCAGGCGTCGCAACAAGCAAGTATACCTTGCTAATTTACTGTCAAAATATTTATTTTCTGCATTATTTATTTTGTTTCATATTGTTAGTTTCCTTTGTTATAAACTGCGCGTCCAAGCCATACTTGGGTGCAAGCGACTCTATTAGTCGTTACTTTACTATATGCATGTTAACTTAGTGTTAGCGGACTACCTTCTTGTTGGGGGATATTCTTATATCTCCTTTGGCTGTGACACTCACACTACACGGTTTGAGACATGTTGTTAGGGGCACGACTTATTGACTAGCTATCTCTAAGTCGTGTGACGGTAGATGATCGTAACTGTTATGACTAGGGTTTTAGAGACTCAAGCAGTTACAAAACTGGACGAGCCATGGACATGACTTGAACAGTATAGAAAATATTGGGGGAGGACAGTCGCTAGTGCGTATGGGAAGCTAAACAGGTAAACCACAGTCTCCGGATGGAACTGTGACGATATATTTGCAGATACCCTCTGACGTTTTGGACGTTACGGTCGGATACAGATGACTGGATGCCAGTTACGTACACATAGCCTAAAATCCCACCCATGCGCATGAAAGTTGTCCTCTAAATTGCACATTAGGTGGTTAGAATATCCTTTGCATATTTATGTCTAGTTTATATATTATTTTATTCTGACAATTCATATTAGCTTGTTCTTCCTGTATCTTGCTATGTCCGTCTGAGGACCTGGTTTTTTCCCAGGTGTGTGTTTATGTCTTCCGCAGGTATCCTAGCCAAGGCCGTGGTCTTCTCTATTTCTTTGAAGACGATTGCGCTTGGTTCATCTTGCCATTTCATGGATCGAGTCTTGTATATTTCTTTCATTAAGATAGTTGGTAGTGGACTTTGTCTCCACCCAACATATTGTATCAAGACTATTCATTTTATGATATCTTTTACTCTTTATTTTGTGGATGAGATTATTTAGTTGTGGTTTACTACATTTTACAGCTTATGTATACATATGAGGCCCTGTACTTCGTATGTATACAGCTGGCATGTCTACGTACTTAGTCCTACGTATTTTGGGACTGGGGCGTTACATTTATTTTCTTCCGCATGATAAAACTGTTAGATAGGCATGTTTATTATGTATCTTGCTATATCCTCTGAGGACCTGATGATCTCTTCAGGTTTAGCGGTTAGATGGAGTTAGCTAGTAGTTCTGGATGGCAGACGTGATGATACATTACGGGATTCAGGTATTGTTATTGTATTTATTATCCGCTCGTGCTTTTCATTCCTTATCATGAGATATCATGTTCCTTGTTTCAGTTGTAGACTCTTGTTATATTCCTTAGAGTCTTATCGGACATTTATGCTAGTGGGCTGCAGACCACGACCCATAGTGTTTATTCATGTTTCATATTCTTGTTGTGGATTGAGATATAGATTGCATTTCCATGATTTGGCAGTAAACCATAGCCTTGACAGCGTTTACGTATTCGAGATGGGCTGGAGTCCGCTCGATACGTAGCTGGCTTGCTCACGTGCTCGCGTCTGAAAAGCGGGTGGGGGTCGTGACAAGTTTTTGTGGTGGCCTATGCAGGTTAGAGCATATCGTACCGGTTACGTAACTGTACTGGTACGAGCCTGCGACAATGACTAAACCTTAGAAATCTCAATCCACTCTGCCGTGAAAATTCTCCTAGAAATTTCTCTACCATCTTAGAAACTTCGTATTCGTTCTCGATTATCCTCCCTTGCCTTCTTGTACCATTGATTCTCGTCCCTTCCTATTCCGAGGTGACGAATGATCGTGCTGTCTAGGATTCATTGGAAATTCTTAAATTATAGTATAATATTGCATGATTATTGAGTTTTGGTTGTTTATAGATATGAGGGATTATAGTTGCCATATGCCTAGATATCTGCCGGTAGAATTGTTAGCAACTAGTTAGAAGACCATAAGACTTTAGTGTCCGTATTTTGAGGAGTAGTGTGACCAAAGGTGGGTAGAAGTCCTCGAAGTTTCGTAGTTACAAAATGATTAGAGAAGGTCATAAAATATTTTTGGATAAATTAAACTTGAGGAGATTAAGGTGATAGTAGACTTTGATTTTTAAGGAATAGTTAGGAATTGGAATTTCGAGGACAAAATTATTTTAAGGTGGATAGATTTGTAGCTTCCCTCCCCGAAAAATTTTGAAATATTTTTTCATTTATTTAAATAGGGATTTTTTAGAATTTTATAAATGATTATTTAGTTAATTATTACGATAGATGACTTTAGCTACAGCTAAGTTTTGGAGTACAAGACGACTAGGAATCATGGCACGGATAGTGCAGTGGCGTGCTTTGACTAGTGTATTAGCCGTGCCAAAGGAGACCCAGCCATAAGTGAGTCCTAACTAGGAAAATCAGGCCAAGTTGTGACTTAACCCCCACCGATGAACTATTTATTTACTAATTAAATATATTGATTTTAGATGACCCGATTGTACCAACTTAGCCCGAACTGGGCCAGAACCGAACCCAAGCCTTTGTAGGTATGTAGTGAGACCAAGGACGACCATGTAGGCATATTTTATGTGTGTACAAAATTTTCTAAATTATTTTAGGTATTGATGTACATTTTTTAACTATTTGAATATTTGTACAAAATTTGGTATTTTATTATTAAATATTGTTTTACAATATTTGTACAATTTTCTGGACCCGGATAAGGGTGAGTAGTATGGATTCACCAAACCACCAGTTAAGTATTATTTTATTATTTTTATGGTGATTGAATAAATATATTTATTACCATTAGATATTATGATTATTAGTTAATTGAGTAATTATTTATAGATGAGGTGTATATATAAATGGATGTGTGTATATATAGATATATATATATATATATATATATATATATATATATATATATATATATATATATATATATATATATATATATATATATATATGTGTGTGTGTGTGCAAGTATAAATAAATATACGTGTATATAGATGTGTAGATATATACATATATATATATATATATATATATATATATATATATTATATACATATATATATATATATATATATATATATATATATACATATATATATATATATATATATATATATATATATATATATATATATATAAATAAATAGATAATATTGAGATTTGTATTTTTTTACTAAAAATATTTATTTAGATATTTTGGAGAATTACTATATAAGTAATTATATGAGTATATATATATATATATATATATATATATATATATATATATATATATATATATATATATATATATATATATATATATATATAATGGTATAACAAAAAGAAATAGAATAGAAGGAATAAGCAACATCAGTATCAGCTTAATCCCAGCCCGACCAATGCAGTTGGCCCACAGGCCTTAATTCCCCACTTGGTCCTCAGCACATCCCAGGCAAATTTCCTAGTCGCAGCCTTTAGCCGAGCCTCTGTGCAATTTCACAGAACCTAAACTCATGTGCGTATAAATATGAAGGGTGATCGAGAGAGAGAGGAGAGGAAAATCTCGAAATCCTAACCATAGGCCGCGCCGCCCCGACCCCCTGGCCCTGCGCGCATGCCATCGTGGGCCACCGCCGGCCGGAGGACCGTCGGAGGACGGCCGATTGTGCGGACATCAGCTGTCCAGTAGCAGCAGCAACCCGTCGGGAAGGTGACTTGTCGGCCGGATTGCTCCCACGACGTTTAATCGATTTTTAAATCAATTACACCGGTATGTACCCAATATAACTGCCTTCATGTTCTTTCAATTAGATTTAGTTGTAGTACCTTAGGTTGTCCGAGGAAACGATGCAAAAACTGGCGTATCACTGTTCAAAAATATGATAGTTTCATGAACCAGTACCCGACTTTGAAGGCCTGTCTCGGTCGAACCGTTGATCGAATTCGAAATGCACCTGAAGGCAGTTAAAGACAACCTATAGGGCTAAAAAACCCATTTTGTAGGAATTAGTTTCATCGACTGTGCGTCGAGTAATCCGATTTCCAAAAACTGATAAAACCTGTTTTCAAAATAGAAGAAATATTGAAAATCCTCCGATACCACGTCCGTTCCGCCATTCCGGGCGACGTGGTCATGAACTGAAAGCATCGAAAGCTGCGTAACGGCTTCGTGGTCGTGTGGGTTTTGACGGAATTTAAATTGGTCGCGTGTGTGCGACGAATTTGATGCGTATCCGTCGAAATTTACCGTATCGGCCTCTGTGCAAGTTTCTCAATTACTTCGTGCACGCTCGTCAGATCGAGACAAAACTTGTGCCAACAGTACCGTATCATTTTTCTGGTCCTGTATGCCAAGTTTTGTCCAATTCTGAGACAGTTGAATCGTACGTCGTTTTGCGGGCCCCACGGTCCGACTCAACGGGTAATTTTGTGCACGACCCACCGGAATCCAAAACTGGACATACGGTTGGGTTCGTATCGGAAAACCAGATCCGTAGACATTTAGTTTGACGACATTAGAGACCTTTGACTCTGGCACGCTTTTCGGTGCAAAGTGGGTCCAACGGCGGACACCATTTTTGTCCGAAATTACCATTTTGCCCCTGTGTCCAGAATTGGACTTAAGGACAGGCAATCCTAGCTAAATTAACTATTCTGAGAACGTTGGTAATATTTGTTTCAGCTTTCAGAGACAGTTGTGATGACTTGGACTGTATGGCTTACCAGTTGACTATATATTTGTTGGATCTGCGTGCAACCACCAGGCAAGTATACCTTGCCTCCCTCTAAAGTTTTATTTACATGCATTTCATTTCAGTTTTCAGTCTTTGATTGTTTATAGACATGTGCTTTTCGTGTTATATTCTGTAGAGGTTTTTTTATTGCATATAGCCATGTTCGTGTTTGGTCTTGTGGTTCACACTTGGAGTTTCTCGTCAGTACCTTGTTTGAGTTGTGTCATAGAACGAGTACGTTTATTTGAACTGCTAAATCCTTGATATTGTTCCTTGGCACCAGAGAGTCCACACTCGGGACGAGGGTGTTATTCTTCATCTGTTTACATCCGTGAGTCCACACTCGGGACAAGGATGTCGATTATTTGCACCAGAGAGTCCACATACGGGACGAGGGTATTGACTTGATTTGACTTGACTTGATTTGACTTGACTTGACTTGCACCAGAGAGTCCACACTCGGGACGAGGGTGTTTACATCAGAGAGTCCACACTCGGGACGAGGATGTTATACTTGCACCAGAGAGTCCACACTCGGGACGAGGGTGCCTTGCCGTGAACTAACCAGAGAGTCCACACTCGGGACGAGGGTTAGTACTAACCAGAGAGTCCACACTCGGGACGAGGGTTAGTGTTTAGTTCAAACCCGTACGTCCACACTCGGAATGAGGGTTTGGTTTCTTCCATTGATCTCGTGTATTCGTTCATCCGGCAGTTCATTTATACGTAGTTGTTCTAGTGTTCGTATTTGTGTTCGTATTCGTGTTCGTAGTCATTTGTCTTGTACTTGTTCTTTCTTGTTTATTTTCTCTCGCATGATAAAACTGTTAGATAGGCATGTATATTATGGATCTTGCTATATCCTCTGAGGACCTGATGATCTCTTCAGGTTTAGCGGTTGCATGGAGTTAGCTAGTAGTTCTGGATGGCAGACATGATGATACATTACGGGATTCAGGTATTGTTATTGTGTTTATTATCCGCTCGTGCTTTTTATTCCTTATCATAAGATATCATGTTCCTTGTTTCAGTTGTAGACTCTTGTTATATTCCTTAGAGTCTTATCGGACATTTATGCTAGTGGGCTGCAGACCACGATCCATAGTGTTCATTCATGTTTCATATTCTTATTGTGGATTGAGATATAGATTGCATTGCCATGATTTGGCAGTAAACCATAGCCTTGACAGCGTTTACGTATTCGAGATGGGCTGGAGTCCGCTCGATACGTAGCTGGCTTGCTCACGTGCTCGCGTCTGAAAAGCGGGTGCGGGTCGTGACAGTAGACTACGTTCTCACATAGTGAGCGTAAAATAACCCAAAATAAACTTCCTGCGTAGAGCGGCTAAAAAGTAGCCTTGAGCGTATAGCTAGCTCAAATAAACTCTACGCACACAAAAGTAGCTGAGATAGCCTTGAGCGTAAGAAACTTAAAATAACTTTCATGCGTAAAGGAAGCAGTCTCTTGAGCGTAAAGTAACCCATCTTCACACTAAACTACAAGCGTTGGGTTTGGTGCGAAAATCTTCTTGGCTTCTGTGCACTGTTCTGTCAGAAAATCATTCTGTCAGAGCAGTATCACGCGCATTAAATGCAGTCTGGACAGCCCGTCTCTCGTGTAAAGTCTGAGAATGCTCTTGCGTAGTGTTTGAGGATGCCTCTTGCGTAAAGGAGCTTGCATAGAGTTAGACTCTGTTTGATCTCTGCGAAGAGCTTGAATTTGACTCAGTTTGACTTGCGTAGAGTCTTTAAATGGGCTTCGCGTAGAGTCTGAAACTAACTTGGCATAAAGCTCTCAACTTCTTTTGACTTGGTCTATGAAGTTTATTTATGCTTCTACAAGACCCCCTTCAAAGTTTTCAAAGTTTGTTTCAAAATTTGAAATACTTTGAACAGAAGCTTAAAATCCGTGATATCTAACAATCATCTCAGAAGCGTAAAATTCGGGATACCCAACTGTCATCTCAGAAGCGTAAAATTCGGGATACCCAACAGTTACTTCGGAAATTTGAACCGATTTCAAAATTTTCTACAAATAGAGCTTCGCTAGTAGAGAGAGAACGTTACTCATCTCTTGCAATCTCAATCTTCTTTACTCTTGTCTTCGAAATCCCATTCAAACAAATGGCACCAAAGAGCAAGGCGATCAACACAGTTAAGGGGAAGAAGCCCGCCACCACCTCATCAACGAGATCGTCGGAGGGACATGATACCGTCGTTGCATCCCCACGCCGTGAGGAGACTCGACCAAGACACCCAAATGTGGCTCCGGCCATGATAGGTAGAAATCCTCGCTATTCTACCATGGATTTCATCGAAGAAGATGACCCAAGAGAAACCCTAATTCGTACGCCCATGTTTATACGTGTCAGCGTAAAAATATGAAAAATACGCCCACATTCATATGTGCCAGCGTAAAAATATGAAAAATACGCCCACATTCATATTTGCCAGCGTAAAAATATGATAAATACGCCCACATTCATATATACCAGCGTAAAAATATAAAAATATACCCACATTCATATGTGCCAGCGTAAAAATATAAAAAATACGCCCACATTCATATATACCAGCGTAAAAATATAAAAAATACGCCCACATTCATATATGCCAACGTAAAAATATAAAAATATGCCCACATTCATATGTGCCAGCGTAAAAATACACGTGATAAGACTTTGCGTAAAAGTCGATTATGAAAACAGAGAACTTTTGCACTTAAAAATTAACAAATTTTTTTCTAATCAACTTAACTTCTACGCGTAAGCGTAAAATTTGCATATTCAAGCCCTCTAGTACAGAGTCTTGATTTTTATGCGTAAAATTCACTTGCGTAAAAGATCTGTGTGAATAAGTCATCTGCGTAAAATTCAAATTAGATTTTTACTAACTTGATTCTTCTTTTTCTTTTGGCAGTAGAATTGTAAATTCATCATCTCTCTGAAGTCTTTGGTTCCCCAACTGGTATCTTGGGTTCCAACTATTTGGAGAATTTGTCTCATGTTGAGTTCCCATAAACTGACAAACAATACCCTGAAGAGAGACAACAACTGATAGTTGCTCAGGGAGACAGAATGCTGCTGTCATTGATAAATAGAGAATTGCTGGTGTCGCTAGATGGCCAGCAATTTTTGAAGCCTGCTTTCATGTTTGGGGATGCTATTGATTTTCAATCACAGACGAACCCCAAGAAGGAGGCTTGGGTGTTTAAGTTTGGAGAGAGGGCGATGTATCTTCCAACCATGCCAAGGGATTATTCCCTGTCTTCGTTTGTTCACGCCACCTACCCAAGACAGATGATCTAGAACCTGACTCCCAATAGTCATGGTAGTCTAGGCTGAATTATTTTCAAGAGGGACGGGTCCAACCAAATGGGCTACCATACCAGTACTCCCAGCGGTAGTGTCGTTCCTTTCTCCGGTTTACTGCCTGGATTTACACCAAGCGAGGGCTCAGCTCTGATCCAACCAGTGCAGATACAAATGTTCATAAACAAATTTATGAAAGCCTCAGTGCTATATCTCCAGGTCAACCCTAGGCTACCAGGGTGGATGACCCCTCACAATAATAACTGGATTCAACTTAGTGCTTGGATCATGAAGAACTTGGAAGCGGACCTGCGAGCCATTGGACTGTTTGAAGCAGTAGCCTCCACAAGTCAAGGCATACCAATGAACAATAACTTGTTCTTAGCCTTGATGGAATTGTATATCAGATCGATGGGGACTTTTGCAACCCCAATAGGTGAAATGGGTCTTGCACTCTATGAGATGCAATCCATCTCCAATCTGCCAATGGGGGAAGCTCCATATGAAGAGTACGTTCCCTCCAACCGAGAACTAGCAGAGATTAGGGAGAAAAATCCTCAGTTAGTTGAGGTATACCAAGAGTTGATGTGCCATTATCTGATTTGCACCACTATGTATGAAAGTGGATCGCATTTGGCATACATCAATAAATGGACAACATATCTATTCTACCATAAGAATATAATATTCAAGGATGACAAAGAGAGATTCCAAGACAACAAGGCTCAACCCATCAACCCTTGTTCAATATTTCCTGCTGATACAATAAACACTTGGATGATCACCTATATGTCTCCGGACAAATATTTGACCACCAAGACCGGAGAATTCCCTAAAGGAACTGAAGCATTGAGCTTTCTGAGACATGGCAGTCGAAAGCTCTCAAGGGAAGCCTTGCTGGCGGGCTTTCTTTCCCTATGGCTGTGAAGATGGGTCATACCAGGGACTGGTACAGTCGACAGGATTCACCGAAATGTACTATGGCCAGCAGTATGTTTGGTATTCAAGGCTAGAATCAACTTGTTATCGGCAATGGTATGTCGGATAAATGCAGGTTTACGAGCATTTGGTGATGAACTGATCAATAATGCTCCTTACCGAAAAGATTTTCCTATGGTGGAGATGCCCTACACTTATTTGATGGGCTGGTTATTGCATCACAACTGCAGCCTATTGCCGCCAGACCCTGAAAATAATGCAGAAGTATTTCTCCAAAAGTTTAGTAAAGCCACATGGACTACGACATCAGTGGTGGATACTCGGGCAATATTAAACTTCTCCCATGGGTGGAACTTCTTCTGCACAAGACCACCAGTCCCAGCTGACTGTTTCGGTGTGCAATTTAAAGATGTAGGTCAAGAGAGGAGTGGAATACCTGCACCAGTCTTTAAATGGCTAATATGCATCAGACCCTCGCATCTGATGTATAGAACTGAAGACAACTGTATGTTCGAACCATATCTACCCAGTCGGTTCGCTCGTCAGTTCGGGTATGACCAACTTCACGTTGGTAATCCCTCCACTTGCTTCAACTATTATGGAAAATTAGTTGATGGTGCAAGGGCATGGAGGTATTTCAGCGCTGGATGTACCGGTGCCAGATTCTGTGTGTCCACTGCCACAAGTACAACTGAGCTACGAATGCTCCATTCGCATGCTCATTTTTATGCCTGCATTCGTTCCTTCGCAGATGACTACAGCATGAAGGGAAGTCTTCGATGGGACAAGGAAGGAAATGTCGAAGAACCAGTTAGGGTACCTTCGGACATACCTGATGATACTGCTATTCCAGATGAATATCTGGAAGCACTTCCTATGGGAATGAGGGAACCAGTTGCAGGACCCATTACCATCACTACAACCCGAAAGCGAAAGCAGATACAACTATTATTCTTGGAGAAAAGAAAATGAAGATTACTGTTAAAGGGCCTTCCAGACAGAGAGCTGCTACTCCAGAAAGTGAAACTCCTGTTGAGGAGCCCCAAAATATTACATCTTCTTCAGCTCAACCTGGTGAAGGGTCTTCAGTATCCCAGCCATCAATAGCAACAGAAGTTATAGGAGTCCTATCTTATGGATGCCTCAGCACTTCACTACATCTTACTTCGCCACAAAAGGCAAAAGCTGTTGAAGACACCGCCACAACTCATGCTGTTGATCCGAAACCCATCACTTCGGATGAACCGACCCTTGAATTAGAGGATGATGACTGGGATATGGATTATGATGCACTCTTGGCGTGTCCTGCACCTACTCCAGGTAAAGATAAATTACATAAAATTTATACAAAAATATGTATTATGATTTTATATATTAACTATTTTGCTTAATCTTTGTATGTATCATCGCTGCAGCAAAGCCTGTGGCTCCTCCTCCTCCTCAAGAAACTATTCATGAAGGAGACATAGAGTCTGAAGAAGAGAGTTCGTCTTCAAAAGAAGATTCTGCTTCTAAAGAAGACTCTCCACCTATGGAGATACCACAAGAGCCTACAGAAGAGGCATATCAGAAATTGCCTTCTCCTGCCGAAGAGAGAGAAGAAACAGCTGCAGCAGAAGAAGAGCCAGTTGCAGACGAGGAGCAAGCTGTAGACAAAGAGCCAACTGTATTCCAAGAATCAATTGCTGTTCAAGAACAGATTGCTGAGACCATGGATGTAGCGGCAACATCAATTATTACTGCCAGTCCAGCTCAAGTTCCTAAGATAACTGTGTTCGAGTCTGAATCGAACATAGGAAGCAACACCTTCATGATACCATCTTCTACCACCGAAACTCATCCTCCGGAGGTAGCAGAAAAAGTTGAAGATATAGCCCCAGAACTCCCCGGGACTCAATTAACCATGGTAGCAACAACAACTACGGCTTTATCTCATCTTGCTACCAAGGCAACGACAACATCAGCTCCCAGTCTTCAGAAGAAGGATTTAGTAGACCTTGCTGCCATACCAAGTTCCCATGCAGAAATGAATCTTTTAGTTGAGATTCATACTGAAGCTTTCTATAAAACCTTGGCGGCCTTGATCAAGATGGTCCTGAAGAAGGGCCAAAATTATGAAAGCTTGAAGGCTGCGATTGCTTCCACCATTGTGAACGTTGCTATGTTTAATGATGCTGAGAGAGCAGCAGCTCTAGAGAAAGTAGTGGAAGGACTTGAACAACCTATTAAGGAATATCTAAGGCTGTCAAGTGAAACCCTCGAAAGTCTCATCCAGACCGAGTATGATGCTTTATCAGCTGAATACATCACGCGAGAGACTATTTTTAAAGAATCTCTCCAGGACTACAACAACAAAGTTGCCAGAGAAAGAGCTTTTTTAAACGGAACTAAAACCTTACTGGAGACACATAGAGAAGCCTATGAAACTTTAAACATGAGAATTCATCAACAAGATAATAGAATTTGTGAAGTTGAAGCAGAGTTGGTTCGATTGAAGGCAGAGAGAGAGCAGATGATTGCAGCTCGAGATAAACATCTGGCGCAGAGCTCAATATTGGAAGAGAAGGTCTTTGGTGCTAAAGCAAAAGTAAAAACCCTTGAAGATGCCAAAGACAAAATGATATCTGCCTTTGCCGAACTCTCTCACCTCTGCACTGCGGAAGCCCGAAGATCTATAGCATACACAACTATAGTGGGCTCTCATGAAAAACGTCTGGTAGAGTTGCAGAAGATGATTGAAGATCTGTCTGCTTCACCTTAGAAATTTTGTATCAATAAAGAATTTTGTATTCTTCCTTTCATGTTATCAATAAAAATTTTGTATTCTGTCTTTCTTTTGCTGTAATATTTCAAATCATACAATGAATGAAACATTTTTTATAAAATGGTTATGAGATAGAAAATAATTATCAGAGATAATATGGACATGATAAGTTTTCCAAACTCAATAAAGTAGATTATATCTATCCAGAGGTAATATGGACATGATAGATAATAAATCTTGTTTTCTTTAGAGTATACAATACTATCAGAGGTAATATGGACATAATAGATCGTAATAACTCAAAGAAAATAGATTAATATCTATTCAGATGTAATATGGACATGATAGATAATAAAGGAAAAGAAGTAGATTTAATATTTATTCAGAGGTAATGAGAACATGATAAATAATAAATCTTTTTCTTTCTGAAATCAGCTGGTAAGACAGAAGATCAAAATTCTCTTTTAGGAGGATAAATAATCAGCTTAACCAAACCTTGGTAGCTGGGGAATAAAGAAAAAAAATTCAAACGTAGTATTTTTTCAAGAATTTACCGTTAATTGGCATCATGAGCAAATCTCCATTAGGTTTAGGCCATTGGATAATACGGTTTTGACTACATAAGGACCCTCCCATTTAGATTGGAATTTGCCTTTACTCTTATGAGTCATAACCATAGGTCTTCGGACAGCTAAAACTAGCTCTCCTACTTTAAATACCCTCTCTTTAACTTTGCGATTGAAAGCTCGAGATATACGGGCTTGATACAGCTCAATGTGCTGTTGTGCTTGAAGACGCTTCTCATCCAAACCTTCAAGTTCTTGGAGTCTCAAGCGATCATTATTCTCTGTAGTTAGCTCATTAGCAATGGCTATTCGAAGAGATGGTATCTGGATCTCCAGTGGAAGAACAGCTTCACATCCGTAAACTAATGAAAATGGTGTAAAACCAGTTGGAGTTCGGACTGTTGTTCGATAAGCCCATAAACATTCTCCAAGTTTCTCATTCCAATCACGTTTATTAGAAGAGACAAACTTTTTGAGAAGTTTAATAATTTTTTTGTTGAAAGCTTCTGCTAAACCATTAGCAGCTGGATTGTAAGCTGTAAAAGTTATGTTCTGGATCCTATTCTTGTCACAAAATCGATAAAACGCCTGACTGGCAAATTGAGGCCCTTTATCATGGATTATCCTTCACGAAATTCTAAAACGATAAATGACATGATGTTTGATGAAGTTGATCACATTAGACTTTTTTACTTCAACAAGAGGAATTGCTTCTGCCCATTTAGAAAAATAATCGGTTATAGCCAGGATGAACCGATGTCCATTGACAGAAGGGGGATTAATTGGACCAATAATATCCATACCCCAAGCTTCGAAAGGCCAAGAAGCTGCTGTAGGATGTAAGAATTCAGAGGGTTGGTGAATAAAATCAGTATGAATCTGATATGCTTTACACCGTCTGGCATAATCCACAGCCTCTGCTATCATAGAAGGCCAATAATAACCCATTCTTCGAATATAGTCCTATAATTTTGGACCTGGTTGATGCACACCACAAACTCTATCATGAGCCTCACGAAGTGTTTGCTTGGCTTCGTTTTCCGAAAGACAACGCTGTAAAAGCCCATCATAAGAACGATGATACAACATGTGCATAGAAGTATCATATTAGAATTGAAATGATCGTCTTTTTGATTGATGCAGCCTCTTTTGGATCTTCAGGTAAAATTCCATAAACCGCATAATCAATAAATGGACTTCTCCAATCCCTTGCTGAGAATTTGATTCGATAGCATAACTCTGTTCGATATGTAAATTATTCTTGACACAGAATAAATCTCTATCCAACAAAGTAATTATGTTTTGTCTTCTAATTAGATTTGCTAAGTCTGCAACTAGACTAGCAAGAGCGTCGGCTTCCAAATTTTGAGAACATGGTACGAATTCAATGAAGAACCCTTTGAATGAAAGAGCCAATTCGATTACCACTTGATGATAAGGAATGAGGTCAGGATTTCTGACTTCATATGTCCCTCTGACTTGATTAACAATCAGTTGAGAATCTCCATATGCTTCTAAGAACTCAATATCCAATTGTTTTGCTACTTGAAGACCAATTAGCAGGACATTATATTCTGCCACATTATTGGAACATAGTTCATTAAGAGAATAAGTACGGTATATAACCATTTTATCAGGCGAGACTAAAACGATGCCTACTCCGGAGACAATATTGCCTTTTGGTCCAACTCTTGATGCTCCATCAAAGTATAGTTGCCAAATGTCATTTTTCAAAGTCATGTTGCAATCTACGACTTCATTTGGAATATCTTCATATAGCTTGGAAGTTTCAGGTATAGGGTGAGCTGCTAAGAAGTCAGCTAATTCTTGACCCTTCACTGATTTTTGAGGTATGTAGACCACATCATAGGGAGTAAGCAACATTGTCCAGGTAGCTAACCGGGAGTTAAGAATACTCGGCTTCTTCATTAATACCTGAATAGGATTTATTCTGGATATGACATGAATAGTCTGTCCTGATACATAATGTCACGTCTTTTGAATAGTAAAAAAACCAAGGCTAAACATTTTTTTTCACAGGAGTATACCTGTGTTCAGCTCCAACCATCATTTTGGCTAAGATAATAAATTGTCTGTTCATGACCCTTATCACTTTTTTGTGCAAGAAGAGCACCAAGAGAATGATCTAAGGCTCGAAAATAGAGAAAACTGGTCTTTCCACTACTAGAGGTACTAAAACAGGTAGATTTGTAAGGTATTGCTTGATGTCATTGAATGTTTTTTGACATGCTTCATCCCAAACAAATGATACACCCTTCTTTAATAAACGAGAGAAAGGTTGACATCTTCCAGAAAGATTGGATATAAATCTCCTGATATAAGCAATGTGACCCTGAAAGCCACGAAGTTCTTTCAGATTACGTGGAGGACGCATTTCAAGAATTGCTTTTACTTTATCAGGATCAACATGGATACCTTGAGAAGTAATGACAAATCCCAAAAACTTGCCACTGGAAACCCCTAAGAAAGACTTAGTAGGGTTCATCTTTAATTGATGTCGACGCATCAACTCGAATACTGTCTTCAAGTCTTGAATGTGATCACTTTTAATCGACTTTTGACAGCGATATCATCTACGTAACATTCAACTGGTTTTTGCAGATATTTTTGAAAGATATTGCTCATGGCCCTTTGATAGGTAGCACCAGCATTTTTTAGACCAAAAGACATAACTGTGTAGCAATAAACTCCAAGGGGTGTACGAAAAGCAGTATGTTTTTCATCTCCTAGATGCATCTTAATTTGGTTATATCCTGAAAATTCGTCCATGAAAGACATACATTCAAAACCACATGTATTGTCTATCATGACATCGGTGATCGGAAGTGGAAATTCATCTTTTGGACAAGCTGCATTGAGATCTCAAAAATCTATGCAAACTCGAACTTTTCCATTCTTCTTCATGACAGGAACAATATTGGCAACCCAATCTGGGTGTTGCTCTTTACGGACAAAACCACATGTAATCAGCTTTTTGACTTCTACTTCAATTGCATCCATCATATCTGGTCAAAAACGTCGTTGCTGTTGTTTTATAGGTTTGGCATTAGGAAGAATATTGAGTTTATGAGTAGCTACTTTGGGATCCAGACCCGGCATATCCTCATAACTCCATGCAAAAATATTGATATATTCTTTTATCAGCTTTATCAACTCTTCTTTTTCATCTTCAGAAAGGTTTTTACTGATGAATATTGGCTTAGACGTAGTTTCGTCTCAAACATCAATCTGGACAATTTTATCTTCTGTAGGTGGCTATCGTTGTTCAAACCGAAGCTCCCACTGAGTGTCCATTTGTTGTGCCCAAGGTTCATTTTTAAATAATTCAGATTCACCATCAGTTTGAGCCATATTGACTGAAAAGATGCGCTCAGATTCAACATACGGACTCCTTCAGAATCTGAGGATTGTAAAGAACTGAAAGAAAATCCTTCTTCCATATCTTCATTAAACATGTGGGATGGATCGTATCCCAAACCGTGGCGGGTTCTTTGATAAAACGGATCACCACATAACGGTAATCGTCTACCTTTGCCTTGATTAAGGCCTAGCATAGTTTTCAAATCATATCCCATATTATGGATAATCTTAAGAGATTGTTGACTATATTTGTCAATTCTGATTTTTCCTTTATCTTTCTCTACGAGATTATCTGTCTGAATAACATGGATATTTCTAACCAAGCCAAACACAATTTGATGCTTATTTTTCTTATTAGACAGGATCACAAAAAAAGATTCTTCGTGACGTCTATAAGTTACACAAGCTTGTGATGATGAGGCTACAGGTAGAAAATAAGGAGAAGATGTTAGAAACCTCTGAGCATAGGGTCCAACATCGACATGAGGAGGAAAAAAATTCTCTTTATGATTAATATATAAACTTTTCTCTGTATTTATGTCAGTTTTATGTTGATGACTTTGATTATCAGGAGATAAAGTCATCCTTTCAATAAATTTGACAGCCATATACTCCAAAAGGAAATCTTCATTAAAATGAGAGAATACAGAGTGATCAATATTTACATCATTGACAGACTAACTACTATACTTTGGATTAATCATTAATGGACCATCATCCGTCTTCAGCGTAGACTTGCCAAGGTTGATAACCAGTGGTTCTGTATCAGCTGTACCAGAAGTACGTCCTTTAACCTTGATCATAAGAGGCTGATGACTAGTGTTGGTTTGAACCTGGTTCATGACTGGAACCCTCAAAGCCTCATCAGACGTAGCTTGAATTTTTCCTTTGACTTTAATCATCAAAGGTTCATCATTGACAGGTTGAGGTTGAATTCGACCTTTAACCTTAATCATCAAGGGTTGATCTTCAGAAGGCGATTGATCTTCTGAAATCGATTGATCTTCTGCAGGTGCTCGATCTTCAGCTATATTAGATATTTTCTTCATATGCTCCTGTTTATAGAGTATTGAATCAGAGAAATAGGCTTCAACACCCTTAAAAGGATTAATATCTGTAAATTCAGTATTTACAATCCCCTGAGAATCCACATACTTGAAGCATTGGTAGAGAGTCGAAGGTACAATGTTATGCTCATATATCCATGGTCTTCTAAGAAGGATATTATAAGATACATCTGAGTTAATAACATAGAAGGTTGCCATGGTTCGAAGATCACCTATTTGAATCTTCAGGCGAATTTTCTCTAATGGTTTACTCCGTCCAGAATTAAAACCAACGATTGTTGTACTAATGTAAGTCAAATCACTTGTAGGAATCCTCAATGGTCTTAACATACTCTAAAGAATAATGCTGATGGAAGACCCAGGATTGATGTAAATCCTGTCAATTTTAGTAGAGTCAATATACCATGTATAACACAAAGGCCTGTCATGTCGATTATGCTTTAACAGTATATCCTCTTATATGAGAGTAATATTAGGAATTGATTCCATCACACTATGGCATTGGGGACATGACACCAGTATATTATCAAGATTTTTGAGTTGAGCTAAGCATGAATCGGCTTGTAGCAAAGCTTCGTTTAAAGTTTCTCGACTTTTTTTAGAGAGACGAAGTAACTCAAAGATAGAAAGTCTAGCCGGGGTATTGGCTAAATGGGCTATTATGTCAAATTTATAGGGTTTCATCGACCCTTGATTTGAACTAGCCTTCAACGGGGCATCAAAACGTACTGCCTTCTGTTTTCCTTTTTCAACCACTGGTGGTTTAGAAGGCCTTGTCTCAGCAGGAACAGAAGATGACTGAGTCGGTAGTGTTTCAGCGGTGTCTTCCGCTTCTTTGGAAGTTCCCTCGTAATCTTTGTGATAGTCCTTTTCAGACCTTGTACCAGCAAAGACTTCTTCTTCAGACTCAGGAGAATGAAGTACCATATTACAGGATTTAGTCTTCTTTCCCTAAGTCTTCTTCTTATGTGGATTTTTATGAGGAATTTTAAATCCCAATCCGACGGAAGATTTTTGACCTTGAATTTGTAAAGGAACCCGCATACCTTTACCATAATTCAAGCCTTCCGCTTTCTGAAAGTCATAGCCCATCTTTTTCATGAGATGGACTGATTGTTGACTGTATATGTGTGTGGGTAGCAGACTTTCACTAGACAGTTCAACAAATGAAGAAGGAACAAAGACCTCTGTAGTGGCAAGGGTAGAAATTTTTGGTACAAGAGGTAGAATTCCAACCGGAGCTTTCTCGTAAGCAGCAAAAACTTATTGTGCCCTGTACAAAGGGACACTATTCATGGCTAACCATTGTTGATGAGTAAGTTTTAGTTTGGTAGAAGGAGCCAAACTCGGAGGGCATATGTTTAAACCCCTTAGCCTATCTTCCAAAGGAATGCTATTCCACAAATGATCAGAATCATCATGGTCTGAAATAACAATATGAGAAATCATATTGCAGGTTTTGACTTTTTGACCTTTCTTGGATTTTGAAATTTTACTTTCATGCTCCATTTCAGGTACTAAGTCAGGATGTACCCACATGATTTCACCATTTTTTAAGATAAGAGGCACTAATTCTTCACTTTGATCTCGGGCTGATGGAAGATTCACAATCTTTATCGTCGCCTTTGGAATCGGGACAAACCCATCAGGAACTTGCTGTGGAGAATAAGCTCCAAATTGAAGAGAAATCATATTGGTTATGACTTTATGCTCATCATTTGTTAAAGCGATAGCTTTAGCATTTATCAACTCTTGAATCTTCTTCTTCAAGACATAACAAGCCTTAGTGGGGTGATTTATGTATCTATAATTCAGGTCGTTTTGGCTCTGGAATCTGGAGTTTACCACTCTTCACGAGACATTGAAATATCCCAGGAATATCACTATCGTTGAAAGAGTATTCTTCTTTCGGTTTAGAAGACTCCAGATTACTTGGTGTAGTTTTGGATTTTAAACGGTTTACCACTAGGGTTTCCTTTCCTTTCCCATTGCGATTACCAGAGTTGTTGCCTGAAGAGGCTTTCTTTTCTTTATCTTCTGAGGCGAAGATCATCCCATGTTCACGAGCCAATCTACCATTGGTCTCAGCTGAAATTGCTGCTATAATAAACGAGACACAATCTGTGAATTGAGAGCCTGTAAAAACAACGATGGTTGGTCGCAGATTCATTTTGTATGTATCAATCAATGCTGAATCTGGCATACCATGAGGCATTTTCAAAGTAGCCTGTCAGGAACATTCAATAAACGTCCGAGTATCCTCCTTTTCTTTTTGTTTAATTTCTATTAAGGAGGACATATTCATGTCCATTCCTCCTTCATAGAAACGGGAGAGAAACATTGCTTTAAACACGTCAAAAGACGATATGCAATTGTCGGGTAGACTGCGATACTAGTCGTATGATGAATCCGTCAAACACCCAATGAAGACTCGGATGAGAAGAACATCATTCTTCTATAGATGTACAGTCATAATATCAAAATAATTGATATATTGACTTGGAGAAGCCTTTCCATCAAATAATACCATAGATTGTGGCTTAAATTTAGGAGAAAAGGGTACATCATTCCAGTGGGGAGGATAAGGTTGCTTGATTCCCAACTTCTGGAGCTGATCTTTGTGCTTCAGAACCTCAAACTGTGCTTTTAACTCCCGAACAACTTGAATAGCTTCATGAGTTTGAGGGAGTATGTTTGATTGAATAGTAGTTGGATGTATTGTAACGTCCACCGGAGGTGATACATCTTCTGGAATGAGAGGATCAGGAGATGCGGAGTTTTGGTTGATAACAGGCTCTTGACTCAGATTATTCAAAGGTATGTCAATCCATTGACTATCTTGAGTTTGCGCTGCTACCTGCACCGGTGTTACCACTGCTGGTTGGACTGTTTGCTGATTCGTTATTAACTGATGCATATTTTACATCATTGCAAGCATATCCTTTAGCGATTGTTCTACCGTAGAAAGACGATGTTCTGTATGAGAAGTAGACGTCTCCTGTTCTTCTCCGATAACATAAGATTCAACTTCTCTTGAACACAGAGGGATCGGTGTAGAGATAAGAATCAACACTATCAGTTTTTGACTCCAAGTACTGGGTACCTCGAGCCTCTGAATCTGAAGAATATATATTTAACGATTGTCGACTTCTTGACTGAGTAAGTTGATATACTCCTTCAAAAGAGTCGAGGATTCGGTTGAACCGTTGTTGACCTGGAGTCTGGGACGAATTGCATCTTGAACATCATCCTCTATTGATATGAGATGCCATATTAACTGATGCATAGGACAACTCATGTTCTTGGTCGTCAATTTGTTGATGTGGTACGTTGTAGCTTAATCGGTCGAAAACTGACCGTTTAGTAGCAGTACAGCAATATTTGATTACAATTTGATGACACTCACAATGATGGTTTTCTTGGGGGAGTGTCACAGGAGATTTTCTGTTTTACGCTTTTGTACAAGTAATATCCAGTCCCTTGCGTAAAAAGAAGATTAGTAGCTTCATTGGCAGAAGAAAGTTGTGCATTTTTACGCGCTTGAAGTTGTGTACGTAAATCTTGAGTTGATTTTTGTGCACTGCGAACTCCATCAGCATTGTGCGTAATCCTAAGATTAGGCACTTTTCGTAAAGTAGTACTAGAAAATTGTTGGCATAAAATAGAATCTTTGCCACAATTTTTATTCTCCTTGGATAAACCAAAGGAATTGTCTATCACAGTAACAGAAGACTTGTTTTTACGCTGCACGCGTGTCGGCAAGTTCACTTTAGGTACAAAAGCACCATTGTGAACTTTATCTACCATGTCACCGACAGGAGATTTGCCTTTACGCATATAGCGCAAAACAGAAGTATCTGCCACGTCACAGACGGGAGATTTGCCTTTACGCATAGAGTGCAAGACTTGAGCGTCTACCACGTCACAGACGTGAGACTAAATTTTACGCACTCGGCACAAAACTGAAGTAGGAACTGCCTCGTCACAGACGGAAGCCCCAACAAAAGGAGTGGGAAGAATTCCTTTGCCTTCAGAGACAGAAGAGAGATCAGAGGGTACTTTGGACTTAGGGATCCAAACTTTTTGCACCGTTCGTGATTTTTGAACATTGGAGCAGCGAGTACTACCCCCAGTTCGGAGCAATTCTTCGTAAGCAGTCTGGTCGAATTGAATAACCAGAGTCTTCTTTGTCGATCCAATCGACACATCATCATATTAAGCAATTGCCTTCTTGTCAGAGGAGAAAGTCGTCCCCAGCAGAGTCGCCATTTTGTTTCACTTAACAAAATGCCCTTAAAAGGCTTTTGAAAAAAAACAAAAAAAAGTACAAAAGTACAAATAAATTCTAGGAAGTATTGCTATGGAAGTCTGATCTAAGAGCGATCACTTTGTTCCTTGGGCCACACGATGATGATGAAGAGAACTGCTTGAAGAAGAACAACCGGAAGAACTAAGTCACCAGAAAGGTATCGACACAATTGGCACTGATGGCACAGTCGAATGCTTTCCTGCTTTGCTTCACTCTATTCTTGAGAAAAAGTTGAAGAGAAACACTCTGGAAAATCACTTTGCTCTGAAAGTCTCTGGGCTCCAAAAGATTGTCCTTTCTGTTTAAAAAATAAGTCTATTTATAGACTAGACCCTCTGTGCGTAAAAAATAACATAATTGGGTCTCTACGCAAGTAACTGCCACCCACGATTGAAAATTGACCTCTATACGTGATGACACGTGTCCCATATAGAGTTGTGGTCTCTATGCATGGTGATACGTGTCCCACAACTTCAACAATATAAGGAGAGCATGTCCACACGTTCTTCGATAAGTGTGGCATGAAAGCCACGTATGCAGACCACGTTCTCACATAGTGAGCATAAAGTAACCCAAAGCAAACTTCCTGCGTAGAGTGGCTAAAAAGTAGCCTTGAGCGTATAGCTAGCTCAAATAAACTCTACGCACACAAAAGTAGCTAAGATAGCCTTGAGCGTAAGAAACTCAAAATAACTTTCATGCGTAAAGGAAGTAGTCTCTTGAGCGTAAAGTAACCCATTTGCACACTAAACTATAAGCGTTGGGTTTGGTGCAAAAATCTTCTTGGCTTCTGTGCACTATTCTATCAGAAAATCATTCTGTCAGAGCAGTATCACACACATTAAATGCAGTCTGCACAGCCTGTCTCTCGCATAAAGTTTAAGAATGCTCTCGTATAGAGTTTGAGGATGGCTCTTGCGTAAAGGAGCTTGCGTAGAGTTAGACTCTGTTTGATATCTGCGTAGAGCTTGAATTTGACTCAGTTTGACCTGCGTAGAGTCTTTAAATGGGCTTCGCGTAGAGTCTGAAACTGACTTTGCGTAAAGCTCTCAACTTCTTTTGACTTGGTCTATGAAGTTTATTTTTGCTTCTACAAGTACAACTTTAGGAATCTGATCAGAAGATGATCACTTTATCCCTTGGAGTATGTGAACTTGAAGACTAGAGCCTCTGGGGAATGCAGCAGCAATTTTGCAAGAATTCTTGATCTCTCTGATGCCTTGATAATGATTAGAAACTCTATTTATAGAGTTCTAAAAATAACTGATTTAGCAGTTATTCTGATGTGCGCGAGGTTGAACTGCACCATTTTGGGTTGCGCCAACCTTAAGTTGCGTCAACTTCCATTCAGTTACACAAACGTGTACTAACTGTATTTAGACGCGTGGCATCATATGATTGAGATACGCATGGTCGTGTACAGAGTAGTGGACACGTTTTGAGAGATTAGTGGCATGTGCACCACGTTATCCTGCTTTAGAACGTAAGTTGTCTCAACTTTATCAGGTTGCACGAGCTTCAGTCAACGAGTCAAACTGCGCTTGATTAAGTTGCGCCTAGGCACAACTCAGTGCATAGGCCATGGCAGCATTTGAATGTATGAGAAGAATTTGTTCAGATTGTGCCTAGGTGTAACTTGTAGAGTACACAAAATAGCTGTCATCAAATCGTCTCGAGCGCCACGCTTTGCGGGATTCGAAGAGATTTTCTTCGTTTATCATGCTGTCAGTTGTCAGTGCTGTCAGGCAATGATGGCAATTATGGTCAGGCGCCACGTAGGCTTTGGCACAATGTGATTGGGCGCAGTCTGATATATGACGCAACCTGATCAATGGCACAGTTTGATCTCTGAGCTTCATAACAGTGGCCAGCTTGATTTCTGGGGCGCAACTTGATTGCTAAGTAATAAAAACATGGTACAACTTAATTTTTTAGGCTCTACAACTACAGAAGGGAAAATCTAACAGAATTCATCAGATGATGAAACAGACATCACCAACGTGTCCAGAATAGTCAAATTAGGTTGAATAGCCTATCCATAAGTCCAATTTTGAATACAGAGACAAAATAATAATTTTGGGTTAAAACGGTGTCCACCGTTGGACCTTCTTTGTACCGAAAAATGTGCCAAGACAAAGGTTGTCCAAAATTGAAAAATTATATGTCAGTTTTTGCCAGAACGATGCTATGAGTCCAATGGTGGTATCAGATTTGGAATTCGATATCCCGGATTCAAAATCAAAATTTTACATGTTAAAAATTACGATATCGAACGACCAACTTTGGCGTCGATTTTAACCAACCAAATGACATTCTATGAAACTAAAAATTTTATGGGTCAAAGTGTAGAAACAAAATATAAAGCGTTATACTCTAGGGGGGTGAATGGAGTAGGCAGCAGAAAATTAGCTATTTAAAAATGTTAGCAACAAGACCACAAAATATATATCACAATTATGTAAATGAAAAGCAGAGATCAGAATGCAAACGCAAACACGACGATGTATACTGGTTTCTCTCTTGTAAGGACTATTCCAGTCGAAAGAACTCTAGTTTCCAATTGAATCCACTATAAAAAAATATTGCAAGTTTTCATCCAAAGTCCTTGCAAATTCTATAATGTGCGCTTTGATCCGAAGTACTCGACCAACCTCAATTGTGAAGTGTCTTTCTTCAATCAATCCTCTGATTACAATCACTATAACTTCTAGACCATACCGTACTACAAATCAACTAGAGGATTATAACTGGCTTGGGATTTGAAAATGAAAGAGCTTCAAACACTTTGGAAGAACGTATTAAGATTAGAGAGAAGCGAAGAGAGAAGTGTGTTGAAATGAGGGAAATTCTTCTCCATTTATATTTTTTCCAAAGGGAGAATTCTTGTAGAATTCGGGCAGATTCAGACAGAATTCTTTGGAAGAATCTTAGCAAATAGCTGTTGCATCCGTAACTGCGGGATGACCAAGTTCAAAATCCAATAGACACTAAATGAACTCGGATGGAATTTGGGCCAAACTCGGGCCAAATTCTCCTTGGGTCCAGAGTTTGATTTTTAGGATTTTTGCAAATCGGGTTTTGCTCTTTTTGGAAAGTTTAAAGGTAGTCAGCAGCTTTTTGTAAAATAGGCTATTTTCAAAACGAAGGATATTTTAAAAATGTTTTGGGATAGCCTATTTGCTAGTACGTACGACTTGGTGTACATCTTATTCACAGACTCAATAAAATATAAAAATTACATTGAATATGAAATACAAACTCATGTGGCAAAACGACTCCGGTCTTGTACGGAACGGTAGCAGTTCTCAGTAATCGTCCAAGTAGCCCTTATATCGAGACATGGTTAGATCAACTATTAAAATCAGGTTCGACCATGACCAATGGGCCAACAATCTCTCCTATTTTGATAATTGGAAAACCTTGACCGATATAACATCTCGATCTTTTGATTTGAAAAGAATCAAACTTGTAATGTACTTGTTCAGCTTGTATGGTGCTGTACCCTCATAAAAAAATTCCTGTATCCTGCAAAAGATGTTAGATCATATTTCTCTTCCGTTGTCACTTAGCAAAATAATTGTAAAGAAAGAAGCTCTTCCGTAATTCATGCATTAGAAACAAAAGTTGAAAAGTACAAAAATATAGACAGAATAACATGTATTTCACAAGCAGTTCTATGTAAGAAGCATAAACTAAGATAGATAATGCTACGCATAGAATAAGAAAATGCATACAGAGAATAGTAGAGAGAGTACGATACACACTAAAATGCATACTAATAAGAGAATAATAACTAGATGTTCCAAATACATCAACTCAGCAATAAAAGTCTCAGTGCTAAAAAAAAGAGATAAAGTACTATCTTGGAATGTCGAAGCATTTCGAAGCATACATAGACAAAATAAAGTCTAACTAGATGACATCTAGACAAAGTACATAATGTCTAGATAAAAAATCCTCAGAGTCATCATTATTAGCGCCAGCAGCGCCACCATGTCCAAATGGACCAGCTCCAGAAGTGCCAGCTCCAGAAGGGTATGGAGTAGCACCAGAACCACGGTACCAATTATAAGCGTTACCATGCTCAAAGAAGTGACGAACCGCCTCATCTTTATAGCGGCAGCTAGATACAGATTGATCTTGGGGAAGAGAAATGGCAGAATGACCATCCTGAGCAAATCACATATCCGTAAAGGAATTTGAGAGAGCCTAAAACCGACTGGCATATCGGAACTCGCGTTCCTTCGATGTGTCAGTAATAAACGTTCGCAAATCAGTAAGATGCTAGTGAATACCCTCATAAGATATAAGCTAGTCATGTGAAGGTGGACATGGAGCAGTAGGAGGAGTAGGAGGAACAGCTGCGTTGCGATGAGAAAGCTGAAGATACTTTGGCTCAGAGTCATGAGCACAAGTGGATATATCAATCTCAAAATGCTGAAAGATGATTGGAAGGATCATCGTGTAAGCATGGTTTCTGTTCCTTTTGCGACAACGACCCATCATCTAAATGATAGTCTTGGGGACAGAAAAAGGAATCCCCTTATGAATGTGGTAAAGAGCAGACATTTTAAGGGTAGTCACATCGTCCTTTAATGTAGATTTAGGCAGTATAGTAGAGTAGATGCGATGCAGAACGAACACGATCAAGAGAACAAAGTTTGTTCTTGAAGCTGTTTAAGGTCGTACCTACGAAAAATTTAAATTTCGTGATATCGTCTAGCGGAGCACCTTCATTTGGAATATCAAGGATTTTCGCTAAGTCGACGTCAATGAATTGAATATCGGTTCCGACGAGATGACTTTTCACAGTAAAAGTTTCAAGAGTAAAATTGCAATAAAATAAATGAATAGCATTAGTTGCAATTGGATATGAATGAGTAACAAGGTTATGCAATCCTATTGCTTCAAAATATATCCGATGAGCCAGAAAGATAGTCCATTTAATCGGAGCGCCGGGGCATATGTTGCGAATCGAGAAATCTGCATACCATAAAAGTGATTGATCATGGATTTGGAAGAAAAACTCATTGAACGGCCCGTCGTCCATTTGGATGAGTGAAAAGAGGGATTTAATTAGATCCGAAGACGAGGCCTCTTTACTAGCCGTCGTCTTGTTCCTCTTAAAGGGGTTGAAGTTCTTAGGCATTATTTCTGAAAAAAATATAGAAATTCACAAATTGAAAATGAGAGAAGGAGGAGGTTATACCTTCTGAGATTTGAGTATGTGGAAGAGAACGAGATACTCCGCACGAATCCAAAATTTGGATTGAAATCTCCAAAAGAATTGAGAGCAATGGGTTGGAAAAAAAACTAGGGTTTTGGAGCTCGAGCGTGGTTGCTTGCTGTATTTTGAGGGTTTGAAGGAGATGAATAGGAAGGGGCCACTTGATTCTGACCTAAAAGTACCCGACACAAACAGAACTCGGGCTAAATGCGGGCCGAATTCTGTCAGAGTTTGCATAGGGTTCAGTTAAGGTATTTTTGAGCAAACTTAAATGCAATACCACTTTGTATTCATCAATCCTTTTCAATTATTTAATTCCAAGTTTAGTTATTTTAAATTTTAATTAATATAATTAATATTATTTTACAAATTAAATTTTATTACGTATCTACTGTCTCAGATTAGCTGTAGGAGTACTATCCCAGCTAACGAAGGTTCACCGAAAAATGCTTAAATACCGTTTCACTTTAGCCGTAGCCATGGTGACAGAAGGCTTGTATCGAAAATAGTTTTGCATATTGAAAGATAATTAATAAAATAAATTAATTAATATTATTGACATATAAAATTTCTAATTCTCGATGTAAATAATTGAAAAGAACTTCTGCTAATAGTTTTGTAAAATATCAGTTAATTGGTTCTATGTGTCTACATATACAAGGTCTATATCTCCATTTGTTTGATGATCTCTAAGAAAATGATGCTGAATCTCAATATGCTTAGTGCAAGAGTGACTTATAGGATTCTTAGTCAAATTAATAGTGGTAGTGTTGTCACAAAAAATGGGTATGTATGAATATTGTAAACCAAAGTCTTTTAAGGTTTCCTTTAACCACAAAGTTTGTGCACAACAACGTCCTGCGATAATATACTCAGCCTCAGTAGTTGATAATGCGGCAAAATTTTGTTTCTTGCTTAACCAAGAAACTAGAGTCTTACCTAGAAAATGCCACGTGCCGCTAGTACTTTTTTTTATCTACTTTGTATCCAGAAAAATTAGCATTCGAGTAACCAATTAGATCAAAGGACGTGGTTTTGGGATACCATAAGCCGACAGAAGAAGTGCCTTTAAGGTATCGAAAGATACGCTTAACCGTGCACAAGTTTGATTCCTTAGGGTTAGCTTGAAAACGTGCACACAAGCGAACACTAAACATTATATCAGGGCGACTAGCAGTTAAATAAAGTAAACTACCAATCATACCACGATACTTACTTATGTCGACTAGTTTGTCTTGTTCATTAGTATTAAACTTGGTTGAAGTTGCCATCGGAGTGTCAAGAGGTTTGACAGTTTCCAGATCAAATTCTTTAGTAAGTCTTTTGTGTACTTGGCTTGATTAATGAACGTCCCATTGTTGGTTTGTTTGATTTACAGTCCAAGAAAGAATTTGAGTTCTACCATCATGCTCATCTCAACTCATTCTGTATACACTTTGAAAATTCTTGACTAAGTGATTCATCAGTATATTCAAAGATAATATCATCAACGTAAATCTGAATTAAAAAATTCTATTAAAAGATTTAATAAACAGTGTAGTGTCAACCTTGCCTTTTGTAAAACCGTTATCAAGTAGAAAAGAGCTTAAATGATCATACCAAGCACGGGGGCTTGTTTCAAACCGTATAAGACTTTCTTCAACTTAAAAACATGATCAGGGTTTTTGAAATCAGTAAAACCTGGGCGTTGAGCTACATAAACTTCTTTAATAAAACTGTTAAGAAAAGCACTTTTAATGTCCATTTGAAAAAGCTTAAAATTATGAAAATATGTAAATGCACATAACATGCGAATGGATTCTAATCTCACAACTGGGGCATAGGTGTCATCGTAGTCGATAACTTCCTCTTGGTTATATCCTTGAGCTACGAGTCGATCCTTGTTACGAGTAACTAAACCATTCTCATTAAATTTATTTCGGAATACCCAGCGGGTGCCAATGACCGGATGATCAATGGGCTTGGAAATAAGTTTCCAAACTTGATTCTATTCAAATTAGTTTAATTCCTCTTGCATAACATCTAACCAAAAATTATTGCTACATGCTTCTTCAATAGTTTTGGGTTCTAGCTGTAAAATAAATGTAATACTGGAAACTATATCTCTACTAGAGGAACAAGTACTTATACCCCTGGTAATCTTACCGATTACCAATTCCTCGGGATGGTCAGCCAAAAAATTCATTATTTTTGGTAGACTCTCAAGGTAGCTGGTTCCGACTTCTGGTTCTGTACGTGATCTGCTTGGAGGATCAGCTGGTGCCGTGCTTGAAGGCTCTACAGGTGCTTTACTTGGTGTACTGATGTCTTCATCATCATTGTCGATTGTCTGTTGATTCAGTTCGTCAAAAGTAACATTTACTGACTCTTCGATGATCATGGTCCTTTTGTTGAAGACTTGGTACCCTTTGCTTTTGGCCGCATAACCTAAAAATATAACTTCATCGGCCTTTTCGTCAAATTTCCTAAATTATCATTAGTATTAAGAATAAAGCATTTGCAACCAAAAATTTTAAAATAAGAAACAAATAATTTACTATCAAACCATAACTCATAGGGAGTCTTCTTTGATTTAGTCGAACCAGAACCCTATAGAGAACATAACAAGCTTTATTGGTAGCTTCAGCCCAAAAGTATTTAGGTAGACTAAACTGGTTTAACATAACTCTAGCCATTTCAGATAGAGTCTTCTTCTTACGTTCTACAACTCCATTTTTTACGGAGTCCTAGGACAGGATAACTCATACAAATAACTGTATGTGTCACAAAATTACTCAAACTCTATATTCTCAAATTTGCTGCCATGATCACTTCGAATACGAGTGATCATGAATCTTTTTCATTCTAAACCTTCTTGGAAAAGAAGAAGAATTCAGACTATGTATCATTTTTGCGTACAAAAAATATACCCACGTGTATATAGAGAAATCATCTACTATTACAAAAGAATATAACTTACCACCTAGGCTAGCAATTCTACTAGGCCCAAATAAATCCATATGCAGCAATTGTAGAGATCTAATGGTACTTACAACATTTTTAGACTTAAATGTGGAACGGGTAGTTTTGTTCTTTTCATATTCACTATATACCGTATCCTTCTTGAAAGTGATGTCCGCTAAGCTTCGTACCAACTTCTTTGTGGATAGTTTTGAAATTGTGTCCATGTTTGCATAACCAAGTCTCATATGCTATAGTTGTCTCTCATTATTCTTGGCGATTAAACATCTACCTGCTTTGTTAGCCTCTTCCAATAGATAGAAAACATTTATATTGTCTTCCCTAAACCTTCAAAGATAGTACTACCAATTGAGCTATCAACTATAGTATATTTATCTTTGACAAAGTTCATACCATAACCATGGTCAGCTAAATGGCTTATGCTGAGTAGGTTATATGTTAACTCGGTTACTAGACATACATCTTTAATCACAGGGTAGGAAGCCTTACCAATATTGTCGATACCTACTATATACCCTTTAAGATTATTACCGAAGGAGACACATCATTTTTCTTTTTTGACAGTGTTGCGAATAATAAAGCATCACCGGTCATATGCCATGAGCAACCGCTGTCGAGGATCCATTTGCTTCTAGCATGCGTAGGGTGTTCCACCTACAAAAGAATTTGCAGATGAAACTTTTGGTACCTATTTCTTGTAGGGTCCTAAAATATTAATCTTCAGTATCCATGCACATATCTTTAAATCAACAAGCTTTCTAACTCTACATGCAGGAAAGATATGACCAATGGTGTCGCAATAATAACATCTAGCATGTTGAGTGTTAGATGCAGTGTGTTGTGCATGATTGGTAGGTCTTAGTTTTCTAGTTGGATATTTATAAGAAAATGCATGCCTATTAGTCTTCTTGGGCAAAGGTTTGGTTGGGTTTGGTTTGACAGAATTGGGTTTGACAGTGTTACGATGTTTCGGTAAGTGACATGTGTTAGGATAGGAAGCAGCAATCTCAGGCTATTTTCCTAATCTAATTTTTCAACTTTTTGGAAGTGTCATACAAAGTATTGTAGTCAGGAGTGAGTGCATCATTTCTGACTAGTGCTTGCTGAAGACTTTTCTTCTCTTTGAGTAGGTCTTCCTCTAATTTGGTAATGGTTTTGTCTTTCTTTTCGGATAGTCTTGTGGTTTTGTGTAACTGTAACTTAACAGTAGAGAACTCACCTACCTTACTAGAATTATCATTACTTCTAACCTCAGCTAATAGGTCGGTAAGACTTCTTATTTTACCTTTGTACTCTTTGAGTACCTTCTTAGAGTTTTGGTATTTGTTACACAGTTTTCTGTAATCACCTAAGAGGTCACTAAAGGCTTCATCTAATTGTTCAAAGGTAAAATCATCATATGTATCAATCATGGGATTAGGGATTAGTGTTTACCTGATAAAATGCCATTAAGCATACATTTGTCGCGTCGTCTGATTGTTCATCTTCTGAGTCACTGGCTTCAGTTTTATACCATATGCTTGTGTTGGAATACCTTCTAGATATTGATTTCTTTAGGTAACCATTTGTAGGAACGAATTGTAAAGTGCAATACTCTAGAGGGAGGGGGTGAATAGAATAGGCAGCAAAATTTACCTAATTAAAAATATTAGTAACAAGATCACATATAATATATCACAACTAAGTAAATAAAAAGCAGAGATCCGAAAGCAAACACAAACACAAGGATGTATACTGGTTTCTCTCTCGTGAGGACTAGTCCAGTCGAAAGAACTCTAGCTTCCAGTTGAATCCACTATTAGAAAATACCACAAGTTTTCATCCGAAGTTCTTGTAACTTCTACAACGCGAGCTTTGATCCGAAGTACTCGACCAACTTCAATTGTGAAGTGTCTTTCTTCAATCAAGCCTCTGATTACAATTACTCTGAAACTTCTAGACCGTACCGTACTGGCAAATAGACTAGAGGATTGTAACTGGCTTAGAATTTGAAAAGGAAAGCTTTAGAACACTTTGGAAGACGTTTAAGCTTAGATAGAAGAGACGAGAAAGTGAATTGAAATGATTGAAATTCTTCTCTATTTATAGGTTTTCCAAAGACAGAATTCTGGCAGAATTCGGGCAGAATTCGGACAGAACTCTTTGAGTAAATCTCGACAGATAGCCATTATATCTGTAACTGCAGGATGACCAAGTTCAAAATCCAATGGACACTAACCGAACTTTGGCCGAATTCGGGCCAAACTTGGGCCGAATTCTGTTGGAGTTCTGTTAGGGTTTTTTGTAAATTGGTTTTTAGAATTTTTGAAAAGTCAGGCCGTTTAGGAAGTAGTTTGGGCTTTTGTAAGTAGGCCTATTTTCAAAATGAAAGGGTATTTTGAAAATGTTTCTAGGGTAGCCTATTTGCCAGTACGACGCAGTGTACATTGTATTCCTAGACTTAATAAATATAAAAAATACATTGATAAAATAGTAAAACTAAGAGCCCTTTGATGACGCCTTTCTTCTAATATTTGAGCAGACTTGAAGACGCATTTTTTTCTTGATGGCGGTCGTCCAAAGATAAACAGATCTGAAAATCTGAATACCATTCGGGGGCTTCACCCCCTAACCCCTACGGGAGACGCTGCCCCCCTCGACCCATGTCTGCTGACCGGGCAGTAAAACCCCCGATGTGAGGCCCCGAATAGGTCGTTGGACGGTTCAGAGAAATCTCCTTGTATAACATCGTCTTTGGACCATTTAATAATTCTCCATTGCATATGTCCTAGTTTGATCATGTTTAATCATGCTTACTACATGTCTGAAAGTACATGTTAGGCGAATAAAGCAGTATGATGCATTATGATACAAACATAGCAATAAGATGTAGAACATTAGGACAATGCTAAACTTAAGTAACAATATGATAGTAATTAGTGATGTTATTATGTTAAACTTAATTGATTAGCCATGTTCAAAAAATATGATACAATCATTGGGCTAACACCCTTGTCATACTTGTTGCTTTTCCTGGTTGATGATGATGCCGTTGGACAGTCTTTCTTGATGTGTCATTTTTTTTTGCACCGTAGCAGATTGGATCTTCTTTATTGTTGCTATTGTTGTTGTTGTGCTCTTTTATTCTTCTGTTGAATCTCATAAACTTCTTGAACCTTCTTACTATGAGAGCTTGATCTTCAGATTCAGAGTCACTGTCGTCGGATTCATCTTCGACAGATCTTCTGTGTTGAGCTTTGAGAGCGATCGACTTCTCCTTTGGTACAACTTCTTCAAAGTCTTAAAGTTTTAGCTCATGAGTGAGTAGCTTACCCATGAGTGTTTCTAGAGACATAGTTGTGAGGTCGTTTCTTCAATGATTGCCGTAGCCTTTGGAATCCAGTTCTTTGTGAGGGCTCGTAGAAGTTTGTGAATCTTCTTATGGTTATTGTATTTCTTGTCTAATGAAGACAGAGGGTTTACAATATCCAAAAATCTTGTAAACATCTAAGTGACAAAATTGTTTGGCTTCATCTTGAACGCCTCATACTCCTGAGTAAGTCTGTTGATTTTTGACTCCTTGACTTATGTCGTGCCTTCGTGAGTAACTTTGAGAAGTTTCCACACTTTATTTGATGTTGAGCATGTAGACACCCTATTAAATTTAGTCATGTCTAAGGCAAAAAATAAAGTGTTAATAGGACGTGCGTGAAGACTAGCCTGTTCCTTTTCAGCTTCAGTATACTTGTCATGGGGTTTCTCAACCAACTTTCCATCAACAAGAATACGTGCAGGCTTTCTATAGCCATTAATCATAATAGACCATAAGTCAAAATCTAGAGATTTCAAGAAGAAACTCATGCGTGTTTTCCAGTATATATAATTTATACCATTAAACAGTAGAGGTCTGTTTATGGCCTGGCATTCACTTGTGAATTTCACAGTTGCCATATGTGATATAAAGTGATCTATGTTACAGCAGTATAGATAAAAATATAATAGTTACCTTGCTTTTCCTGTATAAACTGCTTTGACACCAATTTTAGGAACGAAATGTAAAATGATATACTCTAGAGGGGATGAATAGAGTAGGCAGCAAAAAATTAGCTATTTAAAAATGTTAGCAACAAGATCACAGAATATATATCACAAGTATGTAAATGAAAAGTAGAGATCAGAAAGCAAACGCAAACAAAACGATGTATACTGGTTTTTCTCTTGTGAGGACTATTCTAGTCGGAAGAACTCTAGCTTCCAGTTGAAAACATTATGAAAAAATATCACATGTTTTCATCCGAAGTCCTTGCAACTTCTACAACGCGAGCTTTGATCCGAAGTACTCAACCAACTTCAATTGTGAAGTGTCTTTCTTCAATCAAGTCTCTGATTATAATCACTCTGAAACTTCTAGACCGTATCGCACTAGCAAATCGACTAGAGAATTGCAACTGGCTTGGGATTTGAAAATGAAAGAGGTTAGAACACTTTGGAAGAACGTATTAAGCTTAGAGAGAAGAGAAGAGAGAGGTGTATTGAAATGAGGGAAATTCTTCTCTATTCATAGTTTTTCTAAAGGAAGAATTCGGAAAAAATTCGGGCAGAATTCAGACAGAATTCTTTGAGAGAATCTCGACAAATAGTCGTTGTATCCGTAACTATGGGATGACCAAGTTCAAAATCCAGCAGACACTAAAAGAACTTGGGCAGAATTCAGGCCGAACTCGGGCTGAATTCTTCTGGAGTCCAGAGTTTGATTTTTGGGATTTTTGTAAATCAGATTTTGGTCTTTTTGAAAAGTTTAAAGGCAGTCAAGAGCATTTTGTAAAATGGGCTATTTTCAAAATAAACGATATTTTGAAAATATTTTGGGATAGCCAATTTGCCAGTATGACTTAGTGTACATCGTACTCCTAGACTCAATAAAATATGAAAATTATATTGAATATGAAATACAGACTCATGTGGCAAAACAGATTCAATCTTGAACAAAACGGTAGCAGTTCTCAGCAATCGTCCAAGTAGCCCTTATATCGAGACATGGTTAGATCAATTATTAAAATTAGGTTCGACCATGACCAATGGGCCAACACAAAGTTGGTTATACTTATACCTGATGCATACCAGAGTTGGTTGTTCGTCAAACGATGCTTCGACGAGGGAGAAATAAATCTGCGAAGTTGGCTCCACGAAACTGTACAAAAATAATACAATTTAAACGGTCAACTTAGTGGCCGGTTTTGATCTATCAAATGATCGAATTAACAGTTAAAAATTTAGGTGAGTGAAGGAGTATATATCGAGATTGAGTCGAAAGAATCAGATCAACGATCCAACTGTCAGATTGTTCAGAAAATGCGTCCAAAGTTGCTGCGACAAAACAAAATTTTGGGCTCAAATTCACGTGCGTTATGACGGGATTTCGTGCGAAATGCATGAATCGACTGTGTTGTGCGTCGAAGATGTTGTAGATACACCGGGAGTGGGTCCTGGGGGTCATCGGGGTTGCGCGCGTGGCTAGGGGGTGGTCCGACGGCGGTTGGCAGCGGTGTAGCATCATGACTACTGCTGTCTCGTGCACGTGCGCACATGTGGAGCTGTTGCTGGTGCGCCGTCGTGCGCTCTATGCTGGCCGCAGCCGTGGCGACATGGGGGCCCGTTAGCGACGATTCTTCCTGTCAGGGTGGCGGCAGTGGCCGCTCGCCTAGGTGGTGGCGCGGTACCGTGCGACAATACTTGCAGTGCTGCTGCTGTTGCTTCTTTCGATCGAGGGGGATGGGTTTAGATATTAGGTTTTGGGTTAGGGGTTAATAATTTGGTTTAGTATTATATATTTGTATGTATATATAGGTATATAAAAAGTAATTCGTATATATATAGGATTCTTTATAAATCCAAGATATATATATATATATATATATATATATATATATATATATATATATATATATATATATATATATAAATCGAATAAAAATCTCAAAAAAAATAATATGTTTATATATCTATAATATATACACGGATATATATAAAATATCTTTTCATATATATTTTATTAGTGTAAATATCCATACATGTTTGTAGGTTACTAAATATTTATATATATAACAAATATCGTAATATAAATCCAAATATTAAAATATAAAAAATGAACAAATAAAAACAACTTCCAATAGGTAGATATTACCTATATTTCATAAAAGATTGTATAAGTGAAAATATAATATAAATAAATTCCTAACGTTTATTTAATTTAAATATCGAGAATAACTTTATTTACTCTATTTAATCTCGAATAAATTCATAAAATACTTAAAATTATTTTAGCAGTAATAAGGAGGTCATGTGTTTCAAGCATACATGCATATTTGGGTTTGGATTTGATTGGGTTACGAATAAAAATCTCGAAAAAAACAATATGTTTATATATCTATAATATATACACGGATATATATAAAATATCTTTTCATATATATTTTATTAGTGTAAATATCCATACATGTTTGTAGGTTACTAAATATTTATATATATAACAAATATCGTAATATAAATCCAAATATTAAAATATAAAAAATGAACAAATAAAAACAACTTCCAATAGGTAGATATTACCTATATTTCATAAAAGATTGTATAAGTGAAAATATAATATAAATAAATTCCTAACGTTTATTTAATTTAAATATCGAGAATAACTTTATTTACTCTATTTAATCTCGAATAAATTCATAAAATACTTAAAATTATTTTAGCAGTAATAAGGAGGTCATGTGTTTCAAGCATACATGCATATTTGGGTTTGGATTTGATTGGATTTTGAGAACCCAATCAAAAGAGATTGAAAATTATACGTAGAGGGATTTAAATTGGAAATGAAATATGTGGTTGCACAAAGTCCCATAGAATAATTTCAAAATAATCCCATGAGAATCTAACATTGGCTCAACCAAAGCTCATTGACATAGTTTGGATTCGGTATGATTTGTTGAACCGACATAGACTCCGAAGTCTATGATTTGGATCAATGTGCCATTTGAAAATAAATAGCACATAGGGACTCGATTGAGTGGCACATCCTTGGCATGTGTGTCTGTAGGACAGTTGAGCACCTCTAGAGGGGGGTAAATAGGGTGTGTGCGTGTGCTGCAAAAATAATTAACACTTAAAAAAAATAACAGATTATAAACTACGGTAGATGTAAGAGACAGTAAATTAAATACAGTAATCAAGAGATAGAACATCAAACTCAGTAAACACCATGATATATATAGGTTTCCCTCTTAGATGACTAATCCAGTCGCGACTACTCTTGCCCGGTGTTATTCTACTATTTGCAAGCTAAAAGAGAGCTTGCCGTCTCTTTACAACACCGTGCTTGATGACAAGCACATGACCGACTGCACAAGACCGTGCTTGGTGACGAGCGCACGACCAACTCCAACAAACTTGAGTACGAAAACTGAGAAGTTTTATGACTTGCGACCTCTTTACAACTCTGTAGACCAAAGACTCTAAATCGAACAAAATATTACTGGCTTTGGCTAAGAGTGGTATAGGCAAAATATGAAAGCTTTAGAATGATGAAAAATACTTAGGAAGAGAGAGAGAGAGAATTGTAAATGAGTGATTAGAAATGTGAAAATCCTTCTATCTTTATAGTATTTTTTCTGACCGAACTCGGACAAAGTTCGGGCTAAGTTTGGATGCTAAGATCTCGCAAACGAACGTTGCCTGCAGATTTGGAGGGAACAGAATTTCGAAAATCCCATGACCGAACTCGGTCAGAGTTCTAGCTGAATTCTGTCTAGGAAGAATGAGATTTTTGGGGTCTAAATTGTATAGGGTTTTTTGTTAAATAGATATGTGGAATTTCTGTGGGATTGGGTAGGCTTTTTGGATTTTGTGGACTAAGAAAACCTAAGCCATTAATATCCCGATCGATCTCACATTTTATATTTCCTAGACTCAATAAAGTAAATTTATAGAAGAAAATATAAAAGACTCGATCTGGATTTCAATGCAGTTCCTTTTGGATGATGATTTGATTGCTCTTTCTAGACACAGGATCTAGACGTATTGCTTTCTTTGATATTGATTTCAGTAACCTATAACACTTGTAGCATATTGTATATTTGCATATCGACCTAAGTTGTCGTTGATTTATCAAAATCAGGTATGACTATTTAGGCAATGGGCCAACAATCTCTTCCATTTTGATAATTAATAAACTTGCCTCTATACCAAAATATAACTAAGATGTAACTTTGAAATAATATACCTGACTTGTCGCAGAAATATGGAATTTAAAATTTTGTCATTTTGATTTTATGTATAGCTCTTTTTCCCCTTTTTTATGTACGCAAAATGAGTAGCTCCCCCGCAATATGTGAAGCCAACAATTTTACACAGACAAAGAAAGAAAGAGAATAATATCCATAGTAAACAAGTCATAACACAGTAAAACTAGTAGCAGTGAAAATGAAAAACTCAGATAGCATCAACTAGAATATAAAGAAAATACAACTAAAGTCCAAAAGCATAAAGTCATAACTGAAAGATTTTATGACTGCTAAAACTACTATATAAAAGTCCAACTATGAAAGTTTGGACTGCTACAAAGTGCAACTACATAGATCATCACTAGCAAAATAAAATCTCAAAAATCTAAACTGAAATCCCATATTACATCTGCGTATCATCATCAGCTGGAGGAGCAAGCGGCTGAGGATCGAAATAAGCAGTAGTCGGATCTAAGTATCCGAAGTGGTCGGATCATCAAACCTCGGTCCGTCAAAGCCAGGATGATGGATCATCGGTATAGGAGCTGAAGGGTGATACGCCAAATTCCAGTGCAGATCAGTAATGTTGTTCCTCATGACTTGAGCCTGTGAGGTATGGCGAAACTCAGCATCTACATAACTCTGATGACGTTGTCCAGAGAAAGTGACAAAATCATCAAAGTGCTGATAGAACTGAGGATCAAATCATGGAGCAGGAGCAGCCTGCTAGATGTATGTGATACAAAAGGTTGTGCCCCACTCTCCTAGAATCAATCATCCAAGCCATAAATGTCTTGGGGGCAGAGAAAGGAACACCGAAGTGAATATGGTACATGACAGACATCTCAAGAAAGGTAATCTCATCGGTAGATCCTTTTTTAGGAAGCAAGACAGAATAGATAAAACGATGCAACTCATAAAAGTTTTGATTAAGGTACTTTGTATACAACCTACCGCCCCGAGGGACTGGGTTAGGATGACACATTGCAGCCTTAATGGAATCAAGAGTAACTTCTTCGAAAAATTGAACTTTGTGAATTTCAACTAAAGTTTTGCCGACGTCAGGCATATAAAAATATTCACTAATGTCAGTCGAGTTGAATTCAATTTCATTTCGCCGACGCAAGAATAGATACTAATGTAGAGTTTTATTTGCATGTTGTAGTAAGTACATATGGACGACATTATCATAGATATTATCAGAAGTTTTAAAAAAATCTCAGAGACTTAAGTTTTCAAAAGTTGATGTGTACTCCGAGAAAATAGTAAAGTGGACGTATTGCCCGGGGCAAATTTTTCGATAGCGAAAAGCGTCAAACCAAGAGTCCGTTATTTCCAAACATGGAAATAAAGTCGCGTCATATTCCTCTTCGCCAATAGGGCTAGCAGGACTGAACACATTGACGGGTTCGTATTCAAAGATCGAAGATGAACCCGCCACAGAATCCACTTTCTTCCTTTTGAAGATTTTAGGAGCCATAGAATTGACAAAGGAGAAGGAAGAAGATATACCTTTAAGAGAAAGAAAAAAATGGAGAATGTCACCTTTTTGAGCTTCGTAGACCTAAAGAGAAGGGAGGAAGGAAGCTTGAAGGAGATGAAGTATGGAGTTTTTGTGGAGTTTACGGTGCTCGGATGGAAGAAATAGGAGGAAGAAGAATGGTTTATAAAGGGGCTAGGGCCAACTATACTGTTCTGGAAATTCGAACCGATGACAATCGAACATGGTGCGAACTCGGTTCGAGTTCCGATAGAGTTCGACCACTTGTATTTCTATTTTATTTTATGTATAATGAATAATAAATAGACTTAATAACATTTAATTCTTCAATTTAATAATATTTATTACTTTGGATTAGCTGTATGGGTTGGATCCCGGCTAGCGGCAGTTCGAAGACACTTGGCACCGTGTCGCTTAGACTTTTACGTCTTTTTGACATAAGTCCCCTTTCGACTTGTACCTAAAATAACTTCAATTAATTAATATCAAATTTTTAAGTAGTAAGAATTTTCATTAAACATAGTGCATTATGAATCTGAAAATTCAAGTATGCCTAGTTCACTTCGCAGATAATTGAAACGGTCTTCAGCCAGCGGTTTTGTGAAATTATCTGCTAATTGATTATCTGTGTCAATAAATTCTAAGCAAATATTTTTGTGTTGTTGGTGATCACGTAAAAGTGATGATGAGTCTTTATGTACTTTGTGCGTGAAAGACAAACATGATTCTTAGTTAAATTTATCAAGCTAGTGTTATCACAATATATAGAAATCTTAGAGTAGTACAGATTGCAGTCTTCTAGGATTTGCTTCATCCATAAAATTTGAGCACAACAGCATCTTGCGATGATATACTCTGTCTCATTCGTTGATGGTGCTACAGAATTTTGCTTCTTGCTAAACCAGGAGACTAAAACTTTTTTTAGAAAATAACACGTACTGCTGTTACTTTTACGGTCTAATTTGCATGCAGCAAAATTCGCATCTGAATAACCGATTAGGTCAAAAGATATGATTTTAGGATTCCACAAGCCTACTGTAGAAGTTTTCTTAAGGTATCGAAAGATACGCTTAACGGCGTATAAGTGTGATTCCTTAGGATTAGCTTGATATCTAGCACAAATGCAAAGCTAAACATTACATCAAGATGACTAGCAGTTAAATATAATAAACTACCAATCATACCTTGATACTTACATTGGTTGACTAGTTTTCCACTTTCATCAATGTCAAGCCATGTTGATGTAGCCATTGGAGTTTCGACAGGCTTTACATTGTCGAAGTCATACTTCTTCAGTAAATCCTTCGTATACTTAGCTTGGTTGATGAATGTTTCATGAGAATGCTGTTTGCTGGAGTCCTAGAAAGTAGTTTAGTTCTCCCATCATGCTCATCTCAAACTCACTATACATACACTTAGCAAATTCTTGACAAAGTTTTTCGTTAGTCGAACCTAAAATGATGTCGTTTATATAAATTTGCATAAGAAGAATATCATCATCTGAAGACTTGATAAATAAAGTAGTATCAACTCTTCCTTTTGAAAATCCATTTTCAAGTAGATAGGCACTTAGGCTTTCAAACCAAGCATGAGGTGCTTGTTTGATTCCATATAGTATTTTTCTAAGTTTGAAGACGTGATCGAATTTTTGAAAATCTTCAAAACCAGGGGTTTGTTTCATAAAAACTTCTTCTATTAAAAATCCATTTAAAAATGCACTTTTTACGTCCATTTAAATAGTTTTAAATTGTAAAAATATGCAAATGCACAAAACATGCGAATATCTTCTAGTATAGCAACATGAGCATATGACTCGTCATAATCAATACCTTCTTCTTGATTATAACCTTGTGCCACTAGACGTGCTTTGTTGCGTAGAACTTGCCCATCCTTAATTTATTTTAGAACACCCATTTGGTACCAATTATCGATTGACCAATAGGTTCATGAATAAGTTCCCAAACTTTGTTTCTCTCAAATTGATTAAGTTCCACTTGCATGGCATCAATCCAAAATTCATCATTAAATGCATCTGCTATTGTCTTAGGTTCTACTTGAGATATAAAAGCTACATTAGCTGCTATATCAGTGTCTTTAATAGAAGAACGTGTACTTACACCTTTTGATGTATCACCTATGACGAGCGTCTCTAAATGGTCTGGCAAGAATTTTTAAGATTTGAATATCTTTATTAGACTTTCCACAGGGCTTTCTTTGGTAGCAGTATCTTTAGATGACTTGGATTTATTCTATGCATCTTCATCATCATTGTCGCGAGATCTTTGACTATTGAGCTCATCAAAGGTAATGTTAATAGATTCTTCAACAATCATAGATGTTTTATTAAAAACTCTATATCCCTTACTCTTAGCAGCATATCCAAAAAATATTTCTTTATCTGCTTAGAGTCGAACTTCCCCAAGTTGTCCTTGGTGTTCAGGATAAAACAACGACATCCAAAAACTTTAAAATATAAAATATTTGGAATCCTTCCAAATCCCAGTTCATATGGTTTTTCTTCGAGATATGTTGAATCAACACCCTATTTAAAACATGACAGGATGTATTAACAGCTTCTGCCCAAAAATATTTAGGAAGATTATGCTGATTCAGCATGACTCTAGCTATCTGGCTTAGAGTACGATTCTTCCGCTCCACAACACCATTCTGTTGGAAAGTTCTAGGATAAGAAAACTCGTGGTAATATCCACTATCATCATAAAACTTTTTGAAATCAGCATTTATGAATTCGCTACCATGATCACTTCAGATACGAGTAATCATGAAGCCTTTTTTGTTTTGTACCTTTTTATAAAATATCTGAAATTCAAAAATAGCATCACTTTTATTTGATAAAAAGTAAACCCATGTATAATGAGATAAATCATCATCAATCACAAAGGCATAGAGCTTACCGCCAAGACTAGCGACTCTACTAGGATCAAACAAATCCATGTGAGTTAACTGCAAGGGCCTAGAAGTACTTACCGTATTGATAGATTTAAAAGTTGACCTAGTTGCCTTATTCATTTCATAATCAGCACATACCATGTCTTTCTTGAATATGATTTCGGGAGTCCTTTTACCAACTTTTTGGTGCATAGTCGTGAGATAGTATCCATATAGACATGTCCCAGCCTCACGTGCCATAGCCAGCTTTTATCTTAATTTGCTACTAGGCACCTTCCTGCATTGTTAGTACTTTCTAAAAAAACATAAATGTTTTCTTCCTTAATCCCTTCATATACGAGATTATCCGATGGCATTTCATATATAGAGCATTTGTCTTTTATAAAGTTGATACCATAACCATTATCTGCCAAGTGACTTATGCTCAGTAGGTTATGTTTCAACTCCGTAACTACACAAACGTCTTTTATTACTGAGTAAGGAGACATACCAACTATGTCATTTCTAATTATATCACCTCTTAAGTTATTTTTGAAGGAAATGTATCCTTCTTTCTTCATCGACAACATAGTGAATAATGATGCATCACCAGTCATGTGTCGCAAACATCAGCTATCGAAGATCCACATGCTTCTAGCATGATAGGGTTGAGGGTCCACCTACAAAACGAGTAGATGAATCCTTTGGTAACAATTTCTTGAAGGGTTCATTATGATTAGTTTTAGGTATCCAAATAAGTGTCTGATTGTCAACAAGCTTTCTTGCTACACAATACTGTGATATGTGTCCGTGAGTACCACAGTACGTGCAAGTAAGTTTTGAAAAAGTGCTCTTTATTTCTGTATTGACATGCATTTGTGTCTTATGTGAAAATCTATATGTGAAAGCATAATTATGATTAACGTATTGCTTGTGTACTTTCTGTGGTTTAGTCCTTTTAGTTGTATGCTTAGCATTAGGACTAACCTTAGGCTGTGTTACAGGAATGGCCTGTTTGCCTTACTTTATCTCTAACTTTTTAGATACCGCACAAGATTCCTCAAATTTGGCAGTCATATCAATGAGTCTTTGCTCTATGACTAAGTGTCTCTTCTTCCTTATGTCATAAAGTTCTTGTATTTTGACACAGTCTTTTTCTTTCTCTTCGATGGTGAGGTTAGCCTCATGATAGTTTACTTTAAGCTTGGCTACCTCATCTATGTTACCGACAGCAGATGTCTCTTTAATATCTTCGAGAAGATTAGACAATCTTGCTACTTCGGTTGTGTATGCCTTAACCTCTTTGCAAGATTGCTTGTACTTGTCTAAGACATTTATGTGTTCTTCAAGTAGTTCGCTAAAGGCTGTCTCTAATTCATCGAAAGTAAAGTCATCATATAGAGGGGTAGAAGATACCTTATCGAATGCCATAAGACATACATTGGTAGTGCTGCATGGTCTATCTTCTTCCTCTGATTCACTTGCATCACTTTCATGACAGAGGCTTGTGTTTGCATACTTTTGACCTATTGTAGCTTTTTTGCTTGATCTATCATAGGGACTGCTTTTCTTTGACAGTGGACAGTCCTTCTTCATATGTCCTGAATTTTTGCATCCAAAGCATATAGTTTCTTCTTCATTACTTTCATGGAAGCCTTTCTTCTTTCAGTTTGATCTCTCAAACTTTAAGAATTTTCTGAAGTTCTTTACTAGCAGGGCTCACTCATCACCACAGGATGTTTCTTCGTCAGAATCATTATATGCAACTCTTTCGGTTTGTGCTTTGAAGGTGTAGCTCCCCTTTCCGAAAATTTTTGAAATTTTTTTATTATTTATTTGATTTAAATATGATTTTTAGAATTTTATAAATAATTAATTAGTTAATTATTACGGTAGATGACTTTAGCCATGGTTGAGTTTTGGAGTACAAGATGACTAGGAATCATGGCATGGATAGTGCAGCGGCGTACCTTGACTAGTGTATTAGCCATAGTAGGGATGGCCGAGCCATAAGTGTGTCCCAACTAGGAAAACCAGGCCAAGTTGCGACTTGACCTTTAAAAAGAATTTAATTAAGTTATTTATTAATTTAATGACTTGTAGGAGACCCGGTTGTGTCGATTTAGCTCGGACTAGACCCGAACCGAAACCGAGCCCATATAATCTTGTAGTGAGGCCAAAGACGTCCATGTAGACGTATGTATTGCATTTATTAATTTTGAATGTCCAAATAGGCATTTCATATATAAAGGATTTATATATATATATATATATATATATATATATATATATATATATATATATATATATATATATATATATATATATATATATTTTATTGTTATTGAATTGATACTCCATTTTAGAAATAGAATGAATACCATACTTAGCTACCCTTGTGCAGTTGGCGATATTTAGGCTATACATGCAATTTCAATACATCTAGTATTGAATCACGGTATTTTGTTCTCCTACATTTTGTTATTAGTATTGTTATGATAATTGATGTGTGTATATATGTATATAATTATTATTGGTTATTTTCTATTTTTGATAACAAATATATTTTCTGTGTACATATGGTTATAATAACTCTATACTAGAAAGATGTAATATTATGATTTTTGGAAGTATTATATCATGTGTATATATATGTATATTCAATTATATAGGCATATAAATATATATCAGAATTTATTAATGTGTATTCATATATACATGTCATATATAAATATAGGTATATATGTGTATGTATACATATAGGTGTATATGTGTATGTATGTATGTATACATATATATACATATAACATATATATATATATATATACATATATATATATATATATATATATATATATATATATATATATATATATATATATATATATATATATATATATATATATATAATATATATATATATATATATATATATATATATATATATATAAAATAAATATATATATATATAAATATATATATATATATATATATATATATATATATATATATATATATATATATATATATATATATATATATATATATATATATATATAAGTGTGTGTGTATATACATATGTATATATATAGATATACACATAATAAATAAGAAGAATAAAAACAAAACCCAACAGCAGCTAACCCAGCCCAGGCCCGAGCTCCCCAAGCCCAACCCTCCAAATCGCGCGCACAAAGCAATCCCAGCCCAACAGCTCGGCCAAACCGCAGCATATAACCCTAACCCCTCTGTTGACAGCGGAACAAGATCGAGAGGGAGGGAGGAGAGTAGGGAAATCAAAACCCTAACCCTATCCCTCGACACCCGCCGTCGTGCGCCACCAAGGGTCGCCGGAGAGCCACCGCAGCGCCGCCGCAGCCCTCTGCAACCCGCAAGGAGAGGGATACCCTGTTTTAAACCTGACCACTCAGGTACCGACTTCCCAATCAAAGTACTTCGTGTATTCTCCATTAATTTTGATTTCGTAAGTTTGTATAGAAACCCTATATGACCCTTTAGAAGTCCCCGCAAATAAAATTCGATGGGGACAAGCCATCGCTCCAGTAAATCGATGCAAACATCGAAGAAAACTATTTCAAAAACAGTTTTCGAAACAGTCCAAGTGCCTCAGTTGGAGAATCGATTCTTGTCAATTCCTCGACAGTCTCAAAAATCTAATTAGACCAACTTAAAGACAACATATAGGGCTTCATAACCTAATTTGTAACTTCGAATTTTATCAACAGTATGCAGAGATAATAGTTGGTAAAGTTCCACAAAAACCTGTTTACAAAAATATAGAATTTCAAAAAAATCCTTCGATACGACGTACGTTCCGCCAATCCGGGTGACGTGGTCACGAACCGAAAGCATCGAAAGGTGCGTATCGGCTTCGTGGACATGTTAACTTTGATGAAATTCAAATTTGTCGCGTGTGCGTGACAAATTTGATGCGTATCTGTCAACATTCACCGTATCGACCTATGTGCAAATTTCCTAATTACTTTGTGCACGTTTGTCAGATCGAGACAAAACTTGTGCCAACAGGATCGTATTATTTTTCTGGTCCTGTAATCCAAGTTTGGTCCAATTCTGAGACAGTTGATCGGATCGTCATTTTGCGGGCCCCACGGTCCGACTCAACGGGCGATTTTGTGCATGGCCCGCCGAAATCCAACTTTGGACATACGGTTGGGTTCGTATCAAAAATTGAACCTGTTGACATATAGTTTGACGACTTTAGAGATCATAGACTCTGACATGCTTTTCGGTGCAAAGCGGGTCCAACGACGGACACCGTTTTGACCCAAAATTAGCGTTTTGCCCCTGTGTCCAGAATTTGACTTATGGACATGTAATTCTAGCTAATTTGACTATTCTAAAAATGTTTATAATGTTTATTTCAGCATCCGGAGACTTCTGCATGTGTTGACTGTTGTGGCTCACTGAGTGGTGTAGTATTATCGATTTCACCAGCACATGACCTTAGGCGAGTACATCTCGAATAGTTTTTATATTAGATTATCTCTATGAATCATGTACGTAGTAGTGTTTTATATTGATCTTTTATTGGTTCTTGACACGATGTTACACAAGATAGTAGTTGTGGATTCTTTACATGGTGTTCGTGACCAATCTACTACCGTGTTCGTGATCTGTTTGGATCTATGAGTACTAGTCGGGCGGAGAAATACTCTATACATGTAAAGAAACCCAAATTATTCGTGCCTAATAGCAATCGCACACTTCACGTGTCGCATGCCGGATCTTATTCGTGCCTAATAGCAGTCGCACATTTCATGTGCGGGGTGCCAGATTTACCCTTAGCCGTTTACATGTCGAAGTAGTATTTCAACTCACTAGATAGGTACAGTATCTGGTTCTACAGTATAAATTGCTGGCTACAGGTCTTCTCTATTTTTATTACTCACTTGCCTTGTTTCCCACGCTCAGTTTCAATATTATTTACAGATTTATGGATTTTATCATTTATTGAATCTGTTGTGAGATTGTACTCGTTCTATTTCTGACTGCAAACCAACATTTTTCAGGTTAGCTGTGGCTTCACTTAGCTTTGGGAGATACGGGTGTACTTGCAGACAAAAATATAGAAATATATAGCAGTTGTATTATTTTCATTAATTGTGAGATCTTTGTATTTTCTTTAATTATAAATATTGTAAATTTTGTAATCAAATTTAGAAACGTGAAAGAGCAATAAATATATATTTTGTGATTTTGAGCATATTGGCCATGACAGCGTTCTACCGCCGACTCAACGGCGTATGCTGGCTTGGACACATCTCGTATCCGAAAAGCCGGTGCGGGTAATGACAAGTTTTTATGGTGGCCCATGTAGGTCTGTTTTCGTAAAAGATTACGAACTCGTGATAGTACTTAAGTTAGTCATACTATTGTGAGCCTGCGACTAGGAAATGCTCATTCACAACTAGGAGTAAATCAGTTTTAAGAGAATGGTTAGGACTAGGAGTCCCTAATTTAAATTGACATTTGGGTAGTTGAGGTTGCTACATAGGTCTCCCTAGATGACTTTCATAGAAGGATACACTATCACATTTTGATTCGACGATATTTCTCAGGAGGGTAGATTCGTAACATCTTCCCGAAAGTTTAAAAAAATATTCTTTTATTTATTTGTTTGAATTAAAATATGATTTTAGAATTTTATAAATATTTAGTATAGACGGCCTTAGTCACGGTTAAGTTTCGGAGTGCAAGATGACCCAGAATTTTGACACTGAGAGTGTAGTCGAATGTCTTGACTAGTGCTCTAGCCATGGTAGAGGAGGCCGAGTTATAGGTGTGCACTAACTAAGAAAACCAGGCCGAAGCGTGACATAACCCTAGGAATAATTCAATTACTTATTATTAAGAATATTGGCTTTTAGAAGACCTGGTTGCCCCAAACTAGCCCGAACTCAACCTAAGTCCTAGTGGTCATGTAGAGCGACCAACGACGTCCATGTAGATATATAGATGTGTATATATTTTGGTAGTGAATTTTTAGTATTGAAAATAATTTCTATAAATTATATATTGAATATAATATATGTTTTATTGCTATTTAAATTTATATTTTACTTGGAAATAGGATAATCTTCTCTTAGAATGATATTTGGAATTTTTGAGATTTACTGAGGCTATATACTTGTGTATAAATATATTCATAATAGGTAGACATAGTGCTTTATACATATTTTTCCTTCGATCTTGAATATTAGAGAAATATAAATTTAAGTTTATATTCCTTTTGCCTTCGGTCATTTTTTGCTAATCATGATCATTTGTACAATTTTATCTTATGTCTTTTCTAAACGTCACCATATCATAAGTTTGTATCACTTATATTCTTTTCCTTGGACCTAGAAAAAAAATTTAAAATAATAATAATAATAACTTCTCACTTGATTGTCTATTAATCTCGAGTTAAGATTTTGGATTCAAAAGTTTCCTCCCAATCGTTGAATATCTGTGAAATAAGGATTATAAGATTTTTTTACTTATTTTGACTTTGATCATTATCCTTCCTAATCAATTATTTTTCTTTTCAAGAAACTGACCTTATACTTGAAGAATAGGTACTTATACTTTTCTATCTTTATTAACTTGTATGATATTTTAAACTCCTTTGATATTCTTGGAGATATAATTGGAATAATTTTGATGACTTGCGATGACAAGACAGCAGCGCACTGTCGTCACTTATTTGAATTATCGAGACTGCGGGTTCACTGCAGCCAGCAGCGCACTGGCGTGGCATGACCCCTAAGTTGAAATAATTCCAAGTAAGCGTGGGTGATCGAAAATTATTAGAATTATGTCTTGGTCGTCTTACTTCATCCTTGAGTTATTATGTCAAAATTAGATAGAGTTGATAGGGTATTCGTTACCGTAACATAGCTTGAGTTGTGGAATCGAGGGTTCAATACAGCTAGCTGTACACTGGCGAGGCATAAATTCTTGATAAAATGACTTCGATTATGTTTACGAGTTTCGAATACCATAGGGACTGTGTCTTATTGGCATATAACTATTGAGTGTAGAAGGATGAAAAATATTGCTTTTAGTCCCACGTCGGAAAGGAGAAGAAGAAAGGGCTCATTCCATTCTATAAATAGAGCCCCCTTTCCTCCTTTGAAAAGAGCACCAACTTTTCTTCCCTCCTTCCAACTTGGACTCTTCCTACTACGCACCTTCGGGTGCTAAGTCGAAGAAGTCTAGGGCAGCACGGGCTCGTCAAGCTCAGTCAGCTGTCCCAACCTCTGACCATCAAAGCGTCCCGCTAAGCGGGTCTCTAATGAAAAGTTGTACAGAACCGCCCGTATCCAGCTCCCGGCAGCAAACAGACAGGGTGGTTCTCAAGAGTCTTCCAACAATGATCAAGGGCAAGTACTTTTACTAGTCCCGCATCGGGGAGCAAAGAGGATACCTACGCACTTGTTACTCCCATTTCCCGTTATACGTATTTTCAGGATACGTATACGGATTTTTGACAATTGTCAGGTGGCCCGTATTTTTACTTATCTTGCTTAGCTTAGCCTTGGTTTAAATCTTGACTTGATTGTTCAACTTGGTTCAACATGACTTGGCTTGGCTTGGTTTGGTTTATATTGGGTTGAGATGAGAGGGGTTGCTATATAAGTCAACTTCTTCTCTCTCCTCCATTATTTTGCATTTACTTCTTCATCTTCTTCATTTACTCCTCCCACCTACCAAGCCTAGGCAAGTGCAACTTGCTTCATGATGGATCTCAAGTTTTATTGTTCCATTTCCTCCCTTACTTCATTCTAAGCCTCTTTAGAACTTGATATTTTTGGATTTGATGGACGGATTCTTATAGATCTAAGTTTGTAATCTTTTCAGTTTTTTTGGTTTTGATCTCTAAAACTTGGTTATTTTCAAAATCTAATAGTTCCATGTTGTAGAAAATTCAATTCTACCCAATTTTGGCTTTTGAACCGCTTGATTTTGACTTCGTATGTGAAAGTTATGCCATTTTCATGTTCATGGGTTCCCCACACCTTTTGGTGCTGTTGGGACGATGAACAGTGCCGCGCGCCGTGCTTGAGCGCAACGTGCGCCGTGGGCGATTTTGCCCGCGCACAATGCGCAGGTTGCGTGCCGCACGCCCGCGCACTTCTCTGCCGCGCGCCCGCGCGCCGCGCATGCGCGCAACGTACGCCGTGGGCGATTTTGCCCGCGCGCAATGCGCAGGTTGCGCGCCGCGCGCCCACGCACTTCTCTGCCGCACGCCCGCACCCCGCGCTTGAGCGCAACGTACGCCGTGGGCGATTTTGCCCGCGCACAATGCGCAGGTTGCGCCGCGCTTGCGCACAACGTGCGCCGTAGGCGATTTTGCCCGTGCGCAATACGCAGGTTGTGCGTTGTACGCCCGCGCACTTCTCTGCCGCGCGCCCGCGCACCGCCCTTGTGCGCAACGTGCGCCGTGGGTGATTTTGCCCGCGCGCAATGCGCAACTTGCGCGGCCGTGCACCCACGTACCGTGCTTGCACGTAACGTGCGTCGTAGGCGATTTTGCCCGCGCAACTTGCGCGCAGGTCACTCCAAATGACTGTTTTTGCTTCTTTGAGCTGTTTTGTAGCTAAAATCTTGAAAAACTCAAAACATAAAAGTTGTAGATCTTTTTCTTGGCTTGAAGAATATGTCACTAGTTATTTTGTGCAAGTTTCTCTCATTCATGATAATGTAAGAATATGACACGATAGTGGCCCGCTGTGGCGTACTCTTGACAATTAAACTGACGGTATATCTCGACATGCTGTTATGACAGCTAGCCTGACATGAGAAGTATGTAAGACCTGGACACCGTGGGCGATTGTGTTTGTACAAATAAACCAGTACTGTGTTGCATCATGTCTAGGATAGGGATCCCTGAGTACCATGGTCAGGGATACCTACAGTAATTGACTAAGGCTAATAAACTAGGATAATTCAGTAGACATGAAGAGATTCCCCGCTAGATTGATAGAGTTCCCGATGGCCGATTATGATGCGGTCTTAGGGATGGATTGGTTGAGAGACCAGTATACTAGGATAGACTGCCATATTGGCAGGGTTATTTTTAGCATTCCAGGCGAGCCAGAGTTTTTCTTCTTCCGAGGCGAAGTTGAACCTTCTCTACCAGTATTGCGGATGGCAGTAGCAGAAGCAGTTCAATTTCCCAGAGTAGTCGAGGAGTTTCTAGATGTTTTTCCAGAAGAGCTTCCAGGAATGCCGCCAGAGTGGGAGATCGAGTTTACCATCGACTTGATTCCCGGAACAGCCCCAGTGTCAGAGAGAGTCTACAGGATGGCGCCGTCAGAGCTAAAGATATTGTACAAGATGATTGAAGAACTTGGAACCAAGAGATTCATTCGTGCTAGTGGATCGCCTTGGGGAGCCCCGATGCTTCTTGTAAAAAAGAAGGATGGTACGTCAAGATTATGTGTTGATTATCGTACCTTGAACTCAATGATAATCAAGAACAGATACCCTCTCCCGAGGATAGATGACTTGTTTGATCAACTCAAGGGGGCAGAAGTATTCTCGAAGATTGACTTACGGTCAGGATATTATCAGATCAGAGTCAAAGAGTAGGACATCCCAAAGACAGCGTTCAGATCTAGGTATAGACATTGGGAGTTCCTTGTTATGCCATTTGGAGCAACCAATGCGCCGACTGTATTCATGGACCTCATGAATCGTATCTTCATGCCTTATTTGGATCAGTTCGTGATTGTGTTCCTAGACGACATCCTAGTCTACAGCAAGAGTGAGGTGGAGCATGAGCAGCATCTCCGTGTGGTTCTTCAGATTCTCAGAGAGCACCAGTTGTATGCCAAGTTTAGTAAATACGAGTTCTGGCTTGATCGCATTTCGTACTTGGGCCATATCATCACCAGAGGAGGAGTTGAAGTGGATCCCCAGAAGATATTGGCCATAGAGACGTGGCCAGCACCTAGCACCGTCGCAAAAGTTCGGAGTTTCCTAGGATTGGCTGGTTATTACCGACGGTTTGTATCAGACTTTGCTCGAATTTCAGTACCATTGACGCAGTTGACTCGCAAGGATGTACAGTTTGCTTGGACAGCAGAGTGTCAGAGTTCATTCGAGGAGTTGAAGCGAAGATTGATGACGGCACCCCTTCTCACGCTTCCAGATGGAACCGAAGGATTTTTAGTATATTGTGATGCTTCAAGCAGAGGCTTAGGATGTGTTCTGATGCAGAATAGGAAGGTAATAGCTTATGCATCTCGTCAACTTCGTGATCATGAGAGGAATTACCCAACCCATGACTTGGAGCTGGCAGCAGTAGTGTTTGCACTTAAGTTGTGGAGGCACTACCTATATGGAGATAGGGTAATGATTTTTACCGACCACAAGAGCCTGAAGTATGTTTTCATCCAGAAGGATCTTAACATGCGTCAGAGGAGGTGGCTGGAGTTACTTGTGGATTTTGATGTCAACCTACAGTATCATCTTGGAAAGGCCAACGTTGTTGCAGATGCATTGAGCAGGAGAGCCAGAGTTTATTTCCTAATAGCACAACTAGAGCTGTTAGCAGATCTTCAGAAGACGGGAATAGAAGTTGTCCTTTCTACTAGTGTGGCATTGATGGCCAGCATGCAAGTTCAGTCCACTATAATTGAGAGGATCCGGATGGCGCAGTCAGCAGATTCCAAGCTTCAGCGACTCAGAGCAGAGTGTGAGGCAGGACGAAGACCGGAGTTATGCATTCATGAAGACGGTACACTTCGACATGGGAAGCATCTTTGTGTACCCAGTGGAGATATCAGACAGAAGATCATGACAGAGGCTCACAGTTCGCAGTATTCTATTCATCCCGGCGGTACGAAGATGTACCGTGATATCCGTCAGCACTTTTGGTGGAATGGTATGAAGAGGAAGATGTTTGCCATTAAAATCGTTTGATTGCAAATCTTAATACAAACAGAACAGTGTTACAATATAGGACTTAGATGTAGTCCTAGGAGTACACTTTTGTTTAATATGGGTCCTAAGTGCCAATGGAGTGAGTGGTAATGCGTTGACTCCGTTGACGGGCTGACGACGGTTATCGGTTCTCTGAAGGTGTAGATTGCTCTGGGTGCTGGAGCCGGCTGAGAGGAGGAAGACGTTGAGTGTATGTATCTGCCTCTCTGATGATCACTGTCTGGATTGTTCGTATGTATGTCTCTGTGTCTCTGTAAGGAGGGGATGATTCCTCTATTTATAGCTGGGCCGGTTGACTGCTCATGCGCGCATATGTAGGATACGCCGGTACGTGGGGACGCCACGTGGAGATTGCTGATGGAGGCACATGGATGATGCGCCCTACTCGCAGGGTTGAATTCTTCATACTGCTGTTGTGAGCCGGCACGTAGCAGAGGAGAAGATCTTTCTGTTGCTGAGATCTTGGATGAGTTGAGTCAAAGGACACGTGTCGTCGACCCATGGCTCGGAGATCTCTGATTTGGTGGGGGATGATTTGGTGGGATGCGCCTTGTATTGGGCACATGATGAGATTTTGGCTCGTGACCTTTAGGAGTCACGAGCCGTTCTGGGCGCATGGCTTTTGAGGCGCATGCGAGCGACTTTCCTTCTGTCTTTCGGGATCAGAGATCAGTCTGGGGCGCATGGCTTTTGAGGCGCATGCAATGCTTCAACTGGAGACTCTTCTTCTGTCTTTAGAGATCAGTGAAGGGTCTGAGGTGCATAGCTTTCGAGGCGCATGCAGGTTTGGGCGCATGGCCGCGGAGGCGCATGCGGGTGGTCGAGTGGCCACGTGGCAGTAGCCGTCGGGATAGAGTCATGATGATGCTGACGTTGTGGACGCTTCGTTTTCTGCAAAAGCTGTCAGTCGTTCAGACTTGGGAAGGCGTGCTGCCAACTCTGTCAGTTCAGCATTTAATGTTGGTGACATTCGATGGACAGCTGAGTGGGCGCGACGGTTGACATTCCACTAGGCGTATGGGGGCGCATCCCCTTTGATGCGCTTGGTACAGGGCGCATCTGTTTGAGAGGTGTGATGCGCTGACTAGCCGGCGCATCCGACACGTCTTTGATGATGCGGCTGTTTCGCTTCTCGAGTGCTTTTAATAGCCATTTGGCTGAAGTCGAGGCGTCCGGTTCATCCATTTAATGTGAGTTTATTGTACGGAATTCGGAGAGCCATCCACTTGGCGCGTAGGTTTGATCTGCCCGGCCTATAAATAGTGGCATGGAGAGAAGGTTTGCTTTTCATTCCCTCACGTACCTCCAACATGAACTTGGGTTTTCGGGTGCATTCTGTTGACGAAGTGTTCCCGAGGGTGAAGATGAGACGCCATGTCGTCGTTGATGCTCTTGAAGGTGACTGTTACATCCAAAAGACGGAGTCGAGGGCTTCTGAGGCAGGCGGAAGGTGCATGTTGCATCCAAAGATAGGGATGCTCGGGCCTCGTCTCCGTTGTTCCGGAAGAGCCGTAGATCAGAGTGGCGGTGCTAGGCTCTCTCTTCCTTCAAAGTAGGTGCTGCCCACTCTGATTGTGTTGAAAGCTGCTCCTTTCGCCGTAATTTCGATCACGGTCTTCCTTGGCCTTTGGAGGCTCTTTCGAAGCCTCTCCTGGCCATAGATTTGCGGTGCCCTTCTCTTCCTTGGTTCCAGCTAGAGGGTTAAATGCTTTGTGTATCGAAGCATTTATCAGGTGAGCCTGGCTGGAAGAGCGGCACACCCCTGCTCGGCCAGGTGAGCCTGGTTGGAAGAGCGGCACATAACTGGGCTGCTGAAGGGATGCACATAATTGAGCTGGATGCACATAACTGAGCTGCTGAAGAGATGGCGGGATGCGCCTGGTTGGAGGCGTATGACATCTGCTGCGCCTAACTGGCAGCGCATGGTGACTGGCAGCGCATGATGACTGCTGCGCCTATCTGGAGGCGCATGGTGGCCGCTGGCTGTAGACTTAGGATCTTTCCTTTGTAGAAATTCTCCTTTGTACAACCTTTTCTAGACATGTAATAGACTTTTATATAAAAATAAAAAAGTCCTTCTTCAAATGTCTTTGGTTATTGACTTTGCTGTGAAGTATTCTGTGCGAGTCCTGGCGCATGTAGTGTCTGGCGCATGGTCTTTCTGGTTGTGAAATTCCATGCTTCTACAAGACCCCCTTCAAAGTTTTCAAAACTTTTGAATAAGTTTTGGAATACTTTGAATAAGAAGCATGGCGATCAGGGTGCATGACTGTTGGGGCGCATGCCTGTTCAGCCGTATGCTCTTCTCAATTAATGAATTTGATAATGCCTCGGTAACCGAAAAGATTAATGATGATCTTTTGGTTTTATCTGCTGCTATCTTCACAAGACCCGAGGCGACGGCTGAGATCACTCGTCATCGGTTCACGCGTGCGACCACGGCCTATAAATAGGTGAGAGGTGGAGAGAGAGAGTTCTTCTACTCTGTGCCTTTGCCTCCTTTAGAGTTCTTTCTTCAAAACCCTAACTTCTTCCTCTCTGTTAGAATGGCTCCCAAGACTCCTCGCGGCGGTGCCGGCAAAGGAAAGGGAAAGGAGAAGGAGCCGGTAGAGGCTGTCGTGAGTGACATTCCTCGCCCGCCTGTCGAAGTTCGGCCGGCGGTAGTCGGTGAGCTTTATTATCTCCTATCGATGTGGAAAACTTTCCCGCCGACGTGCATAGGCTCAGGCCTTTATCATGCACTGTGGCTTTAATTGCTGACGCGCATGGGTTTTACACCCTGATGATGCGCCGAAGCCATTGCTGACGCGCATGGGTTCACGCCCTGACGATGCGCCGAGGCTCTACCGCTAACGCGCATGGGTTTATACCCTGATGATGCGCTGAGGCTCCTTTTTCAGATGCGCTTAATACGCGCATCTGGCGAGCATGAAGCTCTGATCTTTGTGTTGTTTCTAATATCTTTGCATTTTTTTTTGTGTCAGTGTCGATGACTATCCCACTCTTGAACGAAGTGCTCCTGGACGCTGCATTCTGTCAGATGGGAGTAGATTATGATGAAGAGGTGATAAACCTAGCTCAAGCGGCTATTATGTTGGATCAGCATCCCGAAAGAATGATTCAAATTCTGGAACAACATCACGGGTTCCTTAAACAGATGATGGAACGTGGCATTCTGAAATCCGCCACTTCCGATAAAGTGACCTTCTTAAAGCCCGAGTTCCTGTTCGGGGACCGCCTTTCTTCTACTGAAGCCCAGGTGCTGAAGGTCAAAGAAGACTGGTTCTTTACAGCCAGGGGCGTGCATATGACCGTCAGGCAGCTTGAACGTCAATGGCCTTTGTTAACTTTCTGTCGACTTGCTTCTAAAAGGAGAATGTCCTGGGACATTACTCCATCTCAAGGAGGAGCGGTAACAGGCGTCATCAGAATTGATTCTTCTTCTGATCAGAGGGATACTCTGGTCGCCTCGCGAGCTGGTACCTTTTACACCTGGCGGACTCTTCGTCCTGGTAGTATTTATAGCGATGTTCCCGTCAATACTTTTGCCTTGGATGCTTCGACTTTTGCTCGTCGCATGTTGTTGATGGAACAATCATACCCTAAGAGAGAATTTCGGGTAGAGGGTTGGTGCCATTATGTTTCAAAATGGGACAAACTGACACACTGGATCCTGTCGTGGTTTCAGACTGAGCTCCAAGAGATTGGGCTGACCGCCGCAGTCCGTGCCACTCAGGCAGGTGTAGAGATTAACAGGCACATGTTCCTTGCGCTTTTGGAGATGTTTGATACCCATACCGGGACCTTCTTTACTCCAGTGGGGGAGCTAGGGCTCGCGCTTCATGAGATGTACGAGGTATCAAAACTCCCCTGGGGATCGGAACCTTACGAGGAATACTTCCCGACCAATGAAGAATTCCAGGTCTTGGGAGACAAAGCTGATGAGATGATGGCTGTCTTCAAAGAAGTAGCGAGTCATCACTACTATATGCAGAAGAAGGATAGGGGCGGGACGCAGCCTCATATGACTGCTTGGAGAGATCACATCTTTAGGCAGGACAAAGAGGATCCTTCCCATTTTTCTACTCCACCGGCACTTTCTCGCAACGAGGTGCTTTCTGAAATGAGCAGGTTGGGCGAGAAAAATCCCTTGGAGAACGAGGACCAGCAGTCGGATGAACGCTCCTATAGCTGTTTTTGGCATCTCACCTATCGGATGTCGCCAAAAGCAGTATTAGTCGCGTATCTTATGATTTGGCTCCGGGACCACGTCTTTTCAGGCGGGTCTGGCTCTGTAGAGAGGGTGACTCGGAACTTAATTCTGCCGGCCGTGAAGTTGGCCTTCGGCCGTCCTTTAGCTTTACTCCCCGCAATGGTGTGTAACCTGTTGCGGGGTCTTCGAGAGTTTGCGGGAGATATCGTTCACGAGCGGGGCAAAAACAACAACTTTTCGCGTGCCGAGCTGCCGTTTCATTATTTGATGGGGTGGTTAATTTTACACCATCCCAATGTGATGAGCACGGGTTCTGAAGAAGACCACAGGTCCGGAGATGCGTTCCTCCGGCGTTTCTACCGGAGGAATTGGTCGCACACCGGTGTCCCTGTTTGCAGGAAAGTTTTATCCCATCTTCAGGGATGGGAGATCGCCAAAGTTGGTCCTGTCTTCTCCGATTTTGAGGCCAACGAAGATCTGGTGGACTCGGGTGAGGATGCCACCACTCTGTTTCCATGGGGATTCCGCTGGCTGCAAAGTATCCGGCTGTCCCATTTAGTATATCGGAACAGGAACCAGTGTTACCTGGAACCGTATCTGCCGAACCGCTTTGCGAGGCAATTCGGGTATGCCCAATTGATGTTGGATAATCCCAGTATTACCTTGGGGTACGCTGGAAGTTTGCTGGATGGTGCACGAGCTTGGCATTACTATAATGCCGGATGTACTGGAGCCCGCATTATGCTCCCCGTCCAGAATCCGCGGCCGCCGATTCTCTACTCAGCCGCCAGATTTTACTGTGCTATGGCTGCTCCGCCCACCGGATATGATAGGAAGACCAGCTTTATTGCAGGCACCCATTTAGCGGCGGGTGCAGACACTTTGGCGAAGGCTCGGTCGTACCGTCCGCCCGAGTTGGGTCGAGGCGTCCCCGCCGTATCTACCGGAGGTCAGGGAAGACCCTCGGTTGATCAAACGAAAAGGGGTGCAGATACAAAAGTCGACTCTCCTGTATCAAAAAAGCAGAAGAGGGCGTCGTCACCGACGGTGTCCTCGGACTCCGCATCTGCAGAGGTAAGATGTCCTGTAAGGTTTGATTTCCAGTTCAGCTCCTTATGTAATCATGCTTTTCCCCTTGTTGTGTAGGAGCCGCTGATAAGAAAGCCTCGCACTCCAAAATTTGGTGGGAGCAGGCCAAAGGAGATGGTGGACTCGTCTGACATGCGTATTCCACCTACTATGATATCTCCCATGGAGGAGAATACCGAGGGTGTTGCTGTAGAGATTCCAGCCTCTCCGAATTATGTCAGACGAGAAGCTGAGGATGCAGCAGCTTCCGAGAAGATGAAGGCCACAGCGTCGGCCTTGGATGACGTTGTCGCGGATCCGCAAGAGTCTACTGCGGGGGCAACAGATATGGTTGAGGCAGAGGAGAGGGTTGATTCCCCTCCTTATCATGATGAGGGGAGGTCGGCTGGATCATTGCCGAGTCCTACCCCGACTTCAACCGTGGTAGTTGAGGCGGCTACCGATCAGGAGGTAGCGACAGATTCTGTCCCAGTGGAGGGACTTGATGACGAGACCCATCTGCCGGTCACAACCGCTGAGGCGGGTCAAAAGACGAGTGATAATTTCCCCATTCTGCCAAAGGAAGTACCAGTTGTCGATAGGACGTTGGGGGTAGAAGAGGTGGCCGTTGACGTCGGTGGTTCCTCCTGGCTTGAGAAGGGCGAGGGTGTGGAACCCTCTGTTGTCCCTCCTACTTGGGGTACTATTTCGACGCCTGCGCGGGCTTCCTCTGTTCCTTCGGCTCCTCGGGCTAGCAGTCCAGCCCCCGTTGATGAAGAGCTCATTGATACTGAGGTTCAAGCCTCGCGGGTTAAGGTTGGCGGATCTTCTTCCGGTCCGCAAACTGCTGTAGCTCCTCCAACTCCTGCTATGACGCCGCAGGTCCTGGCGGATGCAGACGAGTATGTGAAATTCCTCGTCGAGGGGGTATACAAAATGCTGCAGAAGGGTGTATCTGCTGTGATGGATGCCAATGGGAGCTTTACAACGGCAAGAACTTTGGCAATGCCCTGTATCGAGCTGATCCGCATTCACCAAGGCCACGACCATATGGCCGAAATTCTGGAGGCTTCGGTGATCGAGCTGGACGAGCGGCTTACGGAACTTCAGCGCATCCAGCGAAATGACCTCTCCGTCCTGATAGATGCGGAGAAGGGGAAGCTGATTGCCGAGATCGAGTCTTCATACCAGGCCACTGTGGGCCTTTGGGAGCACGAGGTGGCTGAGACTGAGGCTGCGGTAGAGCAGTTGTCTCTGTCCATGAAGACGACGGTGGAAACTCGAGCTGCATTGGATGCTAATATCGCGGAGATCGACACCCAGATGCGCCGCCTTGAAGATCAACGGGCCCGACTCCAGCTAGACGCCGAGCGTGTCCGGACTGAACACGCAGCATTCCAAAAGGAAGAAGCGACCTTTACACAGCGGACTCTTGCCTTGGCGCAGCAGCGACAACAGCTTGATGCGAAGCATGAAAGTGATACTTTCGCTGGGGCTGTTGAATTGATGCGTCAAGAAGCTGAGCGACGAGTCCTGGCGACTGTGGAGGCCCGTACAGCCGACCTAAGGCTTCGAGTCAGGGAGCTCTCAGCCCACCCTGGGGAGGTTCAGGGACTGTAGTTTTTTTCCCTTTTTTATGCTCTTTTGCAACCCTTTGCTGAGGGATAATGTAGCCTTTTGTACTCTCTATTTCAGAAAATAAAGAAGTACGCAACTTTTTGTTATGTGTTCATTTTTGTTATTATGAACTTGATGATTTGTGTGGACCTATTATCTTTTGTGCACCTTGGTTTTAGGCACAGATAATAAGTTTGAAGGAACCAACATGTTTGCTCAGAGGTGATGTGGACATGGCAATCATTGGGTCCAAATGATAGAATCATCCTACTTAGAGGTGTGATGGACGTGGTAGGAATGATCCTGGGGGATACGCTGAACAACTCAGAGGTGATGTGGACGTGGAAGTTCGACGATCGATGTACGACAACGCAGGGGTTGTTTGTACAAGATGTTTACTCAAAGGAAATGTGGACGTGGTAAACATGAAGGGTAGCGTCGGCTTACGTAGCGTAAGAGTCCGCTTTGTAGGGTGTAGAAGAACAACTCAGAGGTAATGTGGACGTGGTTGTCTTTCTACTGAAGGAAGCTACGGAACAGCTGGGTTCCCGAAGCAGATGAGTTTGTGGAAGGAGATTGTTTGTGAATCCAGATGATTGGGCCCACAGATCCCCTTGGGGAAGTACATGTCTGAAGGATGTCAAGAATAGTACTTCTTTAGGAACTTGCCGTTGATGGGCATCATAAACAAGTCTCTATTGGGTTTGGCGAGGCGGTAAGCACCGTTTGAGTATACCGTCTCTATGATGAAAGGTCCTTCCCACTTGGGCTCGAACTTTCTTGGTGTCTTGTGAGTTAACACCATCGGCCTCCTGACTGCCAGAACCAGGTCACCAACTTGGAAAGTCCTCTGTTTGACCTTCTTGTTGAAAGCCTGTGATATATGGGCTTGGTAGAGTTCGATGCGTTGTTGAGCTAGGAGGCGCTTCTCATCGAGTGCCTCCAGTTCCCGCAGACGACGACGTTGATTGTCCTCTTCTGTGAGTTTGTTTGTTATTGCCACGCGGAGTGAGGGTATCTGGATCTCGAGAGACAGTACCGCTTCGCTTCCGTAGACCAGAGAGAATGGTGTGTTGCCTGTCGGGGTCCGTACCGTTGTGCGGTAGGCCCAAAGGCATTCGCCAAGCTTTTTATCCCAGTCGCGTTTATTGGATGACACGACCTTTTTGAGTAGCCTGACGATGGTTTTGTTGAACGCCTCTGCTAACCCGTTTGCTGCCGGATTATAGGCGGTAGATGCCATATTTTGAATGCGGTTCTTGTCACAGAACCTGCTAAAAATGTGGCTGATAAACTGAGGACCGTTGTCATGAATGATCCGCCGGGGTACTCCAAAACGGTAAATGACATGGTGTTTGATAAAGCTGACCACCCTGGAGCTCTTTACTTCCGCCAGTGGGACTGCTTTTGCCCATTTGGAGAAGTAATCGGTGATGGCCAGGATGAAGCGGTGTCCTCTTGATGAAGGAGGGGTGATAGGTCCCATAATATCCATGCCCCAGGCTTCGAAGGGCCAAGAGGCGACTGTAGGATGTAGTGGTTCAGACGGTGTATGTATGAAGTCAGCATGGAGTTGGCATGCGTGACACTTCTTAGCATATTCAACAGCATCGGTGGCCATGGTTGGCCAGTAGTAGCCCATACGTCGCAGTCGATCCTGTAACTTAGGACCGGGTTGATGAGCTCCACAAGTTCCGTCATGAGCTTCTCGGAGGGCTTCGGCTGCTTCTTCATTGGACAGGCATCGAAGGAGGAGCCCATCGAAGGAACGTCGGTACAGCGTTTTAGTAGCTGTGTCCTAGTAGAATCGAAGAGAGCGTCTCCTGACTGAGACGGCTTCCTTCGGGTCCTCTGGAAGAATTCCGTAGACAGCAAAGTCGATGAACGGGAACCTCCAGTCTCGGACATTAACACCAGTGTTCGTCGGCATGGCGTGGGCCACTTGCAAGCACAGGTTGTTTCTGGGACAAATCAAGTCTCGGCCTGTTACCGTGACATAGTGTTGAGTCCCAAAGGGCGCTGCCAATGAGACTGCGAGGCCAGCCAGAGCGTCAGCCTCCAAGTTTTGTAGACGAGGCACGTGTTAGATGAAGAACCCAGTGAAGGTTGAAATGATGTTCAATGCAACTTCATGGTAAGGGATCAGATCTTCATGGCGAACCTTGTACTGCCCTCGAATCTGGTTCACGACGAGTTTTGAGTCACCATAGGCTTCCAGATGGTCTACCCCCAGCTGTTGTGCGAGTTGGAGTCCCATGACGAGTGCGTTGTACTCGGCAACATTATTGGAGCACGGCTTCGAAAGGGAGTAAGCACGCTGGATGACCAGCTGATCGGGGGAGACTAAGACTACCCCCACTCCTGCGATGATTTGGCCTTTGGGACCTGTTCTCGAAGCGCCATCGAAAAACATCCGCCAAACGGAGCTTCCTTCGGTGACGTTGGATTCTTGGACCTCATCCGGGATGTCTTCATAGAGTTTTGAGTATTCTGGGATGGGGTGTGCAGCTAAAAAGTCAGCCAGAGCTTGACCTTTAACAGCTTTTTACGGGACAAACACCATATTATATGGTGTTAGCAAAATCACCCATGTGGCTAGCCGAGAGTTTAATGATCCTGGCTTCGTCATGAGGACTCTGAGTGGATTGACTCGGGAAATGACATGAATTGTCTGGCCCGAGACATAATGACGAGTCTTCTGGATGGCAAACACCAAAGCCAAGCACTCCTTTTCAACGGGGTTGTACCGGTGTTCGGTCCCGATGAGCGTTCGACTGAGGTAGTAGATTGCTTGCTCATAGCCTGTATCGCTGTTTTGAGCCAGCAGAGCGCCAAAGAAATGATCCATGGCACGGACGTAAAGAAGAAATGGTTTGCCCGTGACAGGTGCCACCAGGACTGGTGGGCTCGTCAAGTAGGCTTTGATGTCGTTGAAAGCCTTCTGGCACTCCTCTGTCCAGACATAAGAGACTCCCTTCTTCATGAGCTGAGTGAAGGGTTGACATTTACCGGAAAGGTTTGCTATGAACCTCCGGATGTATGCCAGACGTCCCTGCAAGCCTCGAAGTTCTCAAAGATTCTTCGGAGGGTCCATGTTGAGGATGGCTTTGGTCTTCTCGAGATCAACATGAATGCCTTTCGCCGTGATGACAAAGCCCAAGAATTTGCCGCTAGAAACCCCCAGGAAGGATTTAGCGGGGTTCATTTTGAGTTGATGTGCCCGCATGAGATCGAAGACTGTCTTTAAATCCTGTAGGTGATCTCCTTTGAGGCGGCTCTTGACTGCGATGTCGTCAACATAGCATTCGACTGTTTTACGAAGATGTTGACGGAAGATGGTGCTTATAGCTCATTGGTATATTGCACCGGCATTTTTCAAGCCGAAGGGCATTACTGTGTAGCAGAAAACACCCTTTGGAGTCCTGAATGACGTGTGTTTCGCGTCATCAGGGAACATCTTGATTTGATTGTAGCCTGAATACCCATCCATGAAGGATATGCGTTCAAAACCACATGTGTTGTCGATCATCACGTCGGTGATCGGAAGCAGGAATTCATCCTTCGGGCAAGCAGAATTGAGGTCCCTGAAGTCGATACAGACTCGTATCTTCCCGTTCTTCTTGGTGACAGGTACGACGTTGGCTACCCAATCTGGGTGTTGTTCCTCACGGATGAAGCCGCTAGTCAAGAGTTTATCCACTTTCTGATCGATGGCATTCATGATGTCCGGACGGAAACGTCGTTGTTGTTGTTTGATAGGTTTGGCATCAGGTAAGATGTTCAACCTATGCATTGCGATCTGTGGATCGAGTCCCGGCATGTCTTCGTAGCTCCAGGCAAAGACGTCGATATACTCTTTAGCCAGCTGGATTAAAGCCTCTCGGTCTTCTCCTTCTAGGCTTTTGCTGACGAAGATGGGTTTGGAAGAAGATCCGTCCCCAAGGTTGATCTGCTCGACTTCGTCTTCGGTGGGAGGTTTACGTAACTCAAAACGAGACTTCCATTGCTCTTCTAGGCGTTGAGCCCAGGGTTCTTTTTCGAAGGGTTCCGGCGTTTGGTCTTCGCCTTCACCTTTTTGAGGTTGTGCTGACGTCATGTTAGCTGACAGCACTTTCCTGAAGACTGATCCGATACTGGTATCAGAATCCCAAGTCGACGCTTCGGACGAGTGGGAATGTTCTACGTCTTCTACGTCTGAGCTCTCTGGGGTTGATGGTGGTGTGACATAGCCTATCCCCCGTCGAGTTTTGTTGTAGTAGTTTTGCGGCCTTCCTTTGGGTGTTGAACACTAGAGAGGGAGAGGTCGACCCTTGCCATAGTTTAGGCCTTTGTTGCTTTTCAGGTCGTAGCCCATCTTCTGGATGATGTGCTTTGCTGTATCCGTATACCGATAAACTTGTACTCTGCCGGTATCAGGTTCAGGCTCGAGTGGCGGGAGGTCTTGATGACGCTCGACTTTGCCAAAACTGGAGGATCTTTTATCTCGGCTTCGTGGAGGGTTTATGAAATAGACTCCTTGAGACGGGACTACTCGGTTTACATTATGGACGGTCGTTATTTGTGTTTGCAACGACCGTAGAGCATGATCTAATGTATACATGGCATTCCAATGTAGAAGATAAGAGTAATTAAAAGACACTCTATTATTGATGAAGTACGAGATTTTATCCCGCGGGATTATATTGTCTAAGGAGGGTGCATCTACATCAGCAGAGATATATTCGCCAAGCTCCTCGTCTGTAAGCACTGGGACTGGATCAGGAGAGTCCACCACAGCTTTGATCTTGGGGTCTGAGAGGGTTATGTGAGCCCTCTCTGGCATCTTGGATGACTGCGGGGGCTTGTCCTTGAGACGCACCTTCAGAGGTGCCTCAACTGCGCCTCCTGTGAGTGGTGTCTTTCCCTGTAATTTTGCCACCAGGGGAGCCGATGTTTGAGGCGGCTTTCCCTTGAGGCGTATCTTCAGGGGGGCCTCAAGAGTCGGTACTTTTCCGGATAGCTTGATGCTCATTGGAGGCGCCTTCTGGGGTGGTTTGCCCTTCAGTCGGATCTTCAGTGGGGCATCTGGATTCGTCTCAGGCTCCGTGTCCGGCTCAGTTGCCATATCAGCCTCATCATCAGCATCATTGGCTTCCTCCTCGTCAAGTGGCTTGTACAAGTCGGAATCGGTGAAGTAAGCCTCAATCCCTTTGAAAGTATCGATGTCTGCGAACTCCGTCCGGATGACGCCGTTGGTAGATACATATTTCATGTATTGGTGGAGCGTGGAAGGCACCACCATGTACTCATGTAGCCACGGTCGGCCGAGCAGGATGTTGTAGTTGACCTCGGCATCCACCACATAACAAGTCACCTCAGTTTTGAGGTTGCCTATGTGGCACTTCAGTCGAATCTTGCCTAGTGGCTCGCTTTTGCTAGCGTTGAAGCCACTGATGGTTGTGTTGGAGGGCGCCAGCCGGTACATTGGGATCCCCAGTTTTGACATCAGCGCCTTCGGGATGATGCTAAGGGAAGACCCCGGATCGATCTGAATCCGGCTCACCTTGACTAAACCGATGTACCCCGTGTAATACAGTGGTCGGTTATGTCGGTGGTATTTGAGCAGCATGTCTTGTTGGGTGAAAGTTATGTTTGGGATAATTTCCTCCGCACAATGACAGTGCGCACAAGTAGTTGGGAGGTCTTCAGGCTGCTTGACCTGACTGAGAAAGGATTCAGCGTCCTTCAGAGCTTTGCAGAGAGCTTCTCGGGAGTCTTTGGAAAGACGCAGGAGCTCAAACAAAGATAAGCGCACAGGAGTACTGGCCAGTTGTGCCAGTATGTCAAAGTTGTGGGGCTTGGCTAGCCCCGAAGCATTCTCCTTCCGTAGAGGTCTGTCGAAACGAGCCTCCACCTGCTTCTGCTTATTGGCTGCTGAGGGTTTAGACGGGCCCTCCTCAGGAATTGTGCCGGAAGGTACCACCTCGGCGGCAGCTTTGCTAGGCTGAGCGTTCTGTTGTGCACGCGTCTGCACTGGAAGTGCCTCTTCTGTTGAAGAAGAGACCGTACGGCAAGACTTGATCTTCCTGCCTTTTGATTTGGAGGTAGAGCGTACCTCCGGTTGAGTCACCTCGGAGACGAGGTCGGGGTGAACCCAGAGGACCTCTCCTCGAGATGTGGTGAGTGGGATGAGTCCACTCACATTGTCGCGGGTAGGTGGCAAGTTCACCATCTCCATTGTCGCCTTAGGGATGGGGACGACGCCATCTTGTGTGGTGGTCGGCAGCAAGGTGTCGAACTGAAGTGATACCACATTGGCTGATACCGTCTTCTCTTCATAGTCGACGGAGATTACATCGGCATTGATCATGCACTGGATGTAATTCTTGAGGACGTAGCAGTCCTTGGTCGGGTGTTCGACAAACCGATGGTAGTGACAGTACCTCGGGTTGTCCACTTTTCCAACTTCATCGGGCCGCTTCGGGTCCGGGAGCTTGATCTTGTCACCCTGCTTCAGTATTTCGAAGAGTTGCAGGGTGTCTTCGTCATTGAATGAATACACCTCCTTAGGTCTCGGTGCCAGTGGAGGCTTCTGAGTAGGCGCAGATGCGCCCTTCGAGGCATTAACAGTCAATGCTTGTTTCCCCTTTGCTTTTCGTCCGGAGTTGTTGGCTGCTGACCTTTTCCCCTTATCATCAAAGGCGGGGAAGCTGACACCCAGAAGACGTGCATTGGCCGCCTTCTTTTCTGCGGCTTCAGCTTCGATGATCAGGAGCTCCAGTCGGGAGGGGGAATAGAGTTGAGCCAGAGCTTCACTGTGGGCAGCATGTTCATACTGCAAGAGGAGAGGAGTACAGGTTCTGGCATGCCTGGAGGTAGCCTAAAGCAGGCTTGTCGGAAGCGTTCGATGAACACCCGAACCGTTTCTTTCTCCTTCTGGCGAATCTCTATGAGAGATGCCATCGTCATGTCCTTTCCGCCGTCGTAGAAGTGATCGAGGAAGAGGTGCGTCAAGTCGTCGAAGGACGATATAGAATTGTCGGGGAGGCTGCAGTACCAGTCATACGCCACCCCTTTTAGGGCCCCAACAAAGATGCTGGTGAGGAGCACGTCCTCCTTTGGAAGATGCCCCGTTTGTGACTGGAAATATGTCAGGTATCGACGCGGAGAGTCCTTCCCATCGTATGGTGTGAGTGTTTGTGGTTTATATTTTGGAGGATAAACCACCTTGTTCCACTCGAGGGGATAAGGCTGGGGAATGCCCATCTTCTGGAGCTCCTCTTGCCTATTTTTGGACTCGAAGCGATCCCGCAGGTCCTTGATCATTTCGACCACATCCTCCGTGGAGCTAGGAGTCGGGGAAGGTGGCACTATCTGAAGCGGAGCGTTTGAGGGTTCCAATGTCCGAGGTGCTTCTGTGTCGGAGGGTGCCCGTTGAAGGGGTACACTCGACTCCCCATTAACTCCTGGGTCGGGACCGGTTGAAGGTGTTCTGGTCAAGGCCGACCGAATATTAAATACTGCTTGAGTCAGTGCTTGCATAGAGGCAGAGAGGGTTTTGAGTCCTCCCTCTAATGAGTCTATGCGCTGAACAATGTCCTGCGGTGGTGCATCAGACTCGGCATCATCCCCAGCCATGTATACTGTCCTGACACGGCCAGGAGTGGATGGATTGGTTGAGGCTTTGCTCTCGGCCTCACTTTCATGTGGGGGAGTCATCTCTCCTGGTGTTTCACCTTGGCCACCCCCAGTCACGTTCTGGAGGTCATTCTCGACGGGCGCATCTGCCAGGGCCTGATTGTCCTCGACTCCGTCTTGAAGGGCCTCTTCGTCTCTATCCCCAGCTGTGTCCTGGGGGACATCCTCGTTTCGAGGTGCTTCTGGGAGGCTGACTTCGCCTCGAGGATGAAGATCCGCCGCAGCTGCGCTTTGGACATCTTCGTCTTTGGAAGGAAGCTCAACAAGGGTTTGACTACCCCCAGCTTCCTCCAAGAACTTCTTCTTTGACCGAGTGCCTTCGAACACCCCGGAGATCGAGACTGCTGCCTTGGTTTTCCTTGGCTGGCTTTTGGAATTACCAGTCGTCTTCCGGAGTGATGAGGAGTTGGAGACCACATTGCATGAAGCAACTCTTGGCTCCTGTTCTGTTGACACCTTCTTCCCAAGGCGATGTCGGAGGGGTGTCGATGACTGCAGCCGCTGGAAGACTGACTGCCTTGGTGGTACTACCACCTTGCCACAGCAGTTGATAGTGACCACCGCACAAGTATGCCCCGTGAGAGGCTCATCGTGCTTGTTGGTCGACTCTCCTGACCGGCGCTTGTGAGTGATCACATTACGCAGGTCGTTGGAGGAGAGTGCTACCCTCACACCCCCTTCAGGCGCATGGCAAGGCCAAACGCCGGGGCGGATAGGTGAGTGCTGCGCCCCCTGATCTAATACCAAGCAGGCATCATGATCAGTAGTGGGGGAACAACAACATTTGAAGTGACTTGAACGGACCTCAAACGCACAACCAGAGGAGGCGCGGGAGTTCAAGACCACTGAATTTGCCGCACTCGACTTGGTTATGCACGCAGTGGATGCGCCCAAGTGAGATGAGGACTTTGAAGATCGACTCATCTTTGGTACTGAAGCACCTGAGTCGACCTTGTACAGCTTGCCATCGGTAGCGCGCGTGATTGTGAGCACGTGCCTCTGGCCTGCTGCTGGCATAGCACGCTTGTGGCGCATGGCCCGTGCCGCCTTGGATCTCTTTGTACTAGCCCGCTGGGGCGCATAGTACTCAGCATCCAAATTCTTCTCGCCATTACAGCGAGTGAGTCTGTCAAAGACAGAGACTTTTTGTGGCACATCAGAGGTGATGTGCGGGGCTTTGGCTGCGCCCCTGCTCCGTCGACGCATCTTCCTCGCCTGAGAGGGAGATGGCTGGGGAATGTGGTCAGCCGCACGTTTCTCCGAGAGATGTGCTGTATCAACGGGCGCACCTTGGTTGCTGAGAACGTCAGCAGGAAGGGAAGGCTGGATTGGCGCATCTCCTTCAGTGGTGGTGCCCGAGGCGTCGACTTTGCGCACCCAGACACGGCGGGTCTTCTTCGGCTTCGACAGCCGCTTCGAAGGACTCGCGCTTCCTTCAGAAATAAACTCCTCGTACGCCTGTTGATTGAGGCGCACGACCAGCGTCTTATGGGAGGAGCCCACCTTCACGTCGTCGGCCTGTGACACGACTTTCTCGGAAGAGGAGAAAGAAGTCCCCAGCAGAGTCGCCAGCTTGTTTGCCATTAAAATCATTTGATTGCAAATCTTAATACAAACAGAACAGTGTTACAATATAGGACTTAGATGTAGTCCTAGGAGTACACTTTTGTTTAATCTGGGTCCTAAGTGCCAATGGAGTGAGTGGTAATGCGTTGACTCCGTTGACGGGCTGACGACGGTTATCGGTTCTCTGAAGGTGTAGATTGCTCTGGGTGCTGGGGCTGGCTGAGAGGAGGAAGACGTTGAGTGTCTGTATCTGCCTCTCTGATGATCTCTGTCTGGATTGTTCGTATGTATGTCTCTGTGTCTCTGTAAGGAGGGGATGATTCCTCCATTTATAGCTGGGCAGGTTGACTGCTTATGCGCGCATATGTAGGATGCGCCGGTGCGTGGGGACGCCACGTGGAGATTGCTGATGGAGGCGCATGGATGATGCGCCCTACTCGCGAGGTTGAATTCTTCATACTGTTGTCGTGAGCCAGCACGTAGCAGAGGAGAAGATCTTTTTGTTGCTGAGATCTTTGATGAGTTGAGTCAAAGGACACGTGTCGTCGACCCATGGCTCGGAGATCTCTGATTTGGTGGGGGATAATTTGGTGGGATACGCCTTGGATTGGGCGCATGATGAGATTTTGGCTCGTGACCTTTAGGAGTCACGAGCCGTTCTGGGCGCATGGCTTTTGAGGCGCATGCGAGCGACTTTCCTTCTGTCTTTCGGGATCAGAGATCAGTCTGGGGCGCTTGGCTTTTGAGGCACATGCAATGCTTCAACTGGAGACTCTTCTTCTGTCTTTAGGGATCAGTGAAGGGTCTGAGGCGCATGGCTTTCGAGGCGCATGCAGGTTTGGGCACATGGCCGCGGAGGCACATGCGGGTGGTCGAGTGGCCACGTGGCAGTAGCCGTCGGAATAGAGTCATGATGATGCTGACGTTGTGGACGCTTCGTTTTCTACAAAAGCAGTCAGCCGTTCAGACTTGGGAAGGCGTGCTACCAACTCTGTCAGTTCAGCATTTAATGTTGGTGACATTCGATGGACAGCTGAGTGGGCACGTCGGTTGACGTTCCACTAGGCGTATGGGGGCGCATCCCCTTTGATGTGCTCGGTACAGGGCACATCTGTTTGAGAGGTGTGATGCGCTGACCAGCCGGCGCATTCGACACGTCTTTGATGATGCGGCTGTTTCGCTTCTCGAGTGCTTTTAATAGTCGCTTGGCTGAAGTCGAGGCGTCTGGTTCATCCATTTAATGTGAGTTCATTGCACGGAATTCGGAGAGCCATCCACTTGGCGCGTAGGTTTGATCTGCCCGGCCTATAAATAGTGGCATGGAGAGAAGGTTTGCTTCTCATTCCCTCATGTACCTCCAACATGAACTTGGGTTTTCGGGTGCATTCTGTTGACGAAGTATTCCCGAGGGTGAAGATGAGACGCCATGTGGTCGTTGATGCTCTTGAAGGTGACTGTTACATCCAAAAGACGGAGTCGAGGGCTTCTGAGGCAGGCGGAAGGTGCCTGTTGCATCCAAAGATAGGGATGCTCGGGCCTCGTCTCCGTTGTTCCGGAAGAGCCATAGATCGGAGTGGCGGTGCTAGGCTCTCTCTTCCTTCAAAGTGGGTGCTGCCCACTCTGATTGTGTTGAAAGCTGCTCCTTTCGTCGTGATTTCGATCACGGTCTTCCTTGGCCTTTGGAGGCTCTTTCGAAGCCTCTCCTGGCCATAGATTTGCGGTGCTCTTCTCTTCCTTGGTTCCAGCCAGAGGGTTAAATGCTTTGTGTATCGAAGCATTTATCAGGTGAGCCTGACTGGAAGAGCGGCACACCCCTGCTCGGCCAGGTGAGCCTGGTTGGAAGAGCGGCACATAACTGGGCTGCTGAAGGGATGCACATAACTGAGCTGGATGCACATAACTGAGCTGCTGAAGAGATGGCGGGATGCGCCTGGTTGGAGGCGCATGACATCTGCTGTGCCTAACTGGCAGCGCATGGTGACTGGCAGCGCATGATGACTGCTGCGCCTATCTGGAGGCGCATGGTGGCCGCTGGCTGTAGACTTAGGATCTTTCTTTTGTAGAAATTCTCCTTTGTACAACCTTTTCTAGACATGTAATAGACTTTTATATAAAAATAAAAAAGTCCTTCTTCAAATGTCTATGGTTATTGACTTTGCTGTGAAGTGTTCTGTGCGAGTCCTGGCGCATGTAGTGTCTGGCGCATGGTCTTTCTGGTTGTGAAATTCCATGCTTCTACAGGAGATAGTCCGATTTATTTCTCGATGTTTGTTTGCCAACAAGTTAAAGCTGAACATCAGAGGCCAGCTGGACTTCTTCAGCCCTTGCCAATTCTAGAATAGAAGTGGGAGCATATAACCATAGATTTCGTAACTGGATTACCTAGATCCCCGGCTGGCAGAGATGCTATTTGGGTTATTATAGACAGGCTCACGAAGGTAGCTCATTTTTTCTCCTTCAGAATTGGTCAGTCGACGGATCAGCTTGCGGAGATGTACCTCAGGCAGATAGTCAGATTGCACGGAGTGCCAGTCAGTATCGTGTCCGACAGAGATTCAAGATTTATGTCGCACTTTTGGCAGAGTCTTCAGAAGAGTTTGTGGACTCGTCTCAAGTTCAGTTCAGCTTATCATCCGCAGACAGATGGTCAGTCAGAATGCACGATCCAGACTCTTGAATATATGTTGCGGTCATGTACACTCGACTTCGGTAGTTCGTAGAAAGATCACCTGCATCTCATGGAGTTCTCCTATAACAACAGTTTCCAGGCCAGTATCCAGATGGCACCAAGCGCTATATGGCAGGAAGTGCAGATCACCTTTAGCTTGGGATGATGTCGGCGAGAGACAGATGCTTAGTCCAGAGATGATTACGCAGACAATCGAGGTGGTCAGACAAGTCAGAGATCATCTTCGAGTTGCCCAAGACCGTCAGCGCCATTGGACCGATTCTCATCGGCGTCCCCTTGAGTTTTCTGTCGACGACCATGTATTCCTTAGGATCTCGCCTACCCGTGGTGTCATTCGATTCGGCGTACGGGAAAAGCTTAGTCCTAGGTATATAGGGCCGTTCGATATTCTTGAACGAGTAGGTGATGTGTCCTATCGTCTCGCTCTTCCGTCGTCGTTATGTGAGGTGCATGATGTCTTCCATGTATCCCAATTACGATGGTATATTCCGGATTCGAGCCATATCCTTGATCATTCGGAATTGGTTGTTGGTACCAACCTTTCGTATGAGGAAAGGCCCGTATCCATATTAGACCGAAGAGAGAAGATACTCAAGAACAAGACTATTAAATTAGTCCGTGTTGCTTGGGGTCATCACTCCTTTGGTGAGTCAACGTAGGAACGTGAGGATGATATCCGTTCACGATATCCACACCTGTTTGACTCATAAGGTGTAATATCTTCCTTATGCCTTATGCTTTTACTTTTACTTTCTTGCTTGCATGAATGATTGCTTGATTAACTGCTAGTCCTAGCTTGCTTATGATTAATATAGCTTGTCCTGACACCTCTAGCCTCTTGATTAAATTCCGAGGACAAAAATTTTTTAAGGTGGGTAGAGTTGTCACTCCCGTTTTCCGTTATACGTATTTTTAGGATACGTATACGGATTTCTGACAATTGTCAGGTGGCCCGTATTTTAACTTATCTTGCTTAGCTTAGCCTTGGTTTAAATCTTGACTTGATTGGTTCAACTTGGTTCAACCTGAGTTGGCTTGGCTTGGTTTGGTTTATATTGGGTTGAGATGAGAGGGGTTGCTATATAAGTCAACTTCTTCTCTCTCCTCCATTATTTTGCATTTACTTCTTCATCTTCTTCATTTACTCCTCCCACCTACCAAGCCTAGGCAAGTGCAACTTGCTTCATGATGGATCTCAAGTTTTATTGTTCCATTCCCTCCCTTACTTCATTCTAAGCCGCTTTAGAACTTGACATTTTTGGATTTGATGGATGGATTCTTGTAGATCTAAGTTTGTAATCTTTTCGGTTTTCTTGGTTTTGATCTCTAAAACTTGGTTAGTTTCAAAATCTAATAGTTCCATGTTGTAGAAAATTCAATTCTACCCAATTTTGGCTTTTGAACCGCTTGATTTCGACTTCGTATGTGAAAGTTATGCAATTTTCATGTTCATGGGTTCTTCACACCTTTTGGTGCTGTTGGAACGATGAACAGTGCCACGCGCAGTGTATTCGCTGCCGCGCGCCGCGCACCGTACTTGTACGCAACGTGCTCCGTGGGCGATTTTGCCCGCGTGCAAAGCGCAGGTTGCGCGTCGTGCGCCCCCGCACCGCACTTGCGCGTAACGTGCGTCGTGGGCGATTTTGTCCGCACGCAATGCGCAGGTTGCGCACCGCGCGCCCGCGCACTTCTCTGCCGCGCGCCCGCTCGCCGTGCTTGCGCGCAACGTGCGCCGTGAGCGATTTTGCCCGTGCGCAATGCGCAACTTGCGCGGCCGTGCGCCCGCGCACCGTGCTTACGCGCAACGTGCGCCGTGGGCGATTTTGCCCGCGCAACTTGCGCGCAGGTCACTCCAAATGACTGTTTTTGCTTCTTTGAGCTGTTTTGTAACTAAAATCTTAAAAAACTTAAAACATGAAAGTTGTAGATCTTTTCCTTGGCTTCAAGAATATCTCACTAGTTATTTTGTGCAAGTTTCTCCCATTCATGATAATGTAAGAATAGAACACGATAGTGGCCCGCTGTGGCGCACTCTTAACAAGTAAACTGACATGGTATATCTCGACATGCTGTTATGACAGCTAGCCTGATATGACAAGTATGTAAGACCTGGACACCGTGGGCGATTGTGTTTGTACAAATAAACCAGTACTGTCTTACATCATGTCTAGAATAGGGATCCCTGAGTACCACGGTCAGGGATACCTACAGTAATTGACTAAGGCTAATAAACTAGGATAATTCAGTAGACATGAAGAGATTCCCAGCTACAGGCAATCCCGTTATCTGGGCGCATTAAGTGGACTTGTAGCCTACCGACGAGTAGGGCACATTTTCATCACACAGTCACGTGTTGCATTCTTCATAAACCGACATTCAACCTGGATAACTGGATGGTCTGCAGGGCTTGTGACTGTTGGGATAATCTCATTGCATCTTGCTAGTAACTAGGCCTGTGATAACCCTAGTTAGTTAAAGTATTAAGCCGTACTCTTTGCTTGGCCGTGATTGATTGGATGGAATCTAGCTCAGTTTAGTCTTGTCCTGATCCTGTACAAGATTGTGACATGACATGATTATTGATGCTTGCCTTAACAATAAAGATCAGGGGTCCAGTTCTGTTCAGGCGAAGGGTTACAACCCCAGTCCTTGTTTGGTTTAAGGGTTGTAACCTGGCTCCCGGAGCAGTTCTGTGTCCTCTCTTCGTTTATTATCTTATTGTAACCACAGGCCAGGCTCGTCATGTTTTATCTTACTTCAAATATCATGATTATTTATACTGGCCTTAACAATAAAGATCAGGGGTCCAGTTCGGTTCAGGCGAAGGGTTACAACCCCGGTCCTTGTTTGGTTTAAGGGTTGTAACCTGGCTTCCGGAGCAGTTCTGTGTCCTCTCTTCGTTTATTGTCTTGTTACCTTACCAATAGTATTTGAGACGGGTTTCTATTCAGGTGAAGGGCTGCAACCCCGGTCCTTGTTTGGTTTAAGGGTTGTGACCTGGCTACTTGAATGGTTTCTTCGTACTCAGTTTACTGTTGTTATCTCTATTATTATCAGTTCTTTATTTATTATTTATCTTTAATATTCTATTGTGATATGCTGGTTTTAGTTCCTAAGTGAAGCCTCATTTGTGGCACTTGCTCTTTCTGGGGTCTGACCCAGCTGGTTTTGTGTGGCCAGATATCGGAGCAGCCCTAGAGGATCCACCTGTCTTCCAGTCAGATGGTGACCACCAGACGTAACCCTGGCAACGAGTGGATTTCTTTTGTCCTCCCACTTATTTATAAAATTATTCTTTTGAGGCGTTTAGCCGACGAGCACGTGTTAGCTCGTATTGCATCTTTATTTACTGTCGGCCTACGGGCTGTAACATGATTGACAGATCCTAGGGTTGATCATGTATGACTAAACTCTTGCTAGTCCTCACATTTTGTACGACTAGCTTCATGATCAGCTGAAAATGTAATGTTTGGGACGCCTTACGATTGTATATTTGGTGATCTTGCATCTTGTAACTTTTACTTACTTGCTTGTGATTGAGACAATAGGCTTGTTCTTGACCATAGAAGACTGATGGCTTGTAGTTAAACCCTCATGTATCTAGACAGCCGTGACCGTATAGCGAGGTGGGTTGCACTTCAATATACATAGCTGGCTATGTCTTCCCCCGCTCTCCAGTATTCTGGTTCTGGGGCGTGACAACACTCGTGTGCTCGGGATACCCGGTCCCACAAAGCGAGTGCAAAGGTTGATCGAGATGTCCTTGACTTGCGAGATGTGATCCTTCACGAGCGCAAGGAAAGAAGAAGATTCTCTATGCGGCTCGAGTCTCATGCAGCTGAAAACCTAGAAAGCTCCATGCGGCCCATGAAGATTTTATGCGGCTCAAAATCCAGAATGCTTCATGCGGCTCAGAAAGCTTCATGCGGCCCAAAAGCAGTAGGGGGCCTTATGTGGCCCAAAATCAACATGAAACTCCATGCGGCTCAAAAACTGGGAAGTTTCATGCGGCTCAGAACTTGGGGGGTCTCATGCGGCTCAAAAAATCCCTCAGAGCTTCATGCGCCTCAGAAAGCTTTATGCGGAACAGGAAGAGCCACGTGGCCTCATGCGGCTCAAAACAGGCCGATGACAGCTGGCCATAATTACTTCATGCAGCTGGCCATTTAATGCTCTGACATGAAGTGACAGCTCTGACGGCTCTGACATAATGAGGAGACGCGTCCGGCTCCTCAAAAGACGAGAAAATCTCTAAGACAGTCAACACAGTCCACAAAATCCAAAGAAGCTTTCTATGCAGACCGCTCACCCTTATGCGGCCGCCACCCTCATGCGGCTGCCACTCTCATGCAGCTCGGATTGTGGGGGCCACCCTTATGCGGTTCAGTTGGAGGCCACCTCCATGCGGCTGCCACTCTCATGCGGCTCGGATTGTGGGGGCCACCCTTATGCGATTCAGTTGGAGGTCACCCCCCCATGTGGCTGCCACTCTCATGCGGCTCAGATTAAAGGACGTCCATGCGGCTCGGTTACAATGACCTCCATGCGGTTCAGATTAAAAGACGTCAATACAGCTCAGTTGTAAAGACCTCCATGCGGTTCAGATTAAAGGACTTCCATGCGGTTCAGATAAGGCCATCCTTATGCGGCTCTGACACGAGGCCGCACTCATGCGGCTCAACTATGACAGTCCTCCAAGCGGCTCGCGGCAGTTGGGACACGTGGCAGGAGTTGATCAAATCTCAACAACTCAGATTTATGGCAATCGACATAACAGGCAGTTGGGACACGTGGCAAAAGATTGACCAAGATTTATTCACTTGGATTTGCTGATATCAACAAATCATCACAAAGCAGATTTGGTGCAATCAACATTAACTGTCCAGATCGATTTCCAACAAACTATCCAGATTTGTTACAATCAACATTAACTGCCCAGATTTGTTGCAATCAACATTAACAGCCCAGATTGATTTTTAACAAACAAGATCAAGGCTAATCTTCACCAAATCCTTAACCACCCACTTTTTAAGGAGTAATTAATGTACACCCTACTTATCACAAAGCCCTATAAATAGCAAGGTGTTATTCCCTTGCAAAACCCTGGAGAGAGTGCAGCCTGGACAGAGAGCAGAGAAGAGCGCACAGAGAGCGGCAGAGACTCAGAGAGAAATATAGAGCAACCCCCGTCCACACAAAGAGCATTTCTTCACCAGAGCCGAAGCGACGTCCGATCGTCCAAGGAGTAAGGCAGAGTTGTCGTCACTCTTCCGAGCCTCTACCGTCACCCCCAGAATCAAAAATAAACAATTGTACTTTAGATTGCTTTTTCTAGGTTTTGTTCCTAGGCTCTCTTTTGTACAAGCGAGTTTGTAGTTGTGAAGTAAAAGTCCAGTCCTCCCATAAAACTGTTCTGTTCTTTTATAATAATGGCAAACACGATGGCGACTCTGCTGGGGACTAACTTCTCCACGACTGAGAAGTTGGTAACGCAATCGAACGTCGCCAAGCTCGGCTCCACGCAACAAATGTTGGTCGTCCGCTTCGACCAGCAGGCGTTTGAAGATATGCTCTCCGACGGGAGCGCTGGCCCGGTCCAGAAGCGAACCTGCACGAAGAAGGCCCGCAGGGAGTGGATGCCCAAATCATTTGCTCCTCCCCAGGCTCTGGACGAAGTGTTCTCTGCTGCCCAGGACGGCGGAGATTCGCATTCGGCCCCACTTCAAGCCACAGAGAACTCTGTTGTTCCCAAGTCCCGCAGAGGAAAGTACTAAGATGCTGGACTTGCGGGAACAAGGAGGAATTTTGTGCGGAAGCCGCATAGAGGCGCCAACCGCATGAAGAAGGCTCATGCGGCCAACAATGCCAGCCGCATGAAGACTCATGCGGCCACTAAATCCAGTCGCATGAATGCTGATGTGGCCAACGAATCCAGCCGCATGAATGGTGATATGGCTATCGAATCTAGCCACATGAATGCTGATGTGGCTAACGGATCCAGCCGCATGAATGCTGATGTGGCCAACGAATCCAGCCGCATGAATGCTGATGTGGCTAACGGATCCAGCCGCATGAATGTTGATGTGGCCAACAGATCCAGCCGCATGAATGTTGATGTGGCCAACAGATTCAGCCACATGAATTCCTATGCAGCCACAAATACTAGCCGCATGAATGCTCCATGCAGCTCGAGTTCAGTCTTTGACCGCCTCTCATATAGTCCTGACTCCAGAGGCTCCCAAGAAAATATGCCAGACTCTGTGCGGCACCATTTGGACTCTTCCTACTATGCACCCTCGGGTGCTAGTGCGAAGAAGTCTAGAACAGCACGGGCTAGGCGAGCTCAGTCAATTGTCCCAACCTCTGACCATCCGAGCGCTCCGCTCACTGTTATGCGGGCCTCCGATGGAAAGTTGTCCCGAACTACTCGAGTCCAGCCCCCGACGGTAAACAGACAGAGTGGTTCCCAAGAGTCTTCCAACAATTAGGAAGCAAACATGGTACCAACACACTCAGATGCTCGAGATTCCCAGGCCCACAAAATGGGTGTAAAGGTTGCTCGGGATGTACCTGACTTGCGTGACATGATCCTTCACAAGCGCAAAGAAAGAGAAGAAGCTTCGGTGTGCAAAGAGTCCTTCCATGGACATCACTGCACCCAAGTCATTGTCAACTGCTGCTGCAATAATACGGTAGTACAGGAAGACCAGCGGTCCGTCTTCCAACGATTGCAACACCCAAGCTCAGAAGACGAGGCGCTTCTCATCGCCTCCTGCAATTCTGTTCTGAAGATCCTGGCAGCGGGAGAGAGAAGAAAACAAATGTCTCCGGTCCGAAAATCTCAACCGGCATGACCAAGAAACTCACGTCCAAGCGGTCGTCCACAACCACCACTGGAGGAGTTTTTTAAGATACCCGCTCAAGAATGAAATCTGCCACAATTGGAGATTCATCATCCACATCTCTGGGAGGCGCTGGAGCCGGGGGTAGCACTCCTCCGAACATCCACAATAATCCAGTGTTCCAAGAAGATAATCCAGGGGAAACAGTTCCCCCAACAGATGCAGCAAGTTTCGACGTCCCCGAGGACGTCCACAACTCTCAAGACGAGACAAGCTCTGAAGCTGGGGGTACCACTCCTTCTGAATCCAAACCAGAGGAGAACATTTCCACATACCTTGACGATTTCTCAGTACAAGGGTATGATTCAGAGGGCGCGTCCTCCACCGTTCCTTCCATCTCTCTTCATGTGAGGACAGTGTTCATGACAAACAATGACCAAGACGGTCCCAGTGATCGCCAACGCATCGACACCCTGGAGGCCATACTCTATTCCTTGGTTAAATCCATGGACGAAATCAAAGCGGCCTTACCAACTCTGCAAGGAAGGATGCCTGGCCAGACAAGCTTGGGTCTCGCGGCCAATACGGACTCAAACTCAACCTCGGGTGACAACCCTCCTATAATATCGGCTCCTACCGCTGCAGACGAAGCCAAGGAGGCAAGACGAGAGGTCCAGGAGCTCCGGGCCATGTTCCACGCCCAAGAAACCTGCCAGGACCTCAGAATACGACAACCATATCCTGCTGCATGGAGAGATGTTCCCTTCCCACCAAGATATAAACCATTCAACATCAATCCGTATGATGGAAAGACATCTACAAGCAGGTACATCACCTACTTCAAAGTCACAACCGACCATCTGCCTCATGACGACGCCATCCTTACATGGTTGTTCATTGGAGCATTGGAAGGGGTCGTCTTCGACTGGTACCAAAACTTGCCAGACAACCGTATCCATTCCTTCGCCGGCTTCAAAAACATGTTCCTTGAAAGGTTCTACGAGGTAGGACAAGATGTGACAATGTCCACCCTCATGGACGTTGTTCAAGGGGAGAAGGAGCTGACGAGGAACTACATTGAGCGGTTCCGCCAAACCGCGATAAAATTGCCCTCAGGCAACCCTGATTCCTCCTTAAATGAAATTTGCCAAAAGAGGCTGCTTCTCACAGTCAGCCTCTAGATGGACGAAATTCAGTTTAAGGACTGGAAGACTTTCATCATCAGCGCCACTGGCGCAGAAGACAAGCTGAAGAAAGCCCGCCAACTGGGGTTGCACATCTCGGAAGAAGAAGACAAGGGTAAACGCCCTAATGCCAACAACAACAACGGCGGTAATTCCTCCAACAACCGAGACAACAAGGGCAAGCAGGCTATGGTGGCCGACACAGCCCAGAAGTCTGAACCAAAGCCGCCAGAAAAGCAGTGGCCTCAGATGACCTTTTCCTTCGAGGACAGCCACGTCAAACCCATCTTGGACATGCTCATACAAGGGGTAGAATTCAGCTTCCCCACCAAGATGGGAACCTCGGTCGGCAGAAATGGAGAGCCCTAAGTACTGTCACTACCATCGCTATGTCCACCATGCTACGCAAGACTGCTTCCAACTGAAGCGATACATCCAGCATCTCATCGATTCTAAGGCCCTGGCCATTGATTTCGAAGAGGTGACCGTGGTAGCCAACATGGTGTCAGTACAGTTTGACAGCTTCCCTCCGACAAAGACTTAAGATGGAGTAGTACCCATCTTCAGGGCAAAAATGGAGGTCGCTAACCTTCCACCTCCTCGAGACCATGCCGCTGGTCTACTGTCTCTCACCACATCACGAGGGAAGGTCATGTGGGTCCATCCGGACCTGGTACCTGAAGTGACTCAGTCCGCACCGCCCTCCACCAGCAAGAAAAAGGGTAGAAAAGTCAAATCCTGTCACACAATCTCGACAGAAGTCGAAGAAGCTACAACCGTCGTCACCCGGTCGGGTGTACAATCCCAACCTACACCGGGTAATACGGCTGAAGATCATCAACCGGCTAATGCTGATGCCCCAGGACCTTTCCAGCCTCCGACGACCGACAAGCCTAGGCCGAGGGAGACTCGCTTTGACAAACCACTCCAAAAAGAGGTGCCTCATGGACTGGAGAGGCCCTACAACTTTGACATCTTGGCACAATTGGCCAACACACTGGCCAAATTGTCGCTATACGAGCTCCTGAGACTCTCCAAAGATGTTCGCGTCATACTGAGGGAGGGACTCCAGAATGCAGACGTATATCTGGCTCAGTCCAATCTCACTGGGGAGAGCTCACCTGCAGATCTTCAAGACAGCGCTTGCACAGGTGCAATGCCCAATATTGTCTTTACTCCGCAGGAGATGCTTATCAAGACCAACCTGCACGATCGCCCTCTGTATTATACTGGATACGTTGGCGATATCAAGGTGGATCGAATGCATATTGATCCCGGTTCTTCCATAAGCATCATCCCGAAGAGTCTGCTGCAACACCTGCATATCCCAATGCATCGCCTAACGCCGACAAGCACTGCCATCAGCGGTTTCAATTCAGGCAGAAGCTATCCGATCGGAAAGATTAGTCTGAAATGCCAAATCGGCGATCTTCAATCAGAAGTGACCTGTTATGTCATAGATGCGGACACTTCCTACAATATTCTCCTGGGACGTCCTTGGATACACGATTACATGATCGCGCCTTCCACACTGCACCAATACTTCAAGTACGTCGACAAGCACGGCTTCGTGAGGACAGAATTTGCCGACATCGATCCCTTTAAAGGGGTCGAATCCTACTACTCAGACTCATGCTTGTATGAGAAGTCAAAAAGGCACCTTGTCGAAGGAGATACTCAAGCTCAAACTGAGGCAGTAACGGGAGAGGAAAAACCTCTGACGATCCACCTCCAAGCCCGCAAACTTGGCAGAACTGTACCCTTTACAGCCACTCTGCGTAAGGATGCAATCTGCCTCTCCATATAGGAAGGACAGATGATAATCCGACTGCCAAGGTCTGACCAAGCGCCAAGACCCACGATAGAGCCACTAACAATCAGGCTGCCTAGAGCTAGCCAGCAACAGACAGAGGAGCTCAATCCCTCTGTCAAGCCGATGACGATTCGTCTTTCCAGAATGATTCGACAGCCGAACGCTAAGCCGGGGACTGCTAGCCAGCTAACCACTCCCCGCCCAGCACCGAGCACCAAACTGGGGATCGCTAGTACGCCAACGACTCCATATTCTGCTCCACCAATGGAGCCTCTGTTGATTAAGCTGCCCAAGCCATCCTTCCAGTCTTCATTGACACAGGGGGTGGCCGAAGAAGAGCCAGAGATGGCCAAGTACGTGGCTGCTCATACTGATGTTCCATCCGTAGATGATGTAATTCTACTGGAAAAGATACTGTACTTCGTCAATAAAGGGCTATCTTTGAACTACCTCGAGCTTAATAAGCTTTGTACAATGTATGCCATGGAACACGGTATAGGCACCCACTTACACACACAGGTGACAAATGTCTACATCATGAACCAACTTACTCCCGGGGAAGACGCCTGCTTCATTGTCGAAGGAGAGGACCATCCAATCATCTTCAGCCGGAAGAATGACCCACAACCCTTCAGGGTAAAAGAAGTTGATCTCGAACCCGACACCGAAAGATTGTCCCTTTATCTATATAGTTCCCGATCAAAGTATCTCATGCAAAAACTGGGGTATGATATGGAAACTACACCACGCTTGAACTACGGCACTAGACGGCGACTAACCTTACAGTTGTCGGTCCCGGCTGGAAAACCACGGGATTACTACAACAAGACCAGATATGGGCTAGGTTATGTTACACCTGCAACGACCCCTGAAAGCTCAGATGAGGAATGCGACTGGCATTCACACTCAACCGGATCACCAACTTCTGATTCGGATGTCAGCATCGGGGACGTATTCAGGCAAGTCTTGTCTGTCAATATGGTATTCACCGATGCCTATGAAGAAGATGAAAACATTCCTGAAATTCTTGAGTTAGAGCCGTAGGCCCAACAGCTAGACGCACAATGGGAGAAGCGGTTCGAACAAAGAGAGCCTCCCCCTGAAGATGAGGTCGTACAAGTTGACCTCGGCGATGAGTCCTCTCCAAAACCAATCTTCGTTAGCAAAAGTCTGACAGACGAAGAGCGAGAATCACTACTGCAACTTGTCAGAGAATATATCGACGTATTTGCCTGGAGCTATGAAGACATGCCAGGGCTAAACCCCGAGGTTGCACTTCACAAACTTAACATTCGTCTGGACGCAAAGCCGGTCAAGCAGCAGCAACGACGGTTTCGCCCAGACATTATGAACTCCATCGAGGCCGAGGTTAACAAACTGATATCCAGCAGATTCATTCGCAGGAACAACATCCAGACTGGGTAGCTAACATAGTACCAGTCCTTAAGAAGAATAGGAATATCCGAATCTGTATTGACTTTCAGAATCTAAATGAAGTATATCCTAAGGATGAGTTTCCCCTCCCTATTATAAATATAGTGATTGACAACACCTGCGGCTTCGAGCGCATGTCATTCATGGATGGCTTCTCAGGGTACAATCAAATCAAGATGTTCCCTGACGATGAAAAGCATACATCATTCCGAACTCCGATTGGCACATACTGCTACACAGTCATGCCATTTGGTTTAAAGAATGCTGGCGCCATCTATCAACGAGCTATGAACAACATCTTCAGAGATCATTTACGCAAGACAGTAGAGTGTTATGTCGACGACATCATCGTCAAGAGCCGCTCTAAAGAAGATCATTTGCATGATCTGAAGACAGTATTCGACCTGATACGGGCGCACAATTTGAAGATGAATCCCACGAAGTCCTTCTTAGGCGTATCCAGCGGGAAGTTCTTGGTTTCATTGTTACCTCCCAGGGTATCCATGTCGACCCTGAGAAGACCAAGGCAATTATGGAGATAGGTCCTCCAAGAAATCTCCATGAACTCCGAAGCCTTCAAGGGAGGCTAGCTTATATCAGGAGGTTTATCTCTAACCTCTTCGGATGATGTCAACCCTTCACGCACCTCATGAAGAAAGGCGTCTCCTTCGTATGGGATGAAGAGTGCCAGCGCACCTTCGACAACATCAAATAATACATGTCGAACCCTCCAGTCCTGGTGGCTCCAGTTACCGAAAAGCCATTCTTGCTCTATGTGCGAGCTATGGAGCATTCTCTCGGTGCTCTACTAGCACAAAACAATGATGCAGGCCATGAGCAAGCTATATATTATCTCAGCCGAATGATGATGGGACCTGAGCATCGATACACTGCCGTGGAGAAAGAGTGCCTTGCTCTGGTTCATTCAAAAGACACGACACTACGTTATGGGGCAAACCATCCATGTCGTATCAAGAGTTAACCCCCTCAGGGTTCTCATGACCAAGCCAGGTGCACTCAGCTCTCGCCTCGCTACTTGGGCAATATTATTGTCTCTCTACCACATGATCTTCGTCCCACAGAAGGCTGTTAAAGGTCAAGCTCTGGCAGACTTTTTAGCAGCGCATCCAGGTTCGGAATCAACCAGAATAGACGAAGAGATTCCAGATGAGGTCGCCAATTCAAATATGGTCTCTCATGATGTCATGTGGCGAATATTCTTCGACGGCGCTTCCAGAACTGGGCCCAAGGGTAACATCGTCGCTGGAGTCGGAGTGGTGCTGATTTCTCCCTCCGGACTGGTGATCAATCGAGCTTACTCCCTCACAGAGTCCTGTTCAAACAACATGGCCGAGTATAATGCTTTGGTCATTGGCCTCCGACTTACAAAGAAGCTGGAGGTAGAGTATCTTAAAGCATACGGCGATTCGCAGTTAATCGTCAATCAAATTCGGGATTCATATGAAGTTCGCCAAGAAGATATGATCCACTATCACCAAATAGCGATTAACATCATTTCTTCATTTGAAGGGTTCTTCATAGAACATGTTTCCAGACTCTAAAATATTGAAGCCGATGCCCTAGCAGGTCTTGCTGCTTCCCTAGCGGTCCCAAAATATACTCATCATTTGGTGGACGTAATAGGCCACGAATTGGTCTGTCCCAAGAACAATGTTCAATGTGTTGAGAGTTACTCCGCTCTGACAGTTGACAAAGCACCAGACTGGAGACAGTCATTCGTAGACTTCGTAGTCTATGGCATCTTGCCCGAGAATCCAAAGAAAGCTACTTCTATCAGAAGACGTTCCCTCAGATTCTTCTACGATACAGAGACGAAAATGCTGTATCGGCGATCATACGATGGATTACTGCATCGGTGTCTGTCAAATACAGAAGCAAAAACAGCCGTGCGTGAAGCTCACGACGGCATCTGCGGGGCCCATCAGCCTAGCCCAAAATTGCAAGATGGCCTTCGCCGAATGGACTATTACTGGCCCACAATGGTTACAGATGTGATAGACTATGCAAGAAAGTGCAAAGACTATCAAGTTCACACAGATTTCACCCACCAGTCATCCGAGTTTCTACATCCGACAGTGGCATCCTGGCCATTCGAAGTACGGGGAATGGACATCATTGGTCCGATCACTCCGCCTTCATCCCGAGGACATCGTTTCATACTCGCAATCACAGATTACTTTTTCAAATGGGCGGAGGCTATTCCGCTGGCAGAAGTGAAGACATCAAACATGATCAGCTTCCTCAAGCATCACGTCATCTATCGCTTTGGACTGCCCCGAAGGATCATCTACGACAACGGTCCGCAGTTCGTAAGCCATGCTTTTTATCGGTTCTACGACAATCATCGGATCCAGAATATTGCTTTAACGCCATACACTCCCACAGCGAATGGATTGGCAGAAGCATTCAATAAAACTATAATCAAGCTGCTCAAGAAGTTCGTGTCTTCTAACAAACGCGACTGGAATGAGAAGCTTGGCGAATGCTTATGGGCATACCGTACTACAGTCCGGATGACTACTGGGAACACACTATTCTCTTTGGTATATGGGAGTGAGGCAGTTCTCCCATTGGAGACTCAAATCCCCTCACTCCGTGTTGCCCTTACCTATCGATTGACAACGGATGATAATCACCATCGCCGGTTACAAGAGTTAGAGGCTCTAGATGAGAAGCGCATGTTAGCTCAACAACGAATCGAGTTGTACCAAGCATGTATCATGGGAGCTTTTAACAAGAAGGTTAAAATCCGAACATTCCAAGTGGGCGATCTCGTTCTGGCAGTTCGGAGCCGATGGTTATGACTCACAAAACTGCCGATAAATTCCGGCCAAAGTGGGAAGGCCCATTTGTCATCGAGGTTGTATTCTCCAATGGTGCTTACCGTCTCGCAAAACAAAATAGAGACTTGCTCATGTTGCCCATCAACGGCAAGTTTCTGAAGAAGTAATATGTTTGAAATGACATCCTCAAAATTTTCCAGATTGTTGAGTTATGTACCCTCTGGTACCGTTGAACTTACACTCTGACTCTAAATTTTCCAGATTGTTGAGTTATGTACCTTCTGGTATCGCTGAACTCACACTCTGACTCCAAATTTTCTAGATTATCGAGTTATGTACCCTCTGTTACCGCTGAACTTACACTCTGGCTCCAAATCTTCCAGATTGTTGAGTTATGTACCCTCTGGTACCGCTGAACTTACATTCTGACTCCAAATCTCTTAAATTGTTGAGTTATGTACCCGCAGGTACCGCCGAACTTACACTCTGGTCACTCCAGATGAATCTATATTGCATCTTCTGGGTAGTAAGTCATGTATGATCATACCTCTGAACTTTCTTTCTAAAAGAAGCTCCTTCCCCATGATCCACTACCCGTACTTTCAGTGCATAAAAAGGGTAACGGATCCACAAATCTTCCAAAACAACCACGTCGATGTTACCTCTAAGTTGTTTCACTTCCATCAAAAATAAACCACCCCTCACGTAGAACTTTCACGTCCATATTACCTCTGAGTTGTTCTATGTACCCTTCACGGTGTCCACTCCTGCCACGTCCTTATTACCTCTGAGTAGGAAGATTCCATCGAAGAAACCTTCATATTTACCACGTCCTCATTACCTATGAGTAAGTATGTTGGTTCTCTCTCGACTTATTATCCGTACCCAAAACTAGGGTACTCCAAGGATAATAGGCCCACAAATGTCCTCTGTTGACCACAGATGTCCTCAGTTGACCACAAATGTCCTCAGTTGACCACAAATGTCCTCTGTTGACCACAAATGTCTGCAGCTGACCACAAATGCCGTACTATGTCCCCTAGTACATCCACATCTTTCCTCATCATCACATGCTTTCGGAGTCCAGCTGTTCCATAGCATTCTTTCACCCAATACATAGAACTTCCACGTTGGTAGCACCTCTGAGTTGTTCTATGTATCCTCATTCGAGTTCACTCCTACCACGTCCTCATTACCTCAGAGTAGGAAGGCTCTACTTTAGATCCATAATTACCACGTCCTCATCACCTCTGAGTAAATATGATGGTTCCCTCTCTCAAATTATTATTCGTACCTAAAACCAAGGTACGCCAAGGATGATAAGTCCATATAAAATCCCCAGCGAAAGTAACCAAACCTATCACGTCCATGCTACATCTGATAGGATTGCCACATCTAAACAACTCTACTTTCCATGCTTCTTATTCAAAGTATTCCAAATTTGCAATTTGGAAACTTTGAAGGGGGTCTTGTAGAAGCATAAAAAATATTGCTTTTAGTCCCACATCGGAAAGGAGAAGAAGAAAGGGCTCACTCCATCTATAAATAGAGCCCCTTTCCTTCTTTGAAAAGAGCACCAACTTCTCTTTTCTCCTTCCAACTTGGACTCTTCCTACTACGCACCTTCGGGTGCTAAGTCGAAGAAGTCTAGGGCAGCGCGGGCTCGTCGAGCTCAGTCAGCTGTCCCAACCTCTGACCATCAAAGCATCCCGCTAAGCAGATCTCTAATGGAAAGTTGTAAAGAACCGCCCGTGTCCAGCTTCCGGCAGCAAACGGACAGGGTAGTTCTCAAGAGTCTTCCAACAATGATCAAGGGCAAGTACTTTTACTAGTCCCGCATCGGAGAGCAAACAGGATACCTACGCACTCGTATGCTCGGGATACTCGGGCCCACAAAGCGGGTACAAAGGTTGATCGAGATGTCCTTGACTTGCGAGATGTGATCCTTCACAAGTGCAAGAAAAGAAGGGGATTCTCTATACGGCTCGAGTCTCATGCGACTGAAAACCTAGAAAGCTCCATGTGGCCCATGAGGATTTTATGCGGCTCAAAATCCAGAATGCTTCATGCGGCTCAGAAAGCTTCATTCGGCCCAAAAGCAGTAGGGGGGCCTTATGCGGCCCAAAATCAACATGAAACTCCGTACGGCTCAAAAACTGAGGAGTTTCATGCGGCTCAGAACTTGGGGGGTCTCATGCGGCTCAAAAAATCCTTCAGAGTTTCATGCGCCTCAGAAAGCTTTATGCGGCTTAGGAAGAACCACGTGGCCTCATACGGCTCAAAACAGGCCGATGACAGCTGGCCATAATTACTTCATGCAGTTGGTCATTTAATGCTCTGACATGAAGTGACAGCTCTGACGGCTCTGACATAATGAGAAGACGCGTCCGGCTCCTCAAAATACGAGAAAATCTCTGAGACAGTCAGTACAGTCCACAAAATCCAAAGAAGCTTTCTATGCAGACCGCTCACCCTTATGCGGCCGCCACCCTCATGCGGCTCGGATTGTGGGAGCCACCCTTATGCGGTTCAGTTGGAGGCCACCCCCATGCGGCTGCCACTCTCATGCGGCTCGAATTGTGGAGGCTACCCTTATGCGATTTAGTTGGAGGCTACCGCCCCATGCGGCTGCCACTCTCATGCGGCTCAGATTAAAGGACGTCCATGCGGCTCGGTTACAATGACCTCCACGCGGTTCAGATTAAAAGACGTCTATGCGGCTCAGTTGTAAAGACCTCCATGCGGTTCAGATTAAAGGACATCCATGCGGTTCAGATAAGGCCATCCTTATGCGGCTCTGACACGAGGCCGCACTCATGCGGCTCAACTATGACAGTCCTCCATGCGGCTCGTAGCAGTTGGGACACGTGGCAGGACTTGATCAAATCTCAACAACTCGAATTTATGGCAATCGACAAAACAGGCAGTTGGGACACGTGGCAAGAGATTGACCAAGATTTATTCACTTGAATTTGCTGATAACAACAAATCATCACAAAGCAGATTTGGTACAATCAACATTAACTGCCTAGATCGATTTCCAACAAACTATCCAAATTTGTTACAATCAACATTAGCTGCCCAGATTTGTTGCAATCAACATTAACAGCCCATATTAATTTTTAACAAACAAGATCAAGGCTACACCAAATCCTTAATCGCCCACTTTTCAAGGAGCAATTAATGCACACCCTACTTATCATAAAGTCCTATAAATAGCAAGGTGCCATTCCCTTGCAAAACCCTGGAGAGAGAGCAGCCTGGACAGAGAGCTGAGAAGAGCGCACAGAGAGCGGTGGAGACTCAGAGAGAAATATAGAGCAACCCTCGTCCACACAAAGAGCATTTCTTCACCAGAGCCGAAGCGACGTCCGATCGTCCAAGGAGTAACGCAGAGTTGCCGTCACTCTCCCGAGCCTCTACCGTCATCCTCTAGAATCAAAAATAAATAATTATACTTTAGATTACTTTTTCTAGGTTTTGTTTCTAGGCTCTCTTTTGTACAAGCGAGTTTGTAGTTGTGAAGTAAAAGTCTAGTCCTCTCATAAAACTGTTCTGTTCTTTTATAATCAATGGCAAACATTGAGTTTTCAAATTGATTTGTGCTTATTCCTATTCATAATCTTCCTGATAAACTAGTAATTCTCCCTTCCTTCTTATCCTTCTATTTTTTAGATTGTCATCTTTTAATATAATTTCGACTGGATTCCTAAACCTACCTAGATTTTGATTCTAAACTCGTGCCTAAATAATTGTGGATAAATATTTTAAGCATTTTTGGACTTGATCATCCTTGAACAATTTCGATCATGACTAAACTCCTTTATTATATTTCGATCGAGTCAATTCGTATCCTTACCTAGGTTTAATTCTGTGATCATGCCTACACCATCGTTCGTGTTAGAACGATTTCGATTGGATCACCCTTAAATACTTTTTGGTCACGACCAAACTATTCGATCCTATTTCGATCATGCCAATCCGCCTGTCATCCAAGAATTCAATTACATAATCATGCCTAAATAATTTTGTTCAACTAGTTGTTCGTACCAAGATGATTTCAATTCTGATCGATCTTACACCATTTTATCAAGACTAAATCATAACCGTGCCTATAATTTAAACTAAATCATAGGTAAGGTTATACTTTCATTCCAACTACGGTCATGACTATCTTGATCATGATCATGCTCGGACCGACTTCATATTTTTATTCTTCTTGGATGACTTGCACGATTAGCCTTGATCGTGACTACATCCTAAATGCGACTAAAATCCTGTTTAGATTTCATCGAGAACTTTGGTCATTCATTAAAAAGCTGGTAATGACTCAACCATGCTAACTATAGAATGGTCGTGCCCAACCATTTCAATCATGACCGATCTTAAAAGTATTTGATTGCCAACTAGACCATTTGACCGAATATTGATCGTACCAAATCACACTCTCCCTTTTGTCTATTATCTTTATTATTTTGATCATATCCATGATTACACGTGACTAATTAGATCATGAATCATATCACTCCCTTAATTATACCATTCGTCGTTTTATTCATATCAATTAAAAATTTGGTTTCTTGATTATTCTTCATGGTCGTGCCTAATCGTGCTCTTTGAAATTTTGAAGACGAAATTTTTTAAGGTGGGTAGATTTGTAAACCCACATCCCTGATTTCAAAATTTTATTTTGTTTTATTTTGATAAATTTTGGTTAGAAAATAGATTTTATTTGTAACCACTATAGAATATATTTGGATGACAACAGAATTTTTGTCAAACTATTTTGGATTTAGAATTTATAAAATATCGTTTAAATTAGTTGCTAATATTAATTATCAATTAAATTTATTTTGTTATTAGTTTGATTCAGTCTTGGACTAACAAAGATATGTATTTTTTAAATAATATATACCATATTTTCCAAGTTATTTGATAAACATATTATTCATTTAAATTATTATTGTATTATATTTAGATTCAAGCATATGCATTTTTAATATTTTAACTAAATCTTGAATTATTTTTAAAATCATTATGGATTGATTTTGATTTGTTAAATCCAATATTTATTTAAACCTTAGACAGATTTGATCATCCTAGTCCTTAAATTCGAGGACAAATCATTCTAAGGTGGGTAGGTCGTAAGCCCACTTTCCGTTTTCTTACATTCTCTATTTAGTTTATTTTAGTTTAATTATTTTTTCTAAATCGGGAAATAAT